>JAWWEE010000001.1:72501309-72526030 GCA_035221455.1 Xenops minutus
ACTTTCCACTGTGCCTTTTGCAATTGGACTTGCCTATCTCGCATTGGCCTTTTTAGCCACCAGCGTGCTTGTAGCAAACATGGGTAGAGCCCTTGTAAATCTTTGTTCGCGAAGCCTAGCCATGATGAATGCTACAATCAATTCTGAAGCAATACTAATTTACTGGAAGCCAATCTTTCAGCAGTAAGAAGCTCACAATTACTTTGAACAAGAAGTGTGTAGTGACAGCAACTTCCCCACATTTAATACCATTCTATTTCTTTATTGTTCTACTATTTCAATAAAGATAAAACATGGGGAACAATATGAAACAAGAACACAAGAAAGAGTTTTGATCGCTTGGGAATCTATTCAGTTTTGAACTACGAATACAATAAGGACCATGAGCATGCTTGGGAAAATTGGAAATTCAGTCAGTATCTGTTTACCAGAATATCTCTGCTCTGTTCTTCAAGGAAGTTGAAGAGAATAAAAAAGGCTTGTCAGTGCAAATTCTTCATGCCCTTTATAGAAACTGTCACTGAATTCACATAAGAAAGAAAATGGAAAAGATGATACTTACATGAGCTACATGCAACTTAATTTTTATTTCATTCCTTCATTTTGATTTGTGCTCTTTTCCAAGTGGATGTTTCCAAGATAAAAATGTTTAATAATAACAATTTCTAAGATAATGAGACTAAGTCTAAACTCTGTGAGTATAAATTGATGGACTGTCTTGGGGATAGGCACGGGCTCTTGGCACCTTTTTATTTAGTATTATAGATATTTTCAGGTAGACTATCTCCCCCACTGATTCTCCTCGGTAACTAAATGTACATGTACATGTGCATGCTTATGAACCTCCTTGGGTTTATAGACTCTGTTGAGAAGAATATATTTCCTTCAGATGCTGTGTACTCTGAGATTCAACACAAAATAATGATGTAGCTTCACTAAATTACCTGACATTAACCTACATGATATAAACTATCAACATCAGTAATATTCTGGCATATTTCACCTTGCGGTCATAGTTGACTGAAAGATATTATGCACAGTTTTATAGACATTTATGCCTTGAATTCCAGTCTTACAAGCTACAGCTACTGAGCAGGGGAGAGAGCCTATAATTTATGGGTTTCCTGTAAGGCTGGAAAATAGAACAAATAAAGAGTCATATTTCAGTATTAACCAAACAAGGCCTTACTTTTAAATCTGCTTGACAAATCAAAAAATAATTCAGGTAGCTCAACATTTAGGGAACTAAAGAGATAAACTCTCTATTTCTGACCCACTGAAAAGCATGCCATCCTGATAACCATGCTATCTAATATTTCACAAACAAAGTATGTGATAGGTAGGTCAAAAACCCATTGTCTTGACTGGAGTTCAAACATCTGGAGTCAGTGAGGTTGTGGACACATGAGCTTTCTTGAGCCCAAGAAAATTCTGGCTTTCTGTTAAAATTCCCAGTAATGCAGTCCAAACTTATTTTCCACTCTAACTGATTTAGTTATGGTTACCTGCAACTCGTATAATCCCTTCTTATTGACTTAGGTTACTATAGGCACATTTCACTTAAACAGGTACTGTACATTCAGCTATTTTTCAAAACTAAAATTACAAAAAAAGGAAGAAAGAAAATTTTGAATATATAACTGAAAGAAAACTAAATCTTTTTGCCTACTTTCTCCTTCCCCAACACTTTCATATGAACATGAAACTATTTTATATGACACTGGTTATGAGCTTGAACTGCCCTGTTTAGGGTGGGGTGTCCCAAAAAATGACCTGTATCTACCTTTTGGCATCCTAGACTCAAGTCTGAATGAAAATCTGGTAGATTTTCCTGCAGCACCTCTTCAACCTGGATACTCAGTTTTGTTTTCAAAGGGAAATGGTAGCTCAGGCCTTTACTTAACCTCAGATGTTGAATCCAAGTCTTAACTGTAAGCTTATAGAACAGTAGCAGGTTAGAATAGTAGTAAATTAGAGAAGCAGATCAAAAACAAAATAAAAACCAATCTTCTCAAAACAGAGGCATGTTTCAAAGAAGATGAAAATATTGAGTATATTCTAGATTCATGAATCTTTCAGACCTACAAGGAATTCAAAATTTAAGAGATTGTGATAATAAGAAACGAACCTGAACATGTTGCCCTTGAAAAAACATACTCCTTACATAAATATTTCTGGAAGACATTTTTTACAACATAAAGAATTACATTTAAAATATATATTGGTGAAAATAAAAAGAAGAAGTCTCATATTTTGTTACTTCCTAGTGATATTAATTTTTGTTTATAGCAGAAAACATGCAGTTGTAGTGACAGTGCCATTGGCATATTATTTCTTTCCCCTAGCTCTATTTCTTAATGTTTAGGGATTTTTTGTTGTTGTTGTTGTGGTTTGTTATTGTTGTTTTGTTTTGTTTTTGTTTGTTTTGGTTTGGGTTGGGTTTTTTTTTGCATTAGCTGTAAACTTAAGTGATTTGGTTTATATTGCAATATTGTTCAGAATCTCCTAAATGAGCATTGCGTCACTGATGGTAATTGATGCTGGCTTCCATGTAAATGCTAATTTTGTAGCGGTCAATGTCAATCAGTCCTCATTAGTTACATTCACAAGAAATATGTGGTGGCCACTGTAAAGTATCTAACAAATAATCAAAGCTACTGTCAGAAAGGGAAACTTGAAATACAATTGTGCACATAGATTCTTAGTCTTTTTTTCCCTGTCATGTTCATTTAAGCATTATAAATTGGAATAATATGTAGCAAAATAACCTAAACTCAATATGAAAATTTCTTTGTCTCTTATGTGCAAAAAAACAAGAAAACCTCTACTTCTGTGTGGCAATAGACTTACAATATCAGAAGTGGAACAAATTGTATAAGAGATGGGTCTGTGAAGAAAATGAAGAAACCAGGCATAGTGCCATAAAAACTTAGGCTTTTACTGTATTGTAAAATGGATTCTTTGCATTCTTTTTTTTCCTTGAGTCACATTTCTTCTTCCCAAGCCCCTTGAGAAAATTTATTTCCCTAGCCTGGTATGCAGGAATTTGTTTTAGCAGGACTGTGTGAAGCGTCCCTTTATTGGTCCTTTGTTAACCCCTTCCCCATTTGTTGTTAACCCTAGATTCCTATTGGTTGTAACCAAAATCCCCTAAAGCCCTTTAAATACAACTAACCCTGTGAGTAAACTCTCTCTCTGCTTTCCCCTCCTGTGGTCTCGGTGTGTCGCTTTCCTGGGACATCTAGGGGATAACGTGGCTGAGGGGGAAGGGGGAGTGTTCCACCACATTGTCGCACTTTCGAACCTTAAGAAATACAGTATATAAAAGTATAGTCTTCCACAATGAGATTTTATAGTCAAATACTTAATTCTTTTCAAAAATTCTCTTTCTTCTAGCATTGTCATTGCTAGTGCTGCAAGCATTCTAAGTATCTGTACCTAGAGGATTTCTCAAGCAGAAAATCAGTCATTTTAAAGACAGTAATAAATGACATGTTGGAAAGATGAAAAGACTGCAAAAATATGCATTAAACCACCAAGCAATAGTTCTGTGGTTTTATTCACTTCAAATTGGAGTAACTAGAGTTACTATTTTTTGTGATAGAACAGTGCTAGCCATTACAAAGAACAAAATCTTTCACTAAGAACATCTAGTTCTTCATAATTCTGCATGGCCTTCCAACAATGTAAAGAATAATTATCGAATTTTAGAATGCCTACTAGCTTTTTGAATCACCTAAGGTAAGCTATTTAAGATGAAAATATGAAATATTATAATTTACGGTGGGACTTATTTCCATCAAACTGACAGTGTAAACTATTCAAATTACATTTAAAGTGCATAGAGAGTGGTCAAAGTCTTCTTGGAGAAGCTGAGTAAAACTCAAAATTGGATGAGGCTGTACAATCAGCACTTTCGGAGTTATTCCTAATTTGACTGAATGAAGACTGATCTTAATTTGTTGATCCTGACTTGAGCAGTAGATTGGACTGAATTATCTCCCCCTACAATACTAGACCATTAACTTTAAATACATCTTACAGAAATGGAAAAAAAAAATCTATTTGAAAGATATTAATTTAGTAGTTTTTAAACTTTCTTTGCAATTGTTTTTGTTTGCTTTTTTGTTTGTTTGTTTGTGGTTGTTTTATTTTGGGGTTTTCTTGTTTGTTTTCTCTTTGTTTTGTGGTGGTTTTTTTTCTTTTTTTGGGGGGGCAGGTCGTTGGGAGGGAGGAATTTGGAGCTTTTTTTTGCAGGGGGAAAGTGCTTCTTTTTGTTTATTCCCTTAACTTCTACAGTGAAAACTTTGGCTGATGTTCTGCAGAATTTTCATTTTAAATGTGGATACATTTAAAATAAAAAGACAAAAGAAGACATTGAGTCCATGTTTATGCTGCTAAACTAAAGGGAGACATACAAGACTTTAAAACCTTTGTGAGGCTAAGAGAAGACTGTCTCTTTGGCATTTTTTTTTGTTTTGTTTTCTCTTGCAGCCCTACCACTTTGGTATTTATGAATTATAGGTTTTGGATTCTGATTTGCAAGCTGGAAGGAGAGGGAACATGTGGATATATGGAGTGGTTAAGGGCATGAGAGTTCAACTTCTCTGGTTGAAAGATTCTGGATTCAGTTGAAGTACTAGGCAAGACACAAGCAGTTGAAACTGTTGTTTTGAAACTAGGTGCAGTCTTGGCTATTTTATTGTTTGGAAGCAGCCTGCAGAGTGACCAATCACTATAACAGTTCCACCTTGGATAAACCTATTTGGGTTTGTCCAAAGCAGAGGAAGGGAACATAGTAATAATTAACTAACAGTAGTGTGGTCAACCTCAGTTCCTTGTTCTGTTTTCCATGTCAGTACAGATGTGCCACGAATCTTCTGATTTTCAGTTTGCAAAGTCTAGAAGTTAAGTGAAACCACAAATGATTGTTTTTTACAGTTATTGAAAAAAAATTGAAATAACTTTGATAGCATTTTCTCTTTCAGTACTGAAACATGAATAGTTGGGCAAGAAAAGGGAGTTTTATTTGTACAGCAATACAGAATCATCTAGCTATTTGTGGGTGATTATTTTCATAAAAAGACCTTTCTTAGCTGCACACTTCAGTGGTGTTCAAGTGTCACGGAAGAGCATCAATGATAAACAAAATAAATGTTCAGACTATTTATTACTGATTGGTATTTTTTAATTGAAAACTTTCTTGTCTATCTTGGAGATAATAAAAGATATTTTTTATTTTTAGACATTAAGATATAGTATACTTAGGATCTTCATCAAACTGAGAAATATAGAGTTCTTTTTGCAGCTGAATCTAAGGGAAGAGTAATTAGAGAAAACAAAGGGAGATGGTTGGAAGGACCAGATAAAAACCTTCAAAAAAAGGTTTTAAAAGCCTCCAGAGTACAAGTAAATTTGATAGGAAAGAAAGAATGTTGGCTAAACTGTGTCCAGACAACAATGGTGAAATTTATGTGGTAATGTCAGGATAATAATCTCTGTAAAGATGAATTATGGTTAAAAGCATGTGGTTAATTTACATTAAAGCATGATAATACTCTAGTATTTAATTCTGATTTATTCAAATTTTAAAGAGGCTATTAAAATACCTTGAACAACTAAGAAAATGCCAGAGTGACCTCTACACTCCATCTCCATATCCTGTATATTTCATGATACCTCTTCAAATTGTTCAGAGGAAAAGAACCTGCTCAAGAATTTTCTATATTTATTTTGAAGGACTTTCTGAAACAGTGCAGGGTGAATATGTCCTTCTAATTTCTTAACTTTTATCTTTCCTTTTTTTTTTTTTTTTCATCTCAGTGTCAGATTCACCTATATCAGCTTTAAATTCACCTAAATTCTCTCACTGAAAACTAATATCATGTTTAATACTTCCTGTGCTAAAAATTGTTCCTTGCTATCAATCATTCAAGAGCAGCAAAAATGATCTCGTGCTCAGCAATAAAGTCAGCATAATGGGGAGGTTATAAGAAGTTAATCTGCCATCCCTCTGTAGGTTATAGAAAGCCTACATTTACTCCATCCACTCCAATTTATCTACCTGTCAGGTGCTAGTGGTTTCTCTGACTAAGACAGGCTCTAGGCCATTCTCTTTGTTTCATCATTTAGTTTACTCCTGAAACAGGAATAGCCATACAACTGTTTAAAAAATATTATTATATATAAAGGTATCTACAAAAAATAGAACAGTGTTTGCAAGCTCAGTGACTTCCGAAGAAGAATTTAAAGAGAAAGCTTCAGAAACAAAGGCAGAATTGCAAAGTAGGAGATTAAAACTGTCAAATAATTAAAGGGGGGTGGGGGGCGGGGGTTGGTTTGAGTTTTTATGTGAGATATCAGAAAAAGGATAGACAGAACTCTGAATCATTACCGAATCACTAAGAAAAATTATTTGGCTCTGAAAAACAAACATGGTAAGAGGAGTCCACAGACCACCAAAACCTTTCCATGGGCAGTATGTGCAGTCCCTGGTGAGAGGCACACAGGTGCTGAGGGAGCCAGCCAGTGTCGGTGTGTGGCCAGCCTCAGCTGCCTTCAAACAGTCACGGTGATTAGAGGGGTTCCTGAAAACTGGAAGCAAGCAAGTCACTACTAGCCTCAAGAATGGCATAAACGAAAATGCAGGGAATCACAACCCCTACAGGATCCCTGGAACAGAAGTGGATCAGACCCTCCTGGATGTGATAAACACTGTATCAGATCATTCTGGTTGTACTGTTTGTAAGAGTCCAGACACACTGAAACCCCTGGATACAAGTTGAAAAGAGAGGCTTCAGGGCTATGAACAAGTCTGTGATTATCAATTACTGGTCAAGATAGGAAAGCTGGGAAAAGACTACTTTAAGCAAACAAACAAAAAGTTTCTTTCATTACAAAAGAAAAACCCAAGCAGTAATGTAAGGACTCTTTGAAGAAACAGAAAGAGAATCATTCAGAATCACACAGAACATAGTTCAGAGGTTCAAGGCCAAAGGTTATGCACTGTCTAAAAGAAAAACATCTAATAAAAGGATGAGATCACAATGAGATCACAAAATTTAGACTGTCACTATGGGAATAGCTGTTACAGAATCACTATGGGATTTTCAGAGCTGTATATGCTGCTTGGTGCCTCAGACTGTCTCCAGGGTTCCCTATTGCTTCCCTATGTGTACCTGATTCAGGTGGATCTTTGACTACTCAACGATCTTTTGATTTGCTGGTGAATTTTCATGGACCATGTGCAGCAGGAGAAGTATGTGTCTAATGTCATACTAGTTTGGACAACACAACTGTTTTAATTAATTCATCTTCCTTGCTGCAGCAGGAACTATCTTTTGTGGGCTGTTTAGGAGTCAAACAGCCATGTATCTACCAGCAAATACAAGGCTTCTTCTATCCGTGAGCTCTTCTACCTTTACAGGCATAACAGAATAATCTCCAAACAAGAAGCAAGAAAAGTCCCACGAACAAACCCATCTTTGTGGGAGTGTTTCTTCTGAAATCATATGAAGCAATAAAAGCAGCAGAGGTTTCCCTTATAAAAATGCACTTTGCTAGTACAGGCGTTAGTTAAAGAGAATCAGTCCAGACCAATATCTTTCAAAATTAATTAAGAGACTTTTTCAAACTATGACAAATCTGTTTTGCATTCTGTGTTTCCATCTTCATTTATCCACCAGGACTAACTGTACTTACCAGTAATGAAAATAACACGATATAGACAAATGATCCAAAGCCTTTGGAACAGAAAAGTTATGACTATAGTGAAACAATTTTTTTTAGTTTCACCAAGAATAGTTCTATGGGGTCACCTTTATTTTCACTATGTAACTTGATAAAATCTGTACTGAGTCTCTCTGTCAAAGTCCAGATACCCTGCTCTAGAAGTCAGAAGGAATATAACCACTAGCAACCTCTGATACTAAATTGGTATGCTCCTTTTTGAAAATTCATTAAAATTCAAATGAAAAATCATTAATAGAAGTCAGGAGACTGACATCCTAAAAGGCTGTATATCCATGAGACAGAGACTTAGAAGAGGCAATCACAGACGATTTAAAACATGTTTAAAAGAATTTTCAAAATTTTTGTAAGTGTACCTTTATATATTACTCACATTTGCATATACAAAAAAGAAAAAAGAAAAGTGAGTACTTCTAAGGAGATGTATGAATACATGTCAGTAACTTTTATAAAAGTGTCAGTGTGTGGGGATGTGGGTGTATGTGTGTACATGTGGAGGTGTGTAGTTTAGCACATATACTGTTCAGAATTTGTCCTAGAGTCAACTCTTATCTAGAATGATATTACCATTTTATATTATCCTTTTGCTATTTGATTTCCATGTTTAACAGAACCCTCTGGAAAAGAAAAGTTCAAAATTATTTCTTTTTGTACATTGTTTGGCAGTTCTGCTACCTGCTATGATTGCCATCTGGCACATTTTCTGTCAGGATATTTCAGAAGCTACAACAGCTGTTTGTGGAAATGGATGGCACGAGAGCATTCTTTGATGCCATTACTGAAAGGGGAAGATGGGACAAAGATGAGTGCTATAGATAACACAGGATGACTGAATCCATTGAAGGAAATAATTTCCTTAACTATTCTGATACTTTGGTGTTCAATTTTAGACCATACAAGTCTAAGGATTGAGTTATGCAAAAAATAAAATGTTGTGGGGAACTGTCACACAAGGAACTGTCCTTTGTGTGTAAAAGGAGTTTAATTGAAAACAGATAGTACATAAAATGAGTCACTTGGAAAGATTGTTTTTTGCAGAACTGCTTCCTGTCTAAGGTCAGGGATATTGTGGAATGGGATTTTTTGTCACATTTTAGGTGCAGAGTGGAGAGAATATAGTACCATATGTATCATGTGTACGTTCCTGTGTACATCCATTTATACATATTATATATGAGATCCGTTATTTTGTATCTTGGTTCACTTAATTTACCTACGTAACACAGGGTATAATAAGCCAGATAGGTAGAACATGTCCCAGACCATGTAAAATACTATGTGTATTTGCTACACTGAAAATTTCTAATGGATAAAAAAATAAAACAAAGAGACAAACTAACAATTTACAAGTGATGAAAATCATATAAGTCAAATCAAGAAATTAATGTTAATTCAGGTTTTATTTTTATTTAAAAAAAAAAAGAAAGAAAATAAAGAAAGTAATAGTATTGTAGAAAATCTGAATAATGCAATTAGATCTGTTCTACACACATTTCCTAGTAAATCTCCCTTCCTTTGGGTGTTTCCCCTTCTTTGCTGGGGAAAAGAGGTCTGAGTCCTAAGACTGAGGGGTTTAGTTTTGGGAAAAGTCACACCCAGTATTATCAATTCTCAACTAGAAGTGTGATTTTAATGACAGGGTTTCTTTTCCAGAAGTAATATGACGTTGATGATTTCCTCTTCCTCACCGAAAAGTTCAGTTTGGGATATTTTTATATTTCCTAACATAAATAAATAGAAAAATGAAGTTTATGTTATTTTCTGTAAGGTTTCATGTTAGCATGTTAGCATCAACTGTGTTAGAAAATTTTGTGCTCATCTTCAGGTATTTGTACAGGGACATGCAGCAGCCTTACGTGAGACTAAAAGTGTAGCTGATATCTCCATAAGTTTGAATGAAGCTGGCATCACAATATGACATTGCTACAGGCCGATCATACAGCTGTTCAGACATATTTTACCATGTCACCATCTTCTGTTTCATCTAGTGCCAAATACAATTCTGTACCTGAGGTATCTAGATATAAATCAGATTGAATACAAGGAGTTTCCTAGTATGTTATTTGAAACCTTCTATTTGATGCATACACATGATGTTTGAAAAAAACATACCAGTCTCATTATCTTTCTGGTTTGAACAATAGGTGAATGAAAGAAAGAAGAAAGGTCTTATCTACATTCAATATAATATAAATACATAATATAATTATAACATCATCAAAATTTGCAATTTATCAAAACTCAAAAGACAGGTTTTGGAGGGGTTTTGTGTTTTAGTTTTCTAATATAAAAAAAATACCTATTATTTATTAGGACATATTTATTGAAAAGTAAACACACAGTTCTTAAAATAAGAAAAGCATTTGGGTTTACAATATTTCTGTTTATTTATAACTAATGTACATGCAGATTCTCCTGTGAAAAATCATGCAATTTATAGCCTTACACTCCAAATAATCTGTTTGGAGTTGGAATTTAATAACAACAGAACCAGCACTTTGATATTGTTTCTATGTTTTGGTGGATGGTCATCTCAGTGAACTGTTACCAAGTTAAGGGACTAGTCCCTTTAATTAAGTTTCAGAATAAAATCTACAACGAAAAAAAAAAAAAACAATGCATATTATTCAGTAATCAAGAAAATTTCTCATCAGACTTGTTAGGTAAGTCAGTCATGCTAAGATATTTCTTCTTATATTCAAGACAAAACTTTTACCAAGACCACTTTAGACTTGAAAAACAGCTAGTACAGAAATTTTGAAATAAAACAATTCTAGTAATAGTTAGGATCGCCTCTGTTCTCTCAGTTAAAACATAAAAGCTCAAATTAGCAATGCCCTGGATGTATAGATTACATAGAAACTTTAAGACTAAAAACTATCTGTCAAACTCATTAACTAGGTATTTTTCTATTCCATTATGATATTGCATGTTAGCTAAGTGGGAATGAAACAAAACTGTGACAATGTGAATCCAAGTCTGCAATTTTATTATATTTGAATTATTTTCTTATCTAAAAAGCTTTATGTCAAGTTTTTTATTGTTATTTATTTCAATACTTTATACACATATTAAAAAAACAAACAAACAAAAAAACCCCTTCACATTCTAACTCTGTGTTCCTACTGTGTTAAATGATCATTCATTTAAGTTCTGAGAACATTACATACAGCATGAACTTCTTTCATCACACTGAATTTTTCCATCACACAAACAAATATTACACTTTTAAAGGAGTCAGCAGATCGACTTCAAATCTGCAGAAGTCTCAAACATGAAATGTCAGCTTCATTAGTTATGGAAGTAGGAATGAGTGTATAGATGTAACAGCGATCAACACTTAGAGTTTAAAATGACTCAGTCACACATCTGTACTGTCAAGATAGCTATCCTAAACTTAGATCTCTAATTAGAATATTTATATATTCTGTTGCTCTTGGTTGCAAAAAGATTCTTTCTGCTATAAGTCTAATATAAAAATATCATATAGAGTCTCTGATTTCCCACATATAAATTCTGGATTGGTACTTTCTTAGTTTATGACTTGAAATGCACAAAAAAATGATGTAGATAAACTGCTGACAACTATTGGACAATACATCAGTTTCTGATTTTATTTTCCAGGATGAAAGACAGTTCCCTTTTTGGGAGATGTTTATTAGTAGGAAAAATATAATTTCTTCTGTCAGCATATGCACTAAACATTCAGAAGTATTCTGCTAAAGTATTTATAGGACTTGTGGACAAACTGAAACCCAGTATATTTACCATGTCTTTAGCTTAAAATATATTTTTCTCTGGAGTAACAAGTTGTCTCCTGTACCAATATGAGCACATGGGCATGGATGAGACTACTAAATGTGATCATAGAATCATAGAATTCTTTAGGTTGGAAAATACCTTTGAAATCACTGAGATATCACAGAGATGTATCATAGAATCATAGAGTATCCCGATTTGGAAGGGACCCACAAAGATCACTGAGTCCAACTCCCAGTCCTGCAGTCCAACATTTGCAGCCTCAGTAACACCACATGCCTGAGGGCATTGTCCAAGCACTTCTTGAACTCTGTCAGGCTTGGTGTTGTGACCACTGCCCTGGGAAACATGTTTCCCAACCACCCTGGTGCCTGGTGCCCAACCACCCTCTGGATGAAGAACCCTTTCCTAATATTCAACCTAAACTTCCCCTTAAGCAGCTTCACACCACTTCCTCACATCCTATTACTAGTCACCAGAGAGAAGACTTCAGTGCTTGTGCCTCTGCTTCCTCTTGTAAGGAAGCTGGTAAATTGCATGCCAGGACACAATTGGTCCTTTTGGCTGTCAGGGCACTGCTGATTCATATTCAACTGACCATTGACCAGGACACCAAATCTCTTTCCACAGGGCTGCTCTTCAGCTTCTCATTCTCCAGCCTGTATGTTCATCCAGGGCTGCTCCTTCACAGGTGCAGAATTGAACACTTTCCCTTGTTAAGCTTCACATTGTTGGTGATTTCCCAGCTGTCTCATTTGTCAAGATCCCTCTGCAGAGCCTCCCTGCCTTTGAAAGAGCTAACAGCCCCTCTCAATTTTGTGTCATCAACAAACTTATTTAGTACGCCTTCAAGTGCTGCATCCAAGTCATTTATGAAGATATTGAAGAAAAATAGCCCTAAAATGGAGCCCTGCAGGATGCCAGTACTGAGTGGTCACTGGCCTCATGTAACTTCATTTCCTGTAGTCCTTTCTGCTCAACCCATGAGCCAATTGCTCACCCACACCATGATATGTTTATCCAGTTGTGTGCTGGATATTTTGTTCAGAAGGATACTGTGAGAGAAAGTATCAAAAGCTTTACTGAAATAAATAAAAAAAAAATAAATAAAAATTAGATCAATTGGCTTCCCTTGATCAACTAAGTGGGTAACCTTTTCATAAAGGAAATTAAGTTTTTCCAGCAGGAATTTCCCATCAGTGTATCCATTCAATGTAATCCCAATGTATTTGTGAGTTCTTGCAAAACCAATTACCCACTGAGAGGATCAATTACAGCTAGAGCAGAGATGATGCCTTCAGTTTCAAACGAAAAGGGTCAGAGGGTGAGGTCTCCAGTTCCAGAAATGAGATGAAGGCACATACAGTAAGTCATTTAACTCTTGCTATATGCACAGATCTAATAGGGTCATCTGTAGGAATTATGATCCTAGATAACTCTTTTGATAGATATAACAGTTGAGAAGTTTTGTTTGTTTGTTTTTCTTCTTTTTTTTTTCTTTTTACTCTGCATCTGGAATGAAGAAGTTAATACTTTTAGTGCCGTAATACTACAGAAGAAACCAGCAACAAAGAACACTGTCTGGTCATCAGGGTATTAATGTTGTCTAATAAATTTTTCAGGAGGAAAAGAAAACCTTATAAATTAGGTCTCTTCATCTGAAAATCTATATATTAATTTTTCTTCTTAATGAGAATTCCTCCTCATAGTCCTGCAAAGCTTCTTTCAAATACAGTACAAAATATACAGAGACACAAATTCGATTCTGTCATGCACCTGAGAGAATACCTAAAATGCCAGACAGTAGAGCTGTGAGGCTTCAAGTCATCTTATTTCCTATCTCCCATTCCCCACCATTTAACCTTCCTCTGACTGTCGTGTTTTAAACCATCAGGCAGTTAAGCACACAGCTACTCCCTCCCCCCCCCCCCCCCCCCCCCCTCCGACTCGCAGCGGGATGGGGTAAAGAGTCGGGAAAAAAGAAGTAAAATCCATAGGTTGAAATAAAGGCAGTTTAACAGGACAGAAAAAAGAAGGAAAAGATATAACAATAGCAATAATAACAATAATATGGGTCTACCACTAATAATAGAATTAGTATATACAGAGTAACGGATGCACAATGCAATAGATCACCACAAACTAAACAATGTCTAGCCAACTTTTTCCACAGTTGATATGCTGAGCATATTATATGGCATATCCCTTTGGTCAGTTTGGGTCAGCTGTCCTGGTTATGTCTCCTCCCAACTTCTTGTGCTCCTCAGATTCTTCACTGGCAGGTCACTATGTGAAGCTGATGAGGTCTTGACTGTTAGTCAGCAACAACTGAAACATCAGCATGTTATCAACACTATTCTCATCCTAAATCCAAACCACAACACTGCACCACCTACTAATAAGAAAATTAAGTCTATCCCAGCCAAACTCAGGACACTGATACATTCCTATCCAGTTAGTTGCTTCAATGAGAGAACTTGGTTGTAGGATAGGAGTTGAACTTTAACAGTAGAAAGGTTAATAATAACTTCAGTAGACAATTTACTTAAAAGTAAAGAAAATAAAGTCTGAAAAATAATCAGAAAGAAACATTCATGCCAGTATTCTCAGCAGCATAAAAACAAATTTAGAAAAAATATATGTTAAAGTACAATGAAGTCAGAATTGTTTCAATAATTGTAGAGCATTTTGTAGCATGTTCTAGCAATAGAGGCTACTGTCATTATTGAAAAACATTATCCTTCAATTATTTTATTTTTTTTTTCCACCTGAAAGACAATCACTGAAATAAAAAGTATGAAAGAGAAGCAAATGAAACCAAACCAACCAACCAAACAAACAAAAAACAACAACAAAAAACCAACAAACTCCTCCCCCAGCAGCAAACACTCAAGTCAACAGAAGGCTGAGGAAACACTTAAGGTTTCAGATGAGTGTTTAAACGGATCGGATAATCTTGATTTGGAATAGACTAAATGCCAATAAGATTAACAACTAATTAATATCTGGACAATAAGAAGTTTTACATATGAGCACTTTGAAATTAAAGACATTTTAATTTAGTTATTTTGCTTTTAGTGGTAAGCACTGATTCACAAATGTCAGAAGAATATTATAATGAAGATGACAGTATTTCAATAAACAGAATAAAACACAGCATACTAATATGGGTGCAGTACAAATTTTCGTTCTTAACATTCTGGTTAATTCTATTTAGCACACAATATTACTATTGCAATTTAGTCTAAAGGCTGGCAGACAAGAATAAATGATATGTACAAATCTAGGTATCTCATCAGGATCACAGAGGTTGCAGATTCCTAATCTAATTTGAAAGATCTTATTAATGCTGTTTCGCTCATGCAGCTGAAGAGGTCAATCTGGTATCTGAAAATATGATTTTTTTAAAATAATTTTTCTTTGATATTTCATTCCACTATCTCAAAGATTTGAGAGTATATGGAGAGAAATGCAAGAATTACGGTATCTCTCTGACAATTTAGTATTTTGATCAGGGAATAGTCTCTACTGGATGTTTACAGTGCTAATCTGCACAAGGCATCCACAGCAGATCTAAAGACGACTACTTTTGTGCAAAGAAAAAATTTACCTCCAGTGGTTATTGAGCTCTACAGAACCAAACAGCATTGGAAATCAAGACATATATGTGAATGTCTGTGCATGTGTGAAGTTTATATTTTTTTTTTGTCCTGCCTAAAGATTTTTTTTTCCTCAGTAGGAGAATTAGATGACGCACTTTAAATTCTGAACAGAAAGTAAGTGGGTAAAAATTTCTTAGGCAAAAATCAATCTACTCCAAGTACTATACAAACAAAAACATTTTACTAGCTAACTGTTTGATTTAAGATTATACATATTTTTCTGTTCTAAGAGTCTAAACTTCATTTATCAGTTTAAAGACATGATTATTTTTTTCTGAATTGAAATGTCTCATAATTAGGTGCCTAAATCCCTAAACCCAAGTCCATTTTTTATTTATGATCAAAGGAATCCCCTATAAGAATGAGTCATCTGATCAAATTTAGAGGCCAGTTTTAGGATGTTGTAATTGCCTTCTGGAGGTGCCTATCTCTCTTTTCCAATTACAGTCTCCTTATCTTAGTTGGCTGACTCTGACAGTAGCCTGTTGCAGAACTAGGCTTAAAACAGTCCTGTCAGATTCCAGCAATCAGTAGAAACTGATTTTTTCCCCCTGGCAATTAGTAGAGACTGTCGTTTTCAACAGACCTATATTTTCTCCCTTTTTAAAGATTTTTGCAAGTCTTTTAAATGAGTAAAACTGTGAAATTGTTTTCTTCTCCAGATACATAGCAATTGTACCTTTAAAACATACATTCATATTGTAAAACTATAAACTCTCAAATTTCTCCTAGTTTTCACTGTGACAGAGGACAAATTATTTTAACCTGTCATTTCATCAGAAAACTTCTATTTCCGCATATATTCTTTTTCATGAAGATAAATTCTATTATGAAAGAAATTACTCTGCAAAAGTAAGTCACAGTGTAACAGTGACTTTTGCTATATATTGAAGGGCTGTAGTGTTATATTACAGGAGTACCTGACCTCATGTTTACACTTAGGTAGATCTATTTGAGTTATGATAAATACCTACAACAATCTATCCACAGCAAGCAGAATTTCAGTACAGGCCAGCTTATTCCCACTTAAAATCATAGAACTGTGGTTTGGCTTGAAAGGGACCTTAAAGATCATATAGTTCCAACCTCTCTGCCATGAGCAGGGACATCCTTGACCAGACCAGAATGCTCAAAGCTCCATCCAACCTAGCCCTGAATGCTTCCAGGAATGGAGTATCAACAGCTTCTCTGGGCATTTTCCAGGGAAGGATATCCCTTTATTGGCCTTTTTTTCCCTCCCTTTGCTTCCAACCCCACGCTGCAGCAGCCCTCTACAAGGGCCCTATTAGCAAAGCCTTCACCCTATCTTAACATTGCCCTCAGCCAAGCCCTCACAAGGTCCATCCACACAGGAGCATGCATTCTCACCTACATACCTCCAGACCCTGCTGCCCATGGGTAGCCTAGGACTGGAGGGCTCCTGTGTCCCAGCCATCTTCTTTGTGTTCTCTGCTTGTTCAGAGCTGGGACTGATGGCATATAGGAGAAAGATATACCAGTGAGATATGTGACTGAGAGATTTCTCAATCAATTGGTGAGGACAGGCAGAAACCCAAAATATGGTCAGGCTTGTGTGAGTCATGTTTCTTCAATGACATTGTGTGTCCCTTGATCTTACTGGAATTGAACTGTCACCACAGAGAAGCTGGGGAAAAAGCCACAACAAACTAAAGAAGATGGATGAGCCAGTCAGCCTTACATCCTGGCCCTGAGAAGAATGTGGCCTGAATTTATATCACTCCTCCTACATCCACAGCTCCTCCTGGATCTCTTACTCCTGCTTTTATTGCTGTGGAGAGAAGGAAACATTCTGAGAAAAAGAAATCCTGCGGAGACTTCACTTCTGATCTCAGCATGGGCCAAGGATCTGAAAGTAAGTTGTGCATCTTGAGAGAAATTGGAACAAGCAAGAAATATGATCAAGGTTAAAGCTCAGGCCTTCAAATAGGAATAATGATTCAAGTCACAGGGGTTAAACAGTCAAGATTTCCAGTTGCTGGGGCAGCAGGTATTTCAGTCTCACTGGTGTGTACTGGTGGGTTGACAACTATATTCCCTCCTTTCTCATAGAGCACACTGCAGCTGATGGGCAGGTGTGCTGCAGCACGCTTCAAGTTAGCCTGGATTTTTGTCCCAAAGGAAGATGTGTTATCTACCATGTAGACCAAAACCTGCTCCAGAAGCACTCAGCACCTCCCTGTTGCTGCACTGCCTGACCACATGGACAAGGTAGTAGTTCTCCTGGGCAAAGTGTCACTCTTCAGTGCCACTGTGTCCTCTGGAGGCACTCTCCTACCCAGCACCTACTTGTGTCGCAGCCGTTTCTGTTTGCTGAGTGTCCTCAAGATTGTCTTTGGTGAGCATCCTGAGCCAGGATCACCTCTGGATTCTCCATGTAAGATGACTGCCATTCCCCAGGGAGGTCACAGCCTGCGAATGCTGTGCACACAGGAGAACAGTGATATTTTCTCACCAAGGGTCCTATTGGTGGCAGCAGTATTGCCCAGGTTCTGAGATTCTGGAGGCGAGTTCTTATAGAGTTCATTAGCTAAAAACTTTGATCTCTGTATTTTATTATTCTGCTTTCTAGTTTCAAACTACTATATGAAATAACTTCCCAAAGTGCCATGGATATTCTTTTTACATCTGTACAAAAAAAAAAAAAAAAAAAAAAAAGTCATGTTACACTTGTTTTTTCAATACTGACTACAGAAACTGCACAGACAAACTTGGTCAAAGCAGAAGAAAACAGTAATACAAGAAAATAGAGAGTTTAAATTGTTTGTGTTCCAGTCTCACTCTGAAGTAAAATACACTTTTGTCAACAGAATGTTCTGCCTCTGAGCAAGTGCAGCATTTGGTATTATTATACCAATTAAAGCACAGATCTACTCACGTAACAAATGGATTTTAGATTAGAATTTTGTAATCAAAAGCCCACAGTTGTGTAGTTTAGAGAAAAGTTGTAATCAATATTCCTCTCTTGTCTGAAAGGAAGTCCTATTTTCAACACCGCAGTACTAAAATTAATTTTCCTATGAAGATGATTCATAAAATGGATCCAGAAAAGACACAACTCCTCCCCTTCAAAATTAAGCAACCAACAAAATAAATAAACAGAGAAGGTATCCATGACAGTTGCACACATTGATTTTACTTTGTATTTCCATTCTGATTAATTGGTACATTCTAACAATTCTTTAAATTCAGAATTTGCACTAAATAAACACTTACCACTAAACTGAAATTGTCCCTGTAGAAATGAAAAATAAAGCCAGCGGGGTTTGGAAAAGCAGGCTCTACTTAAAATAATTCCTACCAAAATAACAATTGATTTTGTTTTGCACATCCCATGATTCCACTTCACAAAAGCAGACTATTTTCTGAGAACATGGGTAGATGGTCAATAAATGTATCTTTTCTACATTAAAGTTGAGGAGGTTTTAATAATAATTAAGAGTATTTGAAAGGTAGCTCCTAGGAACACTTCTAAAATCAAAGCTCTATTGTGCCTGTTACTGCACTATTATACAGAACAAAACTCAATACAGAAGCTGGGCACAGCATGTACCTCAAGGCTCTTGTGAAAAATCTGTTTTTTTAGCAAACACATCTGAAGTGTAGGTGATAGCATAGATGTATTTTTGGTGTTTTCTCTTGAGAAGGGAAAGCTTTGCTACTCCTCATTTGTAGTAGTAATGTTTGCCGGTTTAGCATTTAAATACAATATCATAATTAAATTTTGTAAATTGTTTTGGGATGCATTGAATATTAAAACTGTAATGTTTTCTATATTCACCTATTCAATAAATTAGTACAATTTATGAAATAATATTGAAATAAAATGCACTGTACTCAAGCAATATATTATCACACAAAAAAAAAAAAAGGATGTATTTTGGTTGAGTTCCCAAATATTTAGTGAAATCATTGTCTTTAAGTTGACTCTCCATCATCTTCAGTAATATTAAGAGCTTAACAACACACTGCATTTTGGTACATTTATTATATTTACACTTAAGTTAAACAAAAAATGGCATAACATGACATGCAGACTTCCAAAATAAAGCAAGAGTGATGAGGGTATAACATACCCTATTTAACTAAAATATAAGAGAAAAAGTAAAGAAAAAAAAAAGAATCAACATGACAACTTTTTTTTTTCCCTTTTACTAGAGGTTGTCATCTATGTTTACTATGGGAATCACTGTTAAATTTAGGTCTTTGTTTCACTAAGGAATTAATACATGATATTTCTAATAATATAAGACATTTCTTTCTGATGAAGAGACAGTAATAGTCATCTATAAAAACTTTAAATTGAGATAACCTCTGTGTGAAATTAAAGGATTAAAATGCAGGATGCTGTACTGCATGCATATTTTACCTATACAGAACACGTATCTGCTGATAGCTGTATCCCTGATGGTTTTATTTAGTTGCTTATTTTTATTACTCAGTGCAAATACAAATTATATTTCCAATGTAATTTGTGCTAAAGAGAGAGAGCATTCTGGAACTGTTCAGCATGTAAACACAGCAGAGCAAGCAAACTATGATGCACTACTAACTAAACATGAAAAAACCCAACACTCTGATAAGGATTTGACAAATATTTTTTCTCTTATGGCCTTTTGAAAGTAACCTTTTGGAGAAAGTTATTTAATATTCTAAAAATACAGACTGATGCCTCTTCTAAATTTATGTAGTCTGTGTACTTGTTTCCGTCACCATTATTACCTCCATTCTAAGCAAAATACCTTTTTTTCAAATGCATAAAAAATACTACATTTTGGTGAATTCAGTGTCTACAGTAGCTACTACTTCAGATTTTGTTCCAACAATGAAATATTGTTTGCACATAAAAAAATTAGATCTGAGTCCCAAAATTATTACACATGGCTTCTTATTAGAAAATTTTCTATAAATTAATGGTTATAATTTAATTAAGTTTGGTTTTCATGGTTGTGCTTTTTTCCACCTTTTGTTATTTGGAAAGTAAATATTTAGAGTGGTTCAAAATTAAAGGGAAGGAAAAAGAAAGGGAAGGAGGAGAAAGTCAGGAAGGGAGAAGTAGAGGGAGAAGAAAGTTAGATGTGTGGAGTGGTAAGGGAGGGAAGGAAAACAAAAGGAAAAAAAGCAAAAAGAGAAAAAAATAAATGAAAAAAATAAGAAATTTGAGCTTGAATGATGGATAAATTGAGTAGGAAGCTGAGAGAGATTTTCCCAGTAAAGTGAGATACTCAATGTGATAAGTGGAGTTCTTCAATCAGTAACAATGCCAGCTGCACTACTAAATATTCACTTAGAAGAGACACTCAGAAGTGGGCAAGTCAGTTTGGAATGCTAAACAACCCTACAGCTGCTTTCTGCCTTTCTTTTGCATTAAAAATAATGCTTTCTTGAGAGAAGATTAATATTTCAGATGTCACTGTTCTTCTATCATTAATTAAGCCATTTTAATTTTCTGTGGCAAGGTGAATGTCTAAAAGTGTTCAGGTATGTTCCCTTTCTCTACTAACAGAATCTACAACTAAGAGTTGTGACTGAAAAGTGTTGCACTGCAGGCATTTTTTGTCAGATTCTGAGAATTCCATTTTTATTTATTTGATGCATTACTTTTTGCCCACTTCAAATGCTTCACCTGACTTCTAACACCAGTTCCAAAAAAGAGATTTATCAAACTGCCAGCTGGTAGAAAGAAGAGACTGGTCTTTATTATGCTTGTCCTCTTTCTTGTTCAGACTTCCCATAAGGCTCACAAACTATCTTCCCGTCCTGAGAAGATTTTGAAAGCTTGACTATTACTTGACACTCGGATATATTTCTGTTGGCTGTTAATGACTTAGTGGTGTTTAGAAAATAATTTTTGACATGGAATTCAAAATAATATGAACAGTGAGTCCTAGACAGCAATGTCACTTATGAACTACCTAGGGACCCAATTCAGTCATCTAAACATAGTTTCCTGTCTCATCTCAATGCCCTAAAACTCACTCTTCATAAATACACAGGTCTTCTATAGAAACTGTGTCCAGTCTGCCAGTCCTGTGTTAGTATTCTTCAAAAACAGCATATTTCATAACAGTGAGCAAGTTGCTCTGATGGGAATAATTACAAAAATATACTTTATGTATATCAGTGGATCCTCTTTGTCTAAAATCGACATTCTTCCACTAGATTATATTAATGAAAAGAACACATCCCGAAGGTATGCTCATATAGAAATACATGCAGAAGAATATCAATGAATATAGGGTTAATGGGACTTGTAGAACAGATTCTCTCATTCAAGCAATACTGCAAAAAAGAAAAACCCTCTGTGCTTTTATGGAAAATCAAGTACTGATGCGACCAAGCCTCAGAAGTGTGACTATACTAGCAGTAGCAGGAATAAAAGCATAGCCATTTGCTTTTTTAAGAAGAAGCAGTCATGAAGATGTAGTGCCATATATTAAACTGAAATCTGCTAATACCATCTCTGATTTCTTTCAGCAATATTAATTAAACAGAACATATCACTGTTGATTTTAAATTTTAGAATGCTCTGCCTTTTGAGTATCTTACATGTGCAGGAAGCTTCCTAGGGTGACCTCCCTCAAGTTCAGGAAGACATCAGCATCAGATCACCATGTCCTATTCTGGTATATAAACTGAAGCACGTTTGTGGAGGACCAGACATAGGCATGTTTTGTCTCAAGCATTCTGACTGTTGTGACAGACAAGGTGTGATTGAAGGAGAGGGTCCCATGGAGGTGAGGAAGTGTTGTTCTGAGCCACCTTCCTACTCCACCTTGAGACTTGTACTCAGTCTTGTGTTCATCCCCCTTCCCTCCCCCTGCCCTGACTACCTTCCTGGAGGAGACCGCAAAGGGTTGGCTGTGCACATGTGAACAAAACAGTGTGAAAAATCTAATTTACAAAAGAGTTGTGCACTAGATTAACTGTGAAAGGAAGCAGATCAGGTCCCCTCAGTCTTTTTCCTCCCTCTCCCTTTGCTTTCTTTGTCTCACAAAATCACAGAATTACAGAATATACAGAATTGGAAGGGACTCACTACCCCACCTCTGGACCATTCTCACAACAGGACCAACATGGGATCTATGGACTGGTGATTTTATTAGTTTTGTGAGGCTGCTGTGCTTCAGCCACTGCTACTGGACAAGGGCTACCTTTGCACACACAGGTATTGCAAAACAATTGAAGTTATTTTTTAGTAAAACAAGTGAAAATGGGGACCAAGCACCCCCACACAGGTATTCCAGCATTTTTGTTTCTCTTGGCCAGCTGTAGGCTCCTTCTAAACAGTGCAACATTCGTTGTATTCCCAAAAGGCAAACATGATGCCCTAAATGTTGTCCTGGATTCAAGAAGCACACCATGTAGATGGAGCTATGAATCCAATGTTAGTCTAATCAATGTTTTGATAACATAGAAGCCTGAATTATGTTATTAATACAGAAATCCTCATTAATTGCAGGGTGTAAAGGGCTCGACTACAAAACTCAACCTTCCCTCTAGTGGGAGGAGTGGGGTGCCTGCAACAGGTGCAGACCTCTCACCATGAGGTCCTGCTCATGTCTCTGGGGATGCATCTTTCCCCAGTCCCCCATCTGACAACACCCTGGGACCCCATGGCGCACTCCCACACTGTGACATAAAGTACTATTGTTCCCCTCTCCCAAGGGTCTGGCAGCTCCCAAGAAAGCTACATGTATACCTATGCCACAAAGCTCACCACCTTGGTTTTGGGGTACTTCAATGAACAGATCCCATTCAACAGTAAGTAGTCTTTTGCACAACTTTTATGGCCCCCAGTTGAGCCATATGTACTATATAACACTGTAAAAGCAAAGAAAAAACAGGAAAAAGAAAAAAAAAAATCAAGGCTGCTTTTAAGCAAAAGATTTAAATACAAAAAAAATCTTGCAGATAAGTAAACCTGTAAGGGGATAAACACATGCCTTTTTCATCCAATTCCAATGCAAAGAAGAACAGGGTTCTGACAACACAACCAGGAAGATCAGTTTGCTGCACTCCTGGTGGATCCATCTAGTTTGATGTCTTTGGCACTTAGCGGCATTACACTGTAGCCTGCACATCCCACTGCGTTAACAAGATAGAAACCTGTAGGTGATTCTTCCTGTTACTTATTAGGGCAATAAAGGTGTCAGCTGATGTATGCTGTGGTTGCATGACCATCTGTTCAGAGTAAACAAGCCACCTGAACACTGGAATAAGCATCGAGAAGCTTCTCTGTGTTATGGCTTCTGCAGTAAACCCTGACAGACAAAATGCAGTCACCATTTCAGACATTTCAAGATAACAGGCTGGCAACAGTTTCAGGTATCCTGAATTTACCTGCATAGAATCACATCCTGAAGCAATTGTGTGTTTTGTAAGAGAAATGCTGCTGATTTCACTGGACAAACTCCTTCACAGATGGCACATGTTTAGCTACATTTATGCAGTTGATTGCCCCAGGATAGATTTTGTGCCAGCACTCTTGCTCCCTGAGGATGTGTTTTCATTTTTTCTGGGTAACTCTTGTAAACTGGTGTTTCTTACTCTGTTTTCAAAGGCTTGGAGAACTGAGTAGGCTCCATGGTGTTCCTTGAATGCTGTAAAGTGTAAGAGCTGTAAATAATTGCTCTGGGTTATTATGACAACAATTTTTAATAAATTTGACACAAACAGAAAACAGCATTTCTGTTTTTATAAAACTCTGTGGGTTTGACTTTTTTCTCCATAAATTATATACATATTAAAAAAAAAAAATGGATTTTCACAATGTATGTAAAACAATTATTGATAATAAAAAAAGGATGCATTTACGTGAAAGATGGTCAATTACATTTAATTCTCCTCTTTTATATAATGTGAACTGCATTTCAGAGCAGAAAATAATTTCAGATTGAGCAATCAAAATGTTCTGTGCCATTTCAAAAAGGAACACACTGACATTGAAATATTTCACTTAAAGAAATTAGCAAAATAGTAATTTATCCTAAAACACATTTGGCACAAGTCACTGTTTGCAAACTTCTTTCTAATTTTCCTAACTTTCACTGTAGTCACAGACTACTTACTTCAGATGTAAAACTTATCTTTAATTAGAGTATTCTGGACACACAATTTGTCCAGCTAGGTGAAGATTTTCTGTTTTCCTAGGCTATGTTTTGGCTCAGTACCTTTTTATTTCCTGACAGGCAAAAAACTCTGCATCTAGTCTGGATTCAGATGTGGTATTTATTATTCTTGACAGTAAAGCATTGCTAGGATTCATGATAGGGCAGAATTCCATATTCCTACATCTTCCTCTCCCTCTCCCAGCTAAATTCATTGTTAATTCTGAAACTTGTGGGCCTGTGACTGCAAGTGAAGACCTTTTTTAGCCATAGAGGACACAATGGGACAAGCAGTAACTGGAGCAAGCAGTATCTTCAATGATTCCTGCAATAACTCTTTTTCAAGTATACATGTTTGGAACATATTCTTAATTTCCTATTAGAGTACCTTTTTTTTTTTTTTTTTTTTTTTTTTTTAAGGGG
>JAWWEE010000001.1:72528638-72538771 GCA_035221455.1 Xenops minutus
TTTAGTTTGTTAGTAATAAATTTAAGCATTATTCTAAGTTCTGCTTTGCCCATGGTATTAATCAAAGCTCCTCTTTCAGTTATTATTCCGAGCTGTTTGTTTTTTGTTTTTTTTTTTTCCTTTCCTCTGGAAGGTGAAAGGGAGGGAAAAAAAGGTCTTGAAATAGTTTTGCTGGACACCAGACATTTATCCAGGGTTTAACCACCACACATAGTAACATAGATAGCAAGAGATAATGAAGTATACTCTTATTTGTGATGTATTTCATGTAAGTTCTATTTTAGATGCCCCTTTGCTTCCTTTGCTTACGTACAGTGTTCTGAGATGCTATAGTACTAAATACTGTCACATCTCTCTTCACAGGTAAAAATTAAAATATGATTGCTCCCTGCCTCCTTCTCTACTCAACCTCTGAAATGGTTTGCAGAGAAAGAAGAGGGAAGAGACAAAAGTCTTTTACATCAGCTGTACTTTTTCCTGCCTTATTTTCTACTCTGTTTTCAAAAGCCTAGGGACTGGGGTTTGTTAAGAACAACACTGCCAGCCAGTCAAAGGAGGTGATTGTCCCGCTCTGCTCTGGTGTGGCCTCACTGTCAATATCATATGCAGTTTTGAGCACCACAATATAAAAAAAAGACTTTAGGCCATTAGAGTGTCAGAAGGAGGGCCATGTGAATGGTGAAAGGTCTAGAGGGGAAGTTGTATGAGAGCAGCTGAAGCCACTTGGTCAGTTCAGCCTGGAGGAGACCTCATAGTGGTCTTCAACATCCTCATGAAGGGAAGCCAAAGGGCATGTGCAGGTCTCTTCACTCTTGTGACCAGTGACAGGGCTTGAGGAAGTGGCATGAAGCTGAGTGAGGGAAAATTCAGGCTGGATGTCAGGGAAAGGTTTTACACCCAGAGGGTGTTTGAGCACTGGAGCAGGCTTCCCAGGGAAGTGGTCACAGTACCATTTAGACAATGCTCTCATGCACTTAGTGTGATTCTTGGGGTATCCTGTGCAGAGACACCAGTTGGACATAATGATCCTGATGGGTCCCTTCTGAGTCAGAATATTCTCTGATTTTATGATTCCTCTTCAGAAGCTGAACTGGAAAATGTTCAGAAACAGGAAATTAAAATTCCGATTTTATTTCTAAAAGTAAAACTTTAATAATGAAAGATTTATCTTTGTTTTTTAATTCAGTTTGCCCATCTCTTGAGAAAAGATAGCTATTTTTTCAAATATTAACTCTATTTGTGATTCCTTCTTTCCTATTTTTTTCCTCCTATCCTCTCTGTAACTGTTTTGTCTGCCCCAGTGGAAATAAATTGATAAAAGAAGCAAGGATAGAAATATAAGATGACAACTCTCAGGTTCACATTTGGAAACAGAAGTAGCAAATTCAGTTTTGGATGGTGATGAAACAAATGATCTCAGAGGTTCTGCATTCTCAAATAATCTTTCTAGTGACTTAATGAAGCTGAACATCGAGGCATGCCAGGTTCAATACACCGTAAGACACCATAGATTGACAAAAAGCTAAATAGTAGCAGTCCATGATGAGGAGAGTTCAAGTGTTTCTAAAGAACACAGGAGCTTCCATTAAGCTAATGGCTGTTCTAAGCTTTTGGTGACAGAAATATGATCAAAAGTGATCTAAATCCTTAACTTTGTAAATTTATGCAACCCTACTGATATGGGTATGACATTACACTTTGCTGCAGCAGTTGTAGTGCTTCTGCAGTCTGAGATGTCATGGCTTCACTGAAAATTAAGTCAATCAGGGAGTAAGCCAGTACCTTACCTTGTTTGGGTTTTGTTTATTAATTTGTTTACTTGGTTGTTTGTTTGTTTTTTTTTCCATCTGTTTCAAGACCACTATATTCTTCTAGAGATAGAGCCTTACCCCAAATATTGAGCAAAAAGCAAAAGGCAACATTAGCCACTGCAAAAAAACTGCAGGCTACAACAAAGAAATATTGCATTACAGATTATATAAATTATAGGTGCTGTTAATTCTGTGTGACATTCACTCAGTGCTATGATAGATAGCAAAGAACTCTACATCTGCCAGAACTGGTGTGTTCTCAACCGCATAAGAATTTTTGGTTGCACATCCATTCCCAAACGTTTTAGACCAGTTATGGCTCTTGAAATGATGCTACATAAAATGTATGCTATCACACTAATATACCTAGGCTTTCAACAGAGCTGCTAGAATAGCAGTTCAAACTGAATAATCAGACATTGTTTCTGCACAATGGTTATAGACTAGAAATTATTTCTTATGGCTCTTCTGAGATTAACACCATGGGCTTGCTTGTAAGCCTCTATCAGGGCACTAAACCCAAACCCCACCATGGACTCCATCAGTGGCATTCCATACCCCAACAACAGTCACATTTCTACTTTCCTCAGTGGCAACCCGAACCCCTCTGCTGGTTCTCACTGACATTTAATCTGTTATGGCAATTTTTAACTGTGATATTTAGTTCTAACTCCTTCACATAATTTGTACTCTTACAGTACAGGAATTATATAGTCTACCTCTAAAAAAACCTGCTCAAATGCATTATTGTAATATATACGTATTCTTGTTACCTTTTCTGTAGAAAGCTGAGGACATTTTCTTGAAACTTCTTAGCCATCTATAAAAGTTCTAAGAATATATTTGCTAACATGTTAAAATAAGTGTAAAAAAGGGATTGATTTGCAATGCAGTTTGGCTTTTCAGTTGGTCATGAACCACTGGTGTGATTAAGACAGGTGTACGTGAGTAGTAAGTCAGAGAAATCTGAAGATTTCAACATAGCCTTTTATGAACTGATTTAAAGCAGGTAAAGGTCCAGTTCACTACATGAAATCACAAACTATGAGGTATAATTCTTACATATTCTTCTACCTTCACTCTTCTTTGCAACATGAGCTGTCAGTATTTGCATATGCACAGTCATCATTTGTCTAATGATAGCTCATCCAAGAATATATATATATATAAAGAAAGAAAGCAAATATGGGGTAAAGTGGCTAAGACAACATTAGCATGATTTTATTTTAGATAGTGAAAAATAAGGACAAAACTAAAGCCAAATTCCCTCCACCCCCTTCTTGCCAGCGTCAGCCTCACTCCTGATTCAACTACCTCCTCCCTCTCCCCTGAGCAGTGTAGAGGAGACCAGGAATGGGGGTTATGATCAGTTTATCACGCTTTCTTTTTTTCCTGCTTCTTCCTATTCGCAATCTTTCCCCACTCTGGTGTGGCATCCCACCCGTGGGAAAGAGTCCTCCATGAGCTTCTCCACCATGAGTCCCACAGGCTGCAGCATGGGCTCTTTCCATGAGGTAGAGTCCTTCAGGAACAGACTGGCCCAGTTTGGGTGCCCAGAGGGTTCCCAGGTCCTGTAAGGAAACCTGCTCTGATTTCTCCATGGGGTCCCAGCGTCCTTTGGACCTGGGCACCTGCTCACATATGTGGTCTGCCATGTGCTGCAGCCTCCATCTGCTCTAGACCTCCACAGGTGGCAGGTGAACAGCCTGCTTCACCACAGTCTGCTCCAAGGGAATATGGGCTCCAGCTCCTGTAGAGTCTTTTCCCCATCCTTCTTCCTGGACCTCGGTATCTGCATTTCTCTCAAATTTTCTCACTGTGCTCTCCTGTTTTTTATCCTTTCTAAATATGTCTACACAGAGGCAGTACCAATGCTCATCTTTTGCCATCAATAGGGCTGTCTTAGAGCCAGATGGAATTTGATCTGTCTGACATGGGGCAGCTTCTGATGTCTTCTCACAAAAGCCACTTTTATAGCCTCTGCACTACCAGAAATCTTGCCATGGTAAAATAGGATTAATAAAAATAATTTCCTACACCAAAGCGAATATAACATCAAAACAACACCGACAAAGCTGGACAAGTTGCACACATTTCATCCCTTGCCTGTTCATTAAATCACAAAGGAAAAAAAAGCTCCCAAAACTATTCTGCTCTCTGGCAACATTCAATCCACATTTTGCCTGTTACCTCTCTCAATTATTGTCCTTGTCTCAAATTTTCAAGTGCCCCACCTTGGTCAAGGGCCACGGTGGGCTGACCTTGAATTGCCAGCACGTGCCCAAGAAGCCATTTTGTGTCTTCCCTCCTGAGCAGGAAGAAAATAAAATGGTAAACTTGTTCATCAAAATAAAGTCAGTTTAATGAAGAGCAAAGGTCACATGTGGAAGCAAAGGAAAAAAAAAAAAAATATTTTCTACTTCCCTACAGCAGGTGATGTCCAGTCACTTCCTGGGAAAGTAGAGCATCAGCATTTTTAGCAGTTGCTTCTGAATATAAACACATTAATAACCAATACTTTGCTCCTCCTCCTTTCTCTTAGCTTTTGTAGCTGAAAACAACATCATATGGCATGGAATAACCTTTTGATCAGTTTGGGTCAGCAATCCTGGTTATGCCTCCTCCCAGGCTCTTGCTCATACCTGGTCCACTGGCCTTTGGAGGTGGGGTGAGGAGTGGTAGGAGAAACAACTTTGATGCTATGTGAGCACTGCTCAGGAATAACCAAAACAGAGATGTGATATCAATACCATCCTGACTACAAAGTATGGCACTATAAGCATTGCTGTGGAGAAAGTTAATTCCATCCCATCGCAGTCACAACTTGTAAACAGCATTCAGATATTAGCGAAGAGAAATTTTGATTTAAACTCTTATCTTTCCTTCTTATTCAAACAAGACATTATTGTGAAAAGCAGTTGAAGCTGGGATGAAAGAACACAAGAAGAAAATTAGCTGTTCACTTACTGTTGTAGCTTTTGACAAGGAGAATGGAATCCTCTGCATTTCTAGGAATCCTTATATACTATATTGTATAGGACATTGAAAAAAAAAAAATACACACAAAATTTAAAGTATAACCACCAGAGTTTTCTGTAGGTCTTGTGACAAGAATGGCTAGATATACCTTTACCAAGATTCGAAAAGAATAAGTGGGCCTCATAGAAAACAATATCTTAAAATACTTGTTAAAGTTATTTAAAATGTTTAAATTGTGTGAGAGGGAGTGTATTTTTTGTGAAATCTACTTCTAACATTAAAATGTTCCCCTCTCATGTTTATATTTCTAGTACAAAACCACTTGCAATTAGAACAAAAAGTTAATAATATGCATTAATGAAACCACAAGCTTTGATTTCTTGCTCTAGCAGACAAGGCACTTCAGATTTTAGTCTGGTACATCTCAGTGGTAGTTCTAATATTACAATCAAACTCTGTAATAAGCCTTCTTGAGTAATGGGAATCAGTGACAGGCCCTTCCTCTGATTAATGTTCAAAATACTGATTAGGTATGAGGTATTGGATTTTTAAAAGCACCTACAAGTATTATAGAGATACCTAGCCCCTTGTATGGTAATAATCTAATCATTAATTCATTTCATCTTCCTAATAATATTGCTTGTTTGTTCCCTACCTTCTGCTCTTGGAATTTTGAACACTCTATATAGAGATCATCCAAATACATGCTCCAATTTTGTTTCAGAGTCTTTACCACCTACAAAGACATCAATTGGTCAGAAAAGATTTCTGCATCATCTTTTTTTTTTTTTTTCAGTTTCTTTATTTCTAGAAATGTATCTTGTCATACTAAGTAAGTGTCTTTCATTTCTGAAAGTTTCACTTCTTTCACTATCTATTCAGTGTCTATGTAATAACTGAGCCTCTTCAGCAATATATTTGATATGATAATCATGTCTTCATAGAGCAAAAATTGGCATTAGACTTGTATGGAATCTTGGAAGAAGTATTAATCATTTATCTTATTTATCCCTTAATTATAAATATTGAGCCACTCATGTCTCCTTCCTGTCTACTCTCAATTATCTTTCTGCACATATTTTCATTACCATTTTGCAATTTATTTCTTGGTTCCTATTGATATATCATTATTATTCTCTTTGTAACAGTCATAGGATCCACAGCAGTATTTTTAGCTGTAGATTTTAGCTGTATGGTAACACAGTCCTGAATGTAAAAGAATTTTTCATTGCTAGCTTTATGAGGAACATTACTAGGTATGTGGTGTAGGCCTGCCTGTAGATTCATAGCTAAATTTCCAGCAAATTTTCATATTTTTTTTTCTCTCTTAGTTTTTATGTTCTCCATGTTTTCTCTTTAAATTGAATACCAGTTCTTCAAATAAAGATGCAATGTCATTCAGGACTATTTCTCCCTAAATAATTCTTTCTGACTTGTGGGTTTGTATTATTTTTCTGTCTTAGCTGATGTTTTTGTTATCTCTCAATTTAGAAACAAATTAACAAACACCTCTTTCTTTTCCTAAAAAAACAAGATGTTAAATAGCCCTAAATAAAATACATATTCTTTTACTACCCCAACAGACGAATCTTTTAGTCAAATACATTTACATTTTCTTTACAACCATTCAGTTTTTGAGTTCCTTTGACAGCACAGTATGCAAATAAATACTCTTGTCTTTCAAGATTAAAATGCTTTTTTCAAACCTACATTCCAAAATTTTACAAGTATATTCAAAATGGTACACAGTATTTGAAAGTATGCTTAATTTAAAAAAATAAATATAAATAAATGAATAAATATAAAACTAGAGAGCTTTGCCATATTATAGCATCCAGTACAACAAGCCATTTACATTCAGTTTGAGTGTAAATTTAAAGGAAATTCTTCCTTGTTCAAATTTGAAATCTTTTACCTTCTCTTATCAAAATAATTGTTCAAAATAGTCTATATCACACAATTGGAATCATAGGCAATACTGATTTTACAGCAATAAACTTTCAAGTCTAATTCAAAATGTGCAGGTCATATAGATTTACATCTAACTTGTTTTGTTGTAGCTTTTTATATATATATATATATATAAACATATACTTTCCAATTATCATTTTTGTAGGATGAAAAGGCATCTGTAAATTTTCCTGTCTGTTTGAACAATGTTAAGGAACAGTTTTACCATTAATTTTATCTTTCTATGACTAATTAGTTATGATTTCTGTGATTAATTCCTATGATTAATTAATCCTATCAATAATTTTATCTTTTTATGTTTTCAACACTAATATTGTTTGAGTGTTTAGTTCCAGAAACTGTTTAGGTGAAAAACTAGACTTTATATTTTGGTTACTTTAATATCTGCTTTATTCTTTTCAGTTCAGAAGCTGCAATAAATTCAGTAATGCCTTTCAAATGCAAAAGAAAGGATATAAAAAATTGTAATTAATTACAATATTTATAATTTTTCATGACATTTAGGCATTGAACAGCTCATTGTCAAACAGCAGACAATAACATGAGAAATGCCTGAGACAAATGCTCCTTGAAGGTGGCCTAAGGCTCTGCTCTAACAGTATGCCTGAGCGGCAGAAAATACTACATTGTTTTTTCAGCATTAATGTACTTCACATTTTCATATTGTGTAGCACTGTGTGACAGAAAGAAACATTGCTTTACAGTAAAATCCCTTCCCAAATAATTTCAAATCATTGCACATTACAACTCAAAATCATCTGTGGCGATGTATAATGCTGAAATAGAACAAATTAAACTAGACTGAAATATAGCATGACAAATGCTAGCAACACAGACCAGGCTTCCAAGTGCTGAACTTACCAGTGAGGCACATTCAGCACACTTTCATTGTTCCCTTAGTCAAGGTACACTGTCTTCAAAATACCTATTGCTTTTCTTTATACTACAGGAAGTGAGTATCTAAGTGCTATTTGCAAATTAAGAACAATGACCTGACTTAATTCCCTCCTTTCTTGGAAGACAGTTTAAAACAAAGAAAGCTTAAATGTTGCTGTAAAGCAAGATCAACTCAAAGTTTAATTTTCCTAAAAGTCATTGCAATTGTTGAGAGAGTGCCTGTCAGTCTATAAATGTTCCTTGAAAAATATGATAACGAATCCAGTACCACATGAATGAAAACCACCAGAACTATCAGGAAGCATTTTACCCCAAAGAACAAGAGATCTGCAGATTGGATTAAGATTTTCGAATGATTTGAAAATAAGAATTATCTTAGACCATCTCACATATTTAGTAATGATGAGGACAGTCTGACAAAAGCTACAAAGGGTAGGAACAAACTGACTCTACCAGTAGATTCATTGTCTTGTGTTGGAGAACCTTTTCTCCGTGACAGACTTTTCAACAAAGAAAGCACGCAGATCACAGATTAAGTGGGTCATAAAAGCTCAATGTAATTTTAGATTACACTGTATTTAGGAAACTTCCCTGCCTGACCACCCAGGAGCCACTCTGGCAGTCACAGTCCGACCACCAGAGACTGTCACTACTGGGACTGAAGCCCCTTCACAGTGGGCAGCTCCAGCGAGCCAACAGGTGCCCTGCCTGACTCCCCACACACTGCTCTCACACCATCAGAGCAGGTTTCCTCACCGGCTCGGCCCCAAGTTTCCCCATAGCAGAGTCTCAGATATCTAGTTGAATAAAGCAATTTATTCACAGCACAGTAACAGAGAAAGAGCTCAAGCTGGTGCCTCTGAGAGGGGACCTTGAACAAAGGATGTTCTGGGCTTTTATACCATCACAGTTTGTGTCCATTAAAATCTGCTGTCTTCCAGCTAAGTCCTAGGTTCTTGCTGTGTCTCTGCATGTCTGGTTACCTGGCTGGTGCCACAGGTTGCCATGCCCTTTGTTCTGCAAAGGGTTGGCTCCAGCTCACGGCATCCTGTGTCAGGCTCCCAACACCCAGAGCTCACCCTGCAGGTCACATCGCAGCTGCACACTGTGCTACTGGCACTTAATGTATTCCTCAACATTTGCAAAAAACCTCAGCTGAATAATTACAAAACAACATTAACAAAGGGAGAAGAGACCTCTGAGTCCCACCCGTTTCAGAATAAAACCACTTGTAACTAGCAGTCAGTGATAATATTTCACTAATGTGAGAGGGTAAAGGGGGAAAGACACTGTCAAGTAGAGACCAGTTTTCTTTTGAAATAAAGGAGGGGCCTGTCCTTTGCACAATCAGTGAGTTCTACCAAATTCAAGATTAATTATTCCTGATTAAACATCAAATTTCTTTCCAAGGTAACAAAAATATATATTTTTGGTTCAGTTTTTATAGGGAGAAATTGACACATTATTTAGTAGAACCCAAGATACTGGCTCAGGAAAATGTAACTAATGTAACTTAATGAAGAACATGATAATAACAAGACATAGCACAAAGTAGCCACAGTAATGTGAAAAATCATACCACTGTAGCTCCAAGCTTATTCTATACTTCTAAATTGTAAAAGGACAGAGACTAGGTGGGTCAGAATACTCAGGATGCTTCCACATCGTATGTCTTTTCAGAAGAAAACATATATTGCTATTTAATCCCAGAGGAAAATTGTTTTCTTTTTCTCCATCTCATGCTACAATTCTGGAAAATTACCTATTCACAGTCCTTCAAGAGGAAAGCAAAAGGCTGAGCCCAGAGTCCCTTGATGCTCTGGGGCAGAGCATTTCTGTCTCAAGCATACAACCTTTATCTCTTATTAAACAAGCCTGGCTGTGTTAGCAGAACAAGTTACAGCTATAAACTACCCAGTATTAAACAATTAATCTATTTTTGAAATTTACATGTTTGGTCACTTGAATTTAGTCCACTTCAGGTTTCCTACCATTTGTTGCTGTTGGGCTATTGATTCAATGGTTTGATCTAGTAGCCTGGTCTCTGTATGCCTCTGTATGTGGAACTTTCCAGTTCCCCAGAGTACTATCAATAATATTGCAACATTTTCAGCAGATTTTATCAGTATTCTTAGAACAAAACATCTGACTTGGCAATATATCTTTTCCCTGCACATGGATGTTGATATTGACTATGCCACCATCTGAAGCTACTTTGAATAGTCTAAGTTTTCCTTCATCTAAACAATTTCCCTTCTGAAAAAGAAAAGACCAAGAAACAAGTAAGATGATAACACTTTTTCTGTGCTTCATGGCTTTGAAACTGACACATCAGAAGGGTTTTTAAAATTCACAGTAATTAGAACTTTTCATTCAAAATACAGGCCAGTGAGAGCTGATTCAAAACCCAGTTTAACATCGGGGGGGGGGGGGGGGGGGGGGGAAAAAAACAAAAAAAAAAAAAAAAAAACAAAC
>JAWWEE010000001.1:72541708-72578737 GCA_035221455.1 Xenops minutus
CGAAGAGGAGATACAAGGACTCCTTGAAACAACACCTCAGCCTTGGCCGTATTGACCACCATCAGTGGTCCACCCTGACCTCCAATCGGGACAAATGGAGACACATCATCCATAATGCTGCTACTTGCTTTGAGTACACACGCAGAATCAGCCTGGAGGAAAAAAGGCAACGCAGGAAGAACCGTGCCTTGCCAATAGTGCCGACAGAGACTTTCCACTGTGCCTTTTGCAATTGGACTTGCCTATCTCGCATTGGCCTTTATAGCCACCAGCATGCTTGTAGCAAACGTGGGTAGAGCCCTTGTAAATCTTTGTTCGCGAAGCCTAGCCATGATGATGGTTTTGGACAAAACGGATAGAGCTTTAAGCAAGAGTTTATACTAATAGTTCTGAAATAGTGAATATAGCATTGAAAACTTGGGGAAGTTAGGGGAGGGAAGAGGAGGTGAAGAGACGGAAAAGGAGTGGAGGTGAGGCAAGATAAAGGAAAAAACAAGTTCATTATAGCATTAACTCTTCCACTTTCTAAAAAGGAATTATATAGAAAAAAAGAGACATATTCTTCTGTTCTTATAGGCACACAGCAAAAAACACAGTCAGATGCTTCAGCATGGAAAATCACAACAGGCACCAAGGCAGCAATACTTAAAAGTGGCTAAACATGGAAACAAATTGTCCAGAGGATGTATGATCTCCAGTGTAAGGGTAGGAGACCATTCGGGAAAATTTTACTGTGAGGGGATTAGGGTTTTTTGCTTAAGAAAGCTTTCCTTCCTAAAAGCATCTTTCTCAAAGACAGTTTTAGATGTCTTCTTCTCCTGCATTCCAGGGAAGCACTCCCTGCTATGAGAAAAAGGCAAGTTCTGCAGACATGTCAAGGGCCCTGACAAAGGCAAGGGATGATAAAAGCCCTGAGAGGAACCAATAGCCTCATGTTTGAAACACCATTGAGATTAAAGTTCCCTAAGTCTAGTGTTCTCAAATTTGGAAATAGTTTTTCCTAAATCCTTCCACTGCCTCGTATTTTGGGGGTATCTGCAAGTTATCTTACTTCACATACATCCTAAGAAATTCTTTGCATAAAGTCCTGAGCAATTTGATGTCTTGTGGGTAGGCCTACAGCTGAGCAGAAGGTTGGACTAGATGACCTTCAGAGATCTCTTTCAACCTACATTTTTCTATGACTATGTGAACTGTTGTGTTACAGTGTACTAAGGACATAAAAAATTGCCACATTTACAAAACTGCAGCCTTCTGGGGCAGAAAAGTATTAAACTAATATTCATCATTCACTAAACCTGGTATTAAAGGACTCTTGTAGTCGACATTCTGTGAACAGTATAGAAAATTACTAACTTAATGGAAAAAACTGCAGAGCAGCTCCTTCTTATATGTAACAAAATATTTTATTGTCTACTCTCTTGAAGTCCTCATGTCAAATAAAATCGATTTGAAAATTTTGTTTGCTTATATGTCAACCAGGCAAACAGGTAGACATTCAGAAGAAATTGAATTCTTTCTCAAATTCAAGCTAATAACATGTTTTGTGAAAACTTAGTTAATTTCTTTTTTTTATTTTTCCTGAACAAAATATCTCTTCTAATTCAATGACCTGTAGACAATCTGGTTTATATTGTCAAGTGATAAGTTCCTTGAGGGAAAGATATTTGTAGAACAGGGAAATAAAAGCTGATTTTAATAAAGAAAACTTAGTAATAAGTACTCAATAATTTTGTCAAGCAATAGTCTTAGAATTTGTTTTCCCACTTTGTGTCACTACATTATTTGTCAAAGTATCTGCCATTATTTACTTTATTGTAAATTGTATTTACCTGGAGGAGGGAAAGTATTAAATGTGGGGTTTTGAACTTGTCTGAGCTTTTTTTTTACCTCAGAGGCAACTCAATCAGCTTGAAGAATGACTGGATTTGGACATTTTTAGGAATTTAAATATAATTTTAGAGAACATTTGTATCTTGAATTCTATCTATTACACAACTCAGAGAAAAATGCATCTATACACGAAGGTCCACTTTTAACTGAAATACTTGCAATAAGGCTAGCAATTTGTTTTCAGAATTTGAAGGTGTCAAAGCAATTATCTCAGGAATAGCCAAAATACTCTTCCACCGAACATACATGACTTTTCCCCAAAGTTATATTTTCTGTCTAGTGGTTTTACAAACCATTACAGGCCTGTCATGCTCTACCACATCTCTCTGAAACATATTTGGTGTGGTTAAGAAGCATTGGTGAGAATAAAAGACCAAAGACCTTTGTCATGGAACAATTATTCACCTTCTATTCCTACTCAATATCCAAAGCACTGCATATTTCTGCCTGTAAGAAGTCACTACTGAGGCATAATTTCAAAGTGTCATATACTCTATCATAGAATCACAAAATCATAGAATGGTTGGGTGTGGAAGAGACTTTTGAAGGCCATCTAGTCTAACACTCCTGCAATAATCAGGGACATCCTCAGTTAGCTAAGGTTGCTCAGAGCCCTGTCCAACCCAACCTTGAATGTTTCCAGGGATGGGGCATCCACCACTTCTCTGGGCAACTTGTTTCAGTGTTTCATCACTCTCATGATAAAACATTTCTTCCTTATATCTAGACTAAACCTACTCTCTTTCAGTTTAAAACAATTAACCCTTATCCTATTGTAACTGACCTGCTTAGAAGTCTGTCTCTATCTTTCTTATAGGCCCCCTTTAAGTACTGAAAGGCTTCACTAATGTCTCTCACTACTGATTTCAGAGTCAGACAGAAACTGAAGTGGGCTTTTTAGACCTGCCATAGGGTGCCACCTGTATCTGTGATAGAGTTATTTTGTGGAAGATTGCTTTCCAAATAGATACAAAAGAAACTTCTGTGTTCCAATTGCAGTGATTTAATCTCTGCAAGTTGCTGATACTGCTTTGGGATAACCTGAAGTTCTTTCACAAAAAATTTGTCAACGTGACCTGCTCTTAATAGTATCTGCAAAACTGTGACACTGTTCTGACTTGGCCAAGAATTTTGGTGATCCATAGAGAACTTGCTGGAGTATGTTAAAGGGGCAAACTCTTTGTTGCACAAGATTTAAATCAAATCAGGCATTAAAGTAGATTATTGGTTTATTAATGACACTCAATGGTCAAAGAGTGAACTATATGTTCAAGATGAATGCCAGTCTTGAACTAGTTACTAGACACTTAAAAAATGTCAGTAATCACCTATACATTTCTAAGCACATTTTAATGACTAATACCAAAACATATATTCCCACATATAACCACAATTTCATGTACACACACAAACTCCACGGAGCATATGGATGCATATCCTCTTTCCTGTGAGTGTGGGTCTCCTGCTTATTTGCACCTTTTTTGGAAGAGATAGTGGTGCTTTTGCTCTACATTCATCCAGCTCCCTGCAACCTCCTAATGCATGTACCTGTGAGACAGACTATAAGCCTAGTGGGAAAACAAAACAAAACAGCAAACAGTCAAAACAAACAAACAAAAAGCATTCCCCCCAAAAAAAACACTCCAACATTAAAAAAAAAAATAAAAAAAAAACAAAAAACACCAAACCCTCGCAGTATAAATAAGGAGAATCTAACCCAAGTGCTGTGGGATTTATCATCCCAGAAGAGGTGAGGCTGCTGTATCTCCATGCCCCCAGACTCACCCAATAACAAGGCTGAAGATGTAGACTCTGTAGGCATAAACACACAGAGAACACATATAAACAATATGTATACATATACACACAGCCAGCCACACAGATTGCAGACACACAGAGCACTCAGAAGAACAAACAGCGCCAACAGGCTTACCCTACTCCCTTCTAGCTGAGATTCATTGGCAAGAACACACATACACAAACATGCATCCAGAACTCTTGTGAACTCCCGTGGTCCAGAGATGAGAACAGCTGTACTGATTTAAGAGTAAACCAGCAGGAGTAATAAAAACACCTTCAAAAGAGATTGCAAGTCAGAATGACAATTTAATAAAAAAAATCACAAGCACAATGAAGCAGAGGAAAAAAAACATTCAACCCATAAAAAAGCAGATGTACAGCCCAGCACTGTGGGGCACAAAGAGAATGGAGCTCACTAGCCCCTGTGCTGAGCACCATGTGGCCCACCCCTTTAATGCAAAGTAAAAGGAAACAGAAAACCTGTTGCTGAAGATGGTGTCTGCAGTCTCTTCAAGAGTGGCAGTTGCAGTCGTGCTGAGGTGGTCCTCCTCTGGATCCCACAAGTGGTCCCAGAAGTCCCAAACCCCCAAGGTTATATATACTTGGGTTCAGATGGGAGTGCCCAGTACCTCCCCCAGGGTGAGGAGTTTCACAATGGGTGATTACTACGCTAGGAGTCATGGGATATCCTTGATGGCCCATTAGAAGACATGAGCCCTCAGACTGGGTGCGAAGCTGCTAATGACTCCCGGAGGGAAGTTACCACACCTGAGTCATTGGTGTGAAGACAGGAAAAACTTCCTTATCTCACAGAGTTCCTAAATACCCAGCTTGTAGCCTGAGGGGCCAGGTGTGCCCTGCCCAGCTGCTGCAAATGATCAGTTGTTAGCAGTCCATAAGAAATTACATAGAAGGTGCAGAATACAGAGCTCTGGCCACATCCACACAGTGACAAACTGGTCCCGACCACTATAACCAGGACAACACCCATGGTCCTGCTTTTAGAGACACTCTTGTCTTCCAGAGCACTTCCTCTACTTATGGGACAGTTTGGATTGTTTTTTTCCTAATGATCACAATCTCAATCCCTCACCCACACCCTTTCATGGTGCTGACACATTGGCCTCTGACTTCACATTCCACTCTACTAGCTGCCACTTGATTTCACTTTGGTCACTCCAGTCTCTGTCACCCAGGCACAAGATCCCTTTAGCCCACCGTTCCAGCCCAGCTGCTGGCACCCAGATCTACACTCGTTTTGGTTGTTTGCACCACAGACATATGAGCACTCCAACCCATGGTCCAACTCCAGTTGCTTGCACTGACACAATGAATAGGGAGTCCCTTACATGGGAAAAGAGCTCGGAATTTAGTAAGAAGATAGGACAGACTGTTCTGCTCAGTCATAGAACGTGGCCAAACAAGTGCACAGATCAGCAGTTATTTACATACGGCCAGACCTTTTTATACCCTTACCACTCTGTTCTCCCATAGTTATTCCTCCCAAATCAACTAAGTTCATACTTTTCCCTCATTTGTTTCTTCCTTTGATGATGTCTTTTCCTCTGAATTCTTCGTTTTTCTTCCTGCCTGTCATTATGCATTTGAGCTTCTCAGGTCCTGTGAAGATGAAATTTTATTAGTTGATTGTTCTCCTATGAAGGATATAGGAGCAACCAGGAAAACTATTTGGGTTCCTCTATCTACCTTTGTCTCTCTGTGCTCCTTTGTGGTTGTGGAGATGAATTTTCATCACATAGTCTACCAAGGCTTAGATCAAGACACTGACAGGTAGGGTTCTCACACAATAATGCCTATGTGAGAACAGTTTTTCTCATTTGGTTTCAGTTTCAGTGGGGGCTTGATTTGGCTGTGTGAACAGTGTCATCTAGTGCTGTTCAAGTTGTCCTCTGATCCTGCCTGGCATCCAGCTGACACTCCAAAAGCATGCAAGTCCTGCCTGCATCTTGTGTCATGCCTGTCAGCACCATACAGGTATCTTGGACATCTTAACCCTCTCCAGTAGATTTAAATTGCTGAGTCATACACCTTGTGCTTGTCACCATAATCATTCCATAGGCTTCTTTGCTGCATGGTATTTTGACTACAATGTGGCCAAGATTCAGGGTCGGTGTGACTAATATGTAGACACTGACATTTAGACAGTTTAATCTGAAACTGAATCCCTATGTACGTTTCACTAGCAGTCTAACTGCTCTGTAGTCAACAAAAGAGAAAGAGAGGTGTAATGTTGCTTTTGATCACAGGGGCAAAATAACTGGATGACAATACTACATACTCATTATAACAGAGAGGATAGAGAGCTGAAAGTAAAGAGTCTGATAAAGTCTCATGGGACAAAGGGATATACACATTGCTTTGTGCTGTTCTATAACTGTACTGTATTTTATAGGGATGGAATGAAATTTTTCATTCTGATTGTCTCTGCTTCTTCATTTTACTGTAACTGGAAATATATAAATTAATTATCAGCATAAATATTCTGATTAGTTTAAAATCTGCACCTATTAACTTTCAAACAAGCTGTAACACAGTTCATGATGCACTGTGCATTGTTTCTCTCTGATTAGTTGAAGCAATTAATCTTATGATAGAAAAGGCAGATTCAGCAAATGAGGTTTTAGCAAATCTGGTTTTTGCAGATCTGAGACCCTGAAGCACCTGCTTCTGCACCTTGTCCCGGTGTGAAGGGCTGATCAAGCACTATACTGCACTGCTCAGATTACAGAATCACCCTGCCCCCTCTTCAGATCTTTAAGAAGCTTTATGACTTCAGGGTTTCTTGACCCTATGGGGACTTCAAGACAAAGGTTCCTTAGGAACCAAGTCCCCTTCAGTCCTTGAGGACTGAACATTCCTCAGGCAACACTAATGAGTAATTTTGAGGATGAAGACAGTTTCAACTGCAACTACTCTATGAATGAGGATTAATAGGAAAAAAACAAAACAAAACAAAAAAACAAAACAAAAAAACCAAACAACAACAACAACAAAAACAAAAACAAAAAACCAAAACAACCAACCTGTGCATTTCTATCCTACTCTGCCCTCACATAAAAAGAAAAAAAAACAACCTGAGGTACAGTAATTAATGAATCAAAATATTGTTTAAGAGCTATTATTATTTCCTTAGTTTGCTAAACCAGCAATCTCAACAGATTTTTAAAGGATAAACAATGCTGTGCTGGAGCAGCAGATTTATGAATACACAAGAGAAACAGGTGCAAGAGATATAGGAGGAAAGAAAGATGCTGAGACAATATTACGTGAAACTATAGCCCTGTATTTCATGATGCATTTTAACTTAAGTCCTTGCTGAAGGATAAACCAGATTTTTATTTCATCTTTATGGACCTACAAGGAAACTTTCAAGTAAAGTCCATTACACTGTTTCCTATGAAATTAGAAATTATACAAACCCCATAAATAACATCTTGGATATTGTGGAGAACTTCAAAAGACGTGGAGAGAAAAAGCCCTGTGATTTATCAACAGAGTTTTTCACTCTTATTATTGTGAGGGTTTTTCATTCAAAAATTGTGTGATATTTACCACAGAGATTCCCCTCTATCCCTCATTTAGAGCTGATGTCTCAGTATCTATAACATAACTATAGCACATCATCTCTAAGACCCAGTCTCTTCATTGTTGAACAGCACACTCTCAGTGCAGATAGTTGCAAATTGATCTTTAATGTCTTTTATGCTAGAAATAAATATAATCCAGGCCTTGGAATAGTATCTAAGTAATCTCATCATCATCTGGTGGATGGAAAGGAAAGCCGAAGCCTACAGCACAGGCATTGTGCTCAATGAACAATATGATCTTTACAGGAGTGATGTGGATTATATCCTCTCAAACCTGGCTCTGCTGGAAGTAGGAAACTCAGCTGTACTTCACACTAGCTGTAACAAAAAAAACCCCAAACACTCCCCCCCCCCAAAAAACCCAAAAAATAACCCAACAAATTTGTCTTCAAATCAGCCAGACAAAAATCATAATTGATTTAATACAGTATGAGAACAAGAGTTTAGAGCTAATTTAAATGTACCTCTGAGTCTGTAAATCCATGGAGGTAGATTAAATATTCTGTAGAGGGTTTTCCTTTGTAGGTAAAGCTAAAGTATTAAGTTGTATCCTGAGCTGAACAGATACTCTGCTCTCTGTCTTTTATTCTAGACTAACTCTGAGAAGGTCATCTTGAATGAACCTGCCACATGAAATACCTTTCAGCTGATTCATAGAACCATAGAATATGCTGAATTGGAAGGGACCCACCAGGATCATCCAGTCCAACTCCTGGCCCTGCACAGGACCATCCTCAACAATCATATCATGTGCCTGAGGGCATTGCCCAAATGCTTCTAGAACTCAGACAGACTTGGTGCTGTAACCACTTCCCTGGGGAGTCTGTTCTAGTACCCTCTGGGTGAAACACCTTTTCCTGATATCTAACCTAAATCTCCCCTGACTCAATTTTATGATGTTTCTTCAAATCCTGTCACTGGTCACGAGAATGAAGAGATCAGTGCCTGCCCCTCCTCTTCCTCTCATGAGGATGTTGAAGACCACAATGAGGTCTCCCCTCTGTCTCCTCTTCTCCAGGCTGAACAAGACACATGACCTCAGCTGCTCCTCATAAGGCTTCTGCTTCAGACCGTTCACCATCCTTATAGCACTCCTTTGGATGCTCTCTAATAGCTTAATGTCTTTTTCTATTGTGGTGCTGGAGCAGAGATTGACACAGCTCATTATGTCTGACTTCTGCCATTTACATATGGTTCCAGATCTCTCATACTTCATGTATGTACTACTGTAGGGTCTGCCTCTGTACTAATTAGTTTAAAGTAGTAGGCAGTGTTCACATTGAGACTGTGGCTGAAACTGTTCATTTATGTAGTTAAAATATTAAAATAGCTACTCAGGTAAAAAAGTCATGTCTCATTTAACACTTTCCAAAACAAAGTCCAGTCTTGGTCCAAGACTTGGCATAACCTATTTCCTATTTCCAATAGGCAAGGTGCAAATATCAGCACTAACTGAACCTGGTGCAGTAATTTAAAATCTGGGGCATAGATAATTTTACATTTCTTGGAGTGAGCACACAACTAAATAATTTTTCTGAAAGCATAGACATAGCCAATGTTCTGACTGAAATTGCTATGATATCTGCACTGCTAAACAGATTATTTAAATTTTGGGGGGATAAAATTCTCCTTTAATTTAATTAAAACTTGATTCTATTTATGAGTGATAGAAATAAACCCATCCTAATTATTCAGAGAGTGGGCTTTCTTCCATACATCAGTGTTTCTCACTATGATTGTAATAGCAATTCTAAAAGTACTTAACACTTATTACAAACTTTGTTACTTTGGGATCTATACAAGCAACAGATTTATGATAAGCCATAGGACAGCTTTTCAAAAGATGTCTAGTTTTATTACTCAACTAGAATGTAAAGTTTGATGGGTTGGAATTGAAAAACAAAAGATTTGATGTCCACATTGGCAATATTGTGTTCTGATGAGTATGAGGCTTCATCTCTGTCTCATTTCTGAGCAGCAGAGTTTTTATCACGAATATCCTATTGAGACAAGTCTTCATTCTAAATTCTGCTCATGCTGTTTTCATATGCTTCCTCAGTCAGGTATTCATTAAAACTTGATATACAGTCATTCATCTTTCATTGTACTGTTAAAGCAACTCCAATCCTCTGTTAAGATTACTGTAGTTGTTTTGAGTCAATACAGACAAGTTCATTTGCATAATGCCAGTCCTTTTTTCAGGCATGGAATTATCTCCTTAGCCATGAATAATAATAATAAAATAGAACTTAAAAACCAGATACAGAAAAATGAGATCTACTTAGTTATTAATGAAAAAAATGCAGAGCCTCTTAATACGCTGTACACCACCTATATCTTACTGATTTGCCATGGCTTTATGTGCACAGCATGCTCAAATAACAACTGAAAGCCCTGTCAGTTGAAGATCTGCTGCTACATTCGGAAAGCAGGACTTTGCAAGATTTTTGATGCTTTTACATCTAGGCCTGTGCTTCAATACCTCCAAATTCCAGGTGGGAAAAAAACTCCATTCTCTGTGTCTTCATTTTCTTCCCTAAACTGCCTTCTCCTCCTATGATTTTTCCTACTGATACAAAACATAATCTCTCATTTAGGATCTTCAACATGAAAAGATAAAGTGGCTTGAGTCTTGAGATATACTGCCGTATGACTTAGAAGTTAGTATGATCAAACACTTTTGAAATTACTGCAGTACAAGTGACTGCAGGGTCCTTTAGGGTCTTTCAAGGACCATCCTGTAGTATGACAACTGTAGTTTTTTAAAACCCATAAAACCATCATAATTATAAGGAATTGACAAGAATACCAAAGCTGATTTTTTTTTCCTCCATTATTGTTTAATCCCTTCTCTTTGTAAAAAAAGATTATTTTCATTTCTTAAAAGATCAAACTTCAGTAATAATGTAATTTTATAAGTACCCTTTACCCAAATACACAGTTAGGCAATTATAAAATTATGACTTGTCATGAATACCTATCCAAAGTACATACGATTTCTTTACGTCAATCTAGCTTGCTGTTGGTTTATCCATTTATAATGTCAATTGTAAAAATTAGAATACAATTTTATTAGTGAATAAGTTTGAAAGAATTGTTGAAGTCAGCAAGGATCCTTTGCAAGTCATCTTGTCCAGCCCCCTTGCTCAAGCGGGGCTACTAAGAGCAAGTTGTCCAGGATAGCGTCAAGATGTTTTGGCTTTTTTCTATCTCCTAGGATTGAGATTCCACCACCACCCTGGCAAACCTACTGCAGTGCTTGGTCATCCTCACAGTAAAAATAAAATAAACAAATAATAATTTTAAAAAGAGTGTTTCCTGGTATTCAAAGGGAACCTCCTGTGTTTCAGTCTGTTCCCATTGCCTATAGTTCTCTCACTGGAAGAACCTAGTTGTAACTTCTTTGCACTCTCCCTGCACGCATTTATGTACATTGATAATACCTTCCCTTTTACATGCTGGAAAATCACAGATTTCTCAACCTTTCCTCATAGAAGAGATGATCCATTGCCTTTATCATCTTCATGGTCCTTTATTGGACTCTCTCGAGTATGTCCATGTCTCTAGGAGGCCCACATGTAGCCTCAGCAGCACTAAGTACTGAGTAAGATTACCTCCCTCAACCTGCCTTTGCTTAATGTAGCTGAGGATACTACTAGCCTGTTTTGCAACAGGGGCAGATTGCTGGTTTATTCTCTGTGTGCTTATCCATTGTGACTTTCAGGTCCTTTTCTGCCAAGCTTCTTTCCAGCTAGATGGTCTTCAACATATTTTAATGCAAGAAGCTATTCCTCCTCACATGCAGGACTTTGAATTTCCGCGTATTGAACTTCTCAAGATTCCTAGCAGCCTACTTCAACAGCCTGCTCAGGTCCCTTTGGATGGAAACATAACCCTTTGGTGTATCACCTACTCCCCTCAGTTTGGTCTGCAAACTTTCTACCCCATCATACAAATCATTAATGATCAGGTTAAATAGGACTGGACTCACTATTAGTATCTGGAGTTAACCACTAGTCACTGGCCTCCAAATAGATTTTGCGCTGTTGCTGTTGACCTTTTCAGAACCATTCAGATTATTTTCAATCCAGCTCACACTTTTCACTGTTTACTGTGCACTTTGACATTCCAACAAAGGGTAGCTGTTGAGGTTTTAAATCAGTCACTGAAAATATATGCTTGCTTATAGGCATTTCCAGTTCATAACATTCTGAATCAGACTAATGCTGCAGTCTTGATGCATGCCCTGTTTGTATGATTTTTAAAATATTGATTCCAATGTATTGTCTTCTAATTACTCACATTCATACAAAAGATGAAGAGTTGACAGTTTACTTCTCTATACCTGTTACAAAAATAACCAGCTTCATCTCAGTGCATGAATAATGACATTTTGGTCTACACGTGATACCTGTAATCACAGAATCAACTAGTTTGGAAAAGACCTCTGAGATCATCAAGTCCAACATTTGACCTAACACCACCTCGTCAACTAGACCATGACACTATGCTGCATCCATCCAGTCTCTTCTTAAATACCCCCAGAGATCGTGACTTCACCATCTCCCTGGGCAGCCCATTCCAATGCCCACTCTTTCTCTCTGTAAAGAACTCCTAATGTCAAACTTAAACCTCCAGTGGTGCAGTTGAAGACTGTTTTCTTGTCCTATTGCTGGTTGCTTGGGAAAAGAGATCAATACTCACCTGGCTACAACCTCCTTTCAGGTAGTTGTAGAGAGTGATAAAGTCTCTTGTGAGCCTTGTCTTCTCCAGGCTAAACAAGCCCAGCTTCCTCAGCTACTCCTCCATAGGATTTGTACTCCCGTTCCTTCAGCAGACTCATCCTTCTTTGGACACGTTCCAGCATCTCAATATCATTCCTGAACTAAGGAGCCCCAAACTGAGGGCAGTACTCAAGGTGCAGCCTCACCATTGCTGAGTAGAGGGGAAAGAGTCACTTTTCTGGTCCTGCTGGGCATACTATTTCTGATACAGACCAGGATGCTATTGGCCTTTTTGGCCACCTGGGCACACTGCTGGCTCATGTTCAGTTTCCTGTCAATTGGAACACCCTTTCTGCCTGGCCACTCTCCAGCCACTCTGTCCCCCAGCCTGTGGTGCTCCATGGGGTTGTTGCGGGCAAAGTGCAGGACCCAGGACTTGGCCTTGTTGAACCTCATACTGTTGGATTTGGCCCATCAATCCGACCTGTCCAGGTTTCTCTGCAGAGCCCTCCTACCCTCCAGCAGATAGATGACTCCCCCTCAACTTGTTGTCATCTGCAAATTTGCTAATGGTGGACTCAATCCCTTCACCCAGATCCTCAATAAAGATATTAAAGAGGACTGGGCCCAATACTGGTCCCTGGGGGACACCATTAGCAACTGACTGCCAACTGGATGGAAAACCACTCACCACAACTCTCTGGGCCTGGCCATGATCCAGTTCTTAATCCAGCCAAGTGTGTACCTGTTCAAGCTGTGAGCTACCAGCTTTTCCAGGAGTATGCTATGGGAGATGGTGTCAAAGCAGTTCTGTGGTCTCACACATAGGCTGTATATTCCAAGTGTTTTCATAGCTTGAGAATGCTGACATTCAAGCAAATGCTCTGTACTGGGCAGGAAAAAGCTTTCATTGAAATTTGTCCCCAAAAACTGGGAATGAATGAGAGAGATTACTCCCATGTCTTCTGTTTGGTTTCTTTATTTTAAAGTAAGATACATAGGGAGTAAGGAAGTAAGGAAAAAAAGAAAGTAAGAAAAAAAGTAAGAAAGCATAGGGAGTAATTTTATTATAGACCAAATGCACTTTTACTAAATTACTGAAGTCATGTTAAAAAAATGCTCAGTAATACTATCATCTTGACTAAAGGTATCATGTAACAAGATTATTTTTGTTTTAGGTTTGACAGGTTCATCTAAGAGTCGACTGAGGTTATGTTTCTTCTGTGAAATAAAAATCAGGATCGGGGACTTCCTGTGGGAGTGATAACATCATATCCCAACCTACAACCAAAAAGGCTGTAGTTCTGGAGAATCCTCAACTGTAAGGAATTCCAACTCTTACATCCCCAAAAGTTACCTGGCCTTGTGCCCTAGGTCTACTCAGCACACTTGATATCCAGACAAGGATGCAGGTCTATCTTTCATGGCTCATTTGCATTACCATGTGGGTATAAACACAGGCGAGGAAAAAAGAAATCCTAATTTGAGAATTTGAGTATTTATGCTATGATGGCATGAATAAGATCAAAAACATGTTCACAGACACACAGGAGAACATAAAGGGTGTAAGTGAAAACAGAAATTAATTCAAAGTTATAAAAAAAAGAAATAGTTTTGCATTCCAAACAGTGACCTGCTTTCATAGTCTTCACTGTAAAATCAGTAATGAACATCAAAGCATAGATTTACAGCAGAGGAATGTGATGCTTGCATTACATAAAAACCAAAACCACACTTCAATTACATCCACAGTATTGTCTTTAGTCTTCCCAGATTCCTGGAACTGTGTTTGCTTAGATTTTCAAACACAACTTTTCTTTCATCATGGTAGGGAATTTAACTATTTATTTTTAAGAGATCTATTTTAATTTCTGCACTTTTCTAAAGGATCTAAATTTTGGAATTATATACACTGTATCTGAGACCTGGCAAATGAGACTGTAAATAATTTGAACAAGCTTTAACCACATGGAAATCAGGGAGACAGAGCATACATTATAGAAAGACATGAAAGTAACACTCCCTACAATTTCTCCCCGCCCCCCCCCCCAATAAAAAAATGCAAGTGCACAGGGCAATCAGTGTATATGTAAATTCTGTACTAAAATATGCAGTTTAATCAGTAAAATAGGCACAAACTCAACAGTTAGAGTGTGCACTTGAATCTGTGATAAATATCAAGGCATGAAGCATGAGTCATAAAGGAAGAAAATGCAGTGTATCAAAATATTTCTAACTAGTATATATTAGCTTCAGCCAATTATGTAAATAGCAATATGACCTGAAAAGTGAATAGTCATTTGAATGAGCTGGAGTTGACAAGGAAAATACAGTTTGATCACATTTTGAGACTTAATTTTTTGGATGGTTATAAGGTGCTGTCCTTCAGAATGACATTGACTAAAGCCTGTATATTGAGATTTTTCCCCAGTGGAGGAAATTAAGCTAAGGACTCAGACTCTTACCATAAATTCAGAGATCTCTGCTAACTGGTTATTGAGGTTATTCCATCCTATCTTCTATTCCCTCTACTTGTCCCTCTGCACACACACCGCCCATCACCTCAGCTGGGTTTTTTTAACCAGTGACATAAGTTTCTTTGAGTGTTTCTATGGAATTAAAGAGTGAAAAAAATATTGGTTTACCTTATTTTAATTTATAGAATTATAGAATGGCTAGAGTTGGAAGGAACAGTAAAGATCATCTAGTTCCAAGCTCTTTGTCATGGACAGGGATGCCACTCACTAGACCAAATTGCTTGAAGCTCCAACCAGCCTCGCCTTGAACACTTCCAGGGATGGGGCATCCACAAATTCTCTGGGAAACCTGTTACAGTGTCTCAGCTCCTCACAGTGAAGAATTTCTTCCTTATAGATAAATATGCCCTTTTTCAGTTGGTAAACAGTCTCCTTTGTCCTATTACTACATGGCCTTGTAAAAAGTTTTTCCCAAGACTTCTTATAGTTCCATTTTAGGCACAATAAAAAGAGGTTATTTTCAGAATATAATAGAGATTTTTTTTTTTTTTTTTCCTGAATAGGCATATATTCTGCTTCGTTTTAAACTTTAGGAAATTTCTTAGTTATTACACAAGTACATTCTTCTGGTAGTTAAATTCAGTCTTCAAAATAAAACAGTTCAAACTGTCTAACATTTCAATATGGTAAAGAAACACATACCTCCTTCTGGAAACTAAGCCTTTGAAGGACATGAAATAATTTTCTTGGGATTTTTCAAAAAGTTGAGAGATTAAAAGACAGTGGATCAGTTTTAAGTAACTCGGTTCCTTGGGTATTTATCTTTTTTTTTTTATTATTAGACAAGACCTCCTATTAAAATAAAAAGAAATCTGAGTATTAAACTTCATAGAAAACAAGACCAATCAAGTGAGCAAAATCAAATAACCCATATAATCTTTTTAATTTTAGTTTTTGCCTAAATCTCTCTCAAATGAAAGAGGTCAATTCTATACTGTTAGGGAAAAGTATTTTCATGTGTTATTGGAAATATACACAGGTAAACAAAGTAACTTAAAAGTCAGATTAATACTTGCTTCTTTGTTTTTAAGAAAGTGTAAATGAAAATTATGAGCAGAATTAGTTGAGAGTCGTAACCAATAAACAATATCAGGAATATATCTAAAAACAATTTCTAGGAATGCATACATGTCATGGCTTTTGCTCCCTTAGACCTTTATTTTTCACCATCTACTTGGCATGCAATCTTCTGATTCATGGAGTGACATAATACCTAATTTATGTAAAGAATTGGAATTCACCATGGTTTTTTTGAATCTTAAGATAACTTCAAAGAACATTACATCTTTTAACACCACAATTCAAACTATGGCCATTTAAGCTATCTCCAGGCTCACTAAGATCAAAGAACTTTATAACTTCCTTACTTATATATATCATTGTCTAAATATTTTTTTAATCTTATAATTGGTTGCTAATACATAAATAATTCTTTACATTTTTAAAAAGTTCTAATTTTATCCTTAAAACCCCTGAATCCCTTTAAAATAGATTCAATAAAGTTACAAGTGCCCAGCCTTAATATGTAATTTTTTAATTAAAAAGAAAACAACACTTACAAAAACCCATCAAAAAATACAAGTAGCATACAAATGGAAATGATAGCAAAATTTAGAGAACATAAATCCCTAACATTTCAGTTCTACACTGAAAAGCATAAACATAAAGTAAGATTAGAAATGCATGCTGTGTTTTAACAACAATTCAAGTAAACATTTTAACAAGAAGTCATTCAGGCTATCCTTAGTGACTCTATTTAAAAATAAAATCTGACAAGAGATTTGACAGTAATTAATAAGATCACTATAGATCAAAGTTAAAAATTGGTCACCTTTTTATATGTTGGTTTATTTGAAGAGTTCAGACAATCTAGACAAATGGGAATCTGAAAAAAAAAACAAAAAAAAAAACACCACAACAACAACAAAAAACAAACCCAAAAAACCTCCAAGATATTCACTCTTCTATTTTATCATTAGTCCTTCCTTATAAATTCCTGAAAAGTATTACATTTTAGGAGGTTAAATTAAAATCTAGCTGTATAGAAAAAAACAACAACAACAACAACAACAAAAAACATAAATCAAAAAGAGCACCAAAACAAGGGAGCTGAGAAGACCAGACTAGAAAGGTAAAGAAAGGAGAAGAGTGCTTAATTATTGTAATAAAGCAGTATACATCCTTCATTCATTTTCACTTCTCTATACTCAAGTTGTGTAAAGAAAGTAAGTGAAAGATTGCAATTTTACCCCATGGTTTTGCTTTATTTTATTTTCACTATTTTATATGTTTTAATTCCAACTATTTATTTTTTTTTCTACTGTCAAAAATTATTTTTTTTTTCATTAAGAAAAAGGAGAATTAATAAGATTTTAATATATTAAATAGATCAGTGAGGGAATGTAGATTAGTAAATTCAATTTGGAGTTAGAATTCAGACATTTTACTCTCACATACTAAAAACAGGTCAAAAGATTGCACCGATGTTGTTTTGTGTTTTTGAACATATTGCATTATCTGATTTTTGATGCAGTAATTGACAGGATCAAATGTGATTTATTTTCCTTTTTTTTGTTTTTTTGTTTTTTTCTTTTAAGCAACAAATAGAATTTTTGCCTTCCACTCGCATTTATTTTCTTCTCAGTCTTACAAGTACTAACTTCTTCACTAATTATGATTTCTTGGCTCATAGATTGATTAGACAAGAAAAAAGAACCTCAATTGCAGAGTCTGTTCAGTTTTGTTTCATTTTTCACACACCAACATAGATAGTGAGAGAAGACAGAATACATACGAAAAATATCTGGTTTTACATACATAGACATGATGCTGGATTTGTTAGATATATCCAAGTAGTTAAGAATCTGTGTAACAAGTTGAAAGGTATTACAGCATAAAAGATATCATCTTTGCATATCCTGCCAGCAAAAGTTTCAGGCAGTCCATACATCCATAAATAGTCCCACTGCCCTTAGATTCACACAAAATTTGATACATAAGGGATAAATAAATTGACGGGTTTCGAAAACAAAACCAAACCAAAACACAAGAAAAAGCTTGAATCTACTAGGGATAGGGGGAGGAATTTTTGAACCTTGACTCAAATCCCTGAATACCTTGTAATCAAACTTAGGGCCTTAGTTAAGTCAAGAATATTATTAGCTCTACGTGCCTGGGTTTTGTCTTCACAGAAACCAAAACAGAGATGCAACATCTTGTGTAAGTTTAGCTTTTTCCTGGTGTGGTTTCAAACCGTGGCTTGGATAGTCCTCTTGACCTAGCAAATTTGAAGCACTTCTGGGACAAGAGGTTTCAAGATACCCAGAAAAACCTGAAATAAAATGTTTCTAGAATTAACCTCATGTTAACCAATTTTTATTTTATTAAACAGGAGGTCAAGGAGAGTGCTTTGAACTTAATAAGGTGTACCATAGACCAACCTTCACAAGACTCCAGAATTGCAACACTGTAGGAATGAAGGACAGCATCAAATAAATTAATTTCACTAAAAATCCATTATTGTGAATTTATTTTTATTAATTTCAATTATCATAAGATATACTAGCTTTGAAATTCAACATCACTTTTTTGAAACATAAATAATATTTTAACATTCAAGACCAACTAACATCAATAAAATTACACTAAAAAAAACAACTCTAAATCTAAGTCTTGATGCAATTTGTCTGTCAAAGGTATTTAAAGAATGTTATTAAGCTATTTGATTTGTAACTTTTTCAGTATCTACTTTTTGTGAGTTTTATGAAAAAAAATAAAATCATATAAACAATTGTTAAAGTAATTACCAAAATATATCTACATTCAGTGATTTCCAAAATGTTTATTGCAGGGTTGTAGGAGCAAACTGCATCTAATAGGAAGGAAGAAAACAACGGAAAATCCTTACAGATATTTAAAATCTTAAAAAATAAATACTAAATATGAGCATAAGCCTGAAGATTAAGAATTAGACAATGTATCTTGTATCTGGTAGAACAGTTGAGCAATCAAGGCAAGGGAAGCACTGATTACAGATAAAAGAGGAAAATTTTTAATTCTTATTTACTTATTCTAACTAATAATATTCCCTCTGCTAAGATACTTTAGAAGAAAATAATACATCTAGGTAGATGGTGATATACATCAAATCAGTTTTTGAAAGGTTGCTACACCTCTAGTACCATACTGATATTTATTAAAGTTCAGGCTGGGGAACAGGAGTTCAAGAAAATTGTAATTTGGTTGCAATTTAGACATAGACTTGTTGATGCACAAGTGAAATAATTTACTCATTTACAAGTCGATTAAACATCTTTCTTTGGAGATAAATAAGTATTTCCTGAGAAAGATGAATCTTATTCTCATATAAGCATCAATAAAGAATCAAATTAAACTCATTCTGATCTCAAATGCCTACACATACAGGTTTAAACTGAGGCGTTCATAATTTTTGATCTTGTTATTACAATCCAAAACATCCAACTCCCCTGAGAAAATAGAGTAAAAGTGTTGCAACAGCTTCTGAAAAAGACTATGGAGTCATAGTCTGATTCACACTGAATTACTAAATTGCTGGAGTTACTTGTATAGCAAACATAAAGGTTGAAAGAATGTGTGATGGTGCAAAGCATAATAGGACACATATAAATCTGCTGGTGAGACAAACCAATTAAGCACTGCAGAACAGTCATGAACCCTTAATTCTATATATCAGTGATCACAACCAGCTGTGTAGAAGACACAATACTGATGTCAAGTGAAATTGCCAACCCTATTACAGTCACACACAGTTGTCCTTTTCCAGTCTCTTTTCCTCTCCAATGAACATAAATTTCAGATTAGAAAACAGTTCCTTTTCTTCCAAAAGAGAGAGAAATCCTAGAAATACTTTGCCTGAGAATGTGCCAGGTAATAATTATAAGTTGCTACTGAAATGAATGAACTTATAACAATGGTACTGTATTTCAGTGAACAATTCTAATCCTAAGAAAGGAGAGATTTGAATTTACTTCAACAGTGCACTTTCAGTAAACTTTGCAGGTTGATTTTAAGCTTTGGAATTTTGTCACACATACTCACACATAGACAGAGACGCATAAATAAATATGCACGCAAATGTGTGTGGAGGTTGTCAGCTCAAAAAAAAAAAAAGTCTTTGATCTGCAAAAATGTGAGATACTGTGGCTCATACAATTTGATGGGATGCCTTTTGAGGGCGGACATAAGATAGCCTTGTGCACCAATCTCTTCAGCAACTACTTAAGAGTAATTGCTGCAGTACTTAGCTGATGCTAGCAAATCCTTCTTTGTGGTGGAGTCTAAACACTATGCATACAAAAAATAACAGGACTTCCAGTTATCTCTGAGTGAAGGCAGAGCAGGCTTGTGTAGCCTGTGGGGGATTACATAGACCTTGCAGTGCATTCCCACACAGAAATGCTGGAAAAGGGGCTGAGCTGAGCAACATCCTTTTATGTCAAAGGCTTGGCGAAACTGTGCCACTGAACAGACTAGATAATTGTCACGCATCTTATTCCCAAGACAGTTATCCAAGACTGAAATCTGCATTATTAAGCATTTACTCTTAAATGTCTAGACAATTTACACCAGATAACAGAATCCATAGCACAGCAAAAAATTAAACTAAGATTATCTGATCAGCAAATTATTGCTAAGCCACTAGGATACTCTGTCTTTTGCTGACTTAAAATGAATGACATTTCTTTTATTCCTACTGATTGCTCTTAAAGACAAAACACACAAGAAATACATGCAATTGTGATGGTTGCTTAGTTATGGAATAGAGTTTTCTTGTGCTACAAACAAGTGTCTTTCATTTCTACTTGATAAGTTTGATCAAAATATATGCAATTAGGTTTTTTCCCTAGAGGCAAAACAGTCATTATAAGATGTGTAATAGATTTTCATCTCTTGTATCATATTACAAAATTAACGGAAAGAAAATGCAAAAAGATAGTCATTCTAGGCGTACATAGCCCATTAATTAAAGAAGAGTAAGTCTGCAGTAGTTGTTTATGTTATTTATGAAAGTCTCATGAGTTTTCATGGTGCTATGTTTTTTATATGTCATTTTCATTCATTATACCCCAGTGTCCCCAAGAAGTCTAAATTAACCAGGAGCTACTTAACGGCAACAACAGGAATACCATTATGATTAACCCTTATTTCTTGCAAGAATATAAATTCACGTACCTAGAAGCTCCTACAGAACAAAGTACCAGCAATTTAAGATCTGCTTTAAAATTTAAGGAACATTTTTTATGAACTGGGACTCGAATTAATCAACAGAAGAATTAATTAAAAATTAACCTTAATATAATGTCAAAGCAAAAGAAATATGAAAAAAATGAAATGCAATAAGCAAATGCTTTCCATTGCGACTCACTGAGTGATTTTACTGCTATCATTCTAAGGTTTTTTTTCATATGACAGTTAAATTTATGAAATTACAAATTTATATTGTTAATATTATGAAAGACAGTGCATCCTGCTTTTAAATGACTGTTGTTGAATGATTTTATCCAGAAATACTATATGTGCTGGAGTTCTAGGAATCACAGTTTTAATTATTATCGGGAGTAGTCATGTTAGCTTTAATATTGTTTCATACCCTGTAGTCCTTAGGAAATGCTATTTTAAATTCCAGTTTCTAATTTGACTGTTAGAAAACTTTTTCAACCTTCTTGCCTGGCTTTTGATCTTTGTGAGTAGTTTTTATCTTTCTAATTTTTACATCCAACCAGCAGAATACTAAAGGTCAACCCTGTGCCAACACAGAGCAAGGACATTAAGTTTGATAAAACTCTTTTAACCACTGGCCTTAGAAGCAAAGGAAAAAATAACAATAATTAAAAAAAAAAAGTACAAAAATGAGTTTATTAGTTGCTATGTATTTTTAATCTGTTTTCCCATGGAAATCATCATGAATTTAGTCCTTGCCAGTTTAATATTTTCTAAGACACATCCACCATTGCATTGCTATTACTTGAGAAAACACTCCTACTGTTTCGGAACTTATTAACTGCTCTAGTGATACAAGTTTGTAAATCACAGAGTCAGCACAGACTTTATACCTATTTGAGGTACAACCTCTGTAATCTCATGACAATTTACCTTTATCACACACTTTGTTGTTTGATTGCCTCTCTAGGCATGATAGAAAATAAATATATAACAATAATAATTAGTAAAATTCCCAACTTAACATGATTGCAACATGACTTTATGCCACTGATGTCACCAATTAAATGAGTGCTATTTTCCAGTCAAAAGGAACACATTGCATATGACTGAAAAGTACAGTAAAAGCTCATCAAAATATCTGTGTGGAAAACAGGAAGGCTCAGTGAAGTTTCATAAAACTTCAAAACTACTACATTATCTCAAGCACTAATTAAATTATTCAAAAGAAAATTAGAACAACTTAAATTTCATCACAACTTTCAGTTTTCTGAAACTGAGAATATTACAAAATTTAAATAAAATTGTGAAACTTGATGGATATATAAGAGACTTGAATAAATCAGTAAAATAAATTCGTAATTTTCATAATGATTATAAATATCAGATAAAACTGATCTATCCTATATTCAGAGAAAGGACTCTTTCTCAAAAATCACAAGGAAATACTGTTCAACATGATATAAAACGATAAAACTAGAAAAGTCATAGAGGAAAAAAAAATCAATAGGTTTTTTTTTTTTTTTTTGTTGTGAGTCATATAAATATTTTATTGCCATAAAAAAAGTCATGATTTTTAGCTGGGGGTTTGTTTTCATTGGATCTAATGACAAACAAAAATGGAGAACTGATTACTCTCAGTGAGAGTGCAATTTTTACAGATCTAAGAATGGATTTCTTCCCAGTAAGGTATCTCAGATGCAATATCACTTCAATTCTCATTTTCACAGATCATGTCCATAAGCCAGAAACACTGGAAAAGAATTTTTATTGGGTCTTAGTCCTTCAAAAAATGTATCAGACCTTTCTGATTGAAATCACTTACTTTTGTAAGATAAAAGCTTTCTGTTTTGCCTTCTCCAACAATAAAAGAAGCAGTGAAAACACATTTTTCTCTTAAGAAAATTGCCTGGAAAATTTCTCACTATCTTTCCTTGAAACAAATACTATTCTGATCAGCATTAATAAGAAGAGGCATTGCTTTTTAAGGCAATTTTAAAGACAGAAAACAGAAAAGGCAAAGCAAGAATTCTTCGTGATTGGTTCATCCTTTTTTATTCTCTCTCAATGATTGGACTCATTCTCTATTCTTGTGTTGGTAAATACAGGTAAACACTAGAACAAAGGTCTAAAGAATTGGATAGTGACTTGGACTAAAGAACTATAGCAAGGTGAGACAGTGATTTTCAACACTAGTAAGCAAGAGCCATACACGACAGCCCTGGAATTTTTAGTGACAGAATTTGCTACTTATTTTAGTTTCATCTAGGGTCTCCCTGGAGGCAGTAGGGTTAGCTCACTTGCCTCAGACAAAGAGGTAAATCTATGCTCAGAAATACATTTATTTTTTTTTCCTGTAGAGGAGTAGTTTTAAATAATCTGCCATTGATAGTAGTGTAGGATGGTTATTTCCATGTCTCCAGAAAAGTGAGAGAAAATAAGCTGCAGACCACATGAATCCTTCTTCTATTATCAGTGAACCTCTAGGCTTTTCCTAATTTTTCTTTTCTCCCTTAAAAAGTCACTGAATATATGTTTACCATGTAACAGGAGAGCCTTCTCTTGGTGGTTGTCACCACATTAGAAGTAAACCTTCCCAACCGTCATTTCTCAAGGAACACTTCAGTGAAAGGATGAGCAAGAGTAGCTCTCAGTGAACTGCTTTGGGTAGCCCTTGAGCAGTTAGGTGAGGCCTCTTTCACACCTGTGACATTTACTGTAATATCTTACCTGCCTCGTGGGAAAATCCTTCTAGTGTAGTCACTTACCTCTGAACGTGGCATCAGTTCCCCTTTGGCTTTAACAGAAACATCATAGAAATCAGCTGGTAGCAAGCAGGATATACACTGAAAGTTACCTCAGGGAACTGTATTCCCAATGCCTTTCTTCTCAACAGCTTCCAGTGCTCCAACTGTCTCTTTTACAAGCCACTCATACTTTTCTATGCTGCAGCACAGCATGCAATACAGACAAGTGCTTGGAGCTGACATCTTTGAAGCCCTAGACAAATACAATGAGTAAGAGTACCAGGTGCTCAGGGCTAGGATCCTAAAGAGGTCGGAGCACTTACAGCTCCCATTGACTTCAGGGGCAGCTGAGGGTGCTTAGCAACTCTAAGAAAGAACTCAGCAACTTACAGGAGATTAGAACTATGTTAAAAAAAACCAAACTTACTCTCTCTATTTTCTTTCTTAGAATGGCTTGTTATTCATAAAAGATTTATTGCCTTAATTTGATATCTACTAACTGATTTAAATAGTAATGAGCAAAACTATTCTTCAAAGTAAACAAATAAAAGTTAGAGTTTTTAGTAAATAACAGAAGGACAACTGTATGTTGGGATTTAATTAAAATAAAAAAGTTATACTTCACAGAAGGCATCTGCAATTTGTGATTCCACCATTTTGTAAAGCTTCTTTTAATGGATTAAAATCACTTCTGGCAGTTTTTTTCCCTTATGCTGCCATAAATCACAACTAAACCCAAATCTCTACTTTAGGGAAGATAGTCTTTGGAAATGCAAACAGAAAGCTGTGAATAAGAATAAAAGTAATACCATGATTGCTTCACTTTTTAATAGCCAAAGTATTACTTAAGATGCTTTACATTGCTGTAAAAGATTTCACATCTTTGCAGCTGTTTTATATGTACCTAAAGGAAGAGGAATATATTCAGATAGTCCTAAAAATATGAATATATTATATCCAGATAATCTTACAAAGTATTAAATATTATCATACTACTATGGAAAAAAAAAAATATAGGGTTTCTTTTTTGTTAGTGGGTGTGTTGGTTGGTTGGTTCTCTGGTGGTTTTGTTTTGTTTTTTATTTAATTGTAATAAAGCTTTTGGTCAAGCCTGGGAATCTGTAAATTATGTAGCTATATGTACTTTTCAGAGATATAAATTGCAGCACTGTAGGAACCAGCCTCAAGAAGAAATAAAAATGAAAGGTACTTTCATATAATTTTTCTTCTCTTTGTACATTGTTTGGTTTTCTATTTTTTTTTTCTTTTTTTCTCTCTGTTAGTTTGTGAGAATCAATATTAATAATCCAAGAAAAATATGCATTGTAGAGAGTTTCTACCACACATGCTGGTGTGTTGAAGTGGCAAACCAGTACTGTAAATCTATATTCAAAATAGGAAAGTATAACATTACAATCTTGTTGATCACTAGCATAAATATACACCAGTCCTTAAGGCTGGGTGGGAGGAAGAGTAGGAATCTAATCTTTACAGAAATATAACTGATACAATGCCAGAGCATGTCTCTTATCTATATATCAGGACTGTGACTTCAAAAACTTGAGCATTTATAACTAGATGGTGTGACTTCAAGAAGCTATTTATAGAAAACATAATTGACATTAAAAATGCAACAAAGTATCAGAAAATTTTGTAAAACCAATTTATATATACAGTAAATATAAATTGCCTATAAAGATCTATAGACACAATATCATTCCATGTATTTTTGTTTTGTTTTCTAGAGCTATAATGGATCATGAAATATATAAAATGTATAGCGGTTCAGCTATTTCAGTAAAGGAAACACCTCAGGGAACTATTGTGCCAGATTCTCAAATACAGCTATGATCCCATTGTGCCACTCAGCTGCTATAAATGAACCATAACCCAGCTGAAAATTGCTGGCAGAGGATTTCCTGTCTTCAGCGAATCTCTTCTGACATACATATATCATTCCTAGGCACTACAGTTTTATGTCTTTGCTGTGAAAAGACATTTCTCAAGAGTAAGAAAGTTCATGGTAAAGTCTTGCTATACCCTTCCTCTAGCGATATAAAACCCTACCAAAGTTCTGAAACACCAGTAGAATTGGAGCAAGGAATTCAAAACAATTGAGAATGGCTTAGACCTTCATATCTTTTATCCCCCATGTTGAAACAGTCACAGGCAAAGTAGCTGTTCTCTAAGGAATTTTCCTTCATATATTCCCCCACCACCACTTTTTTTTTTTTTTCAATATTTTAAAATTAAAAATACCTCTCCAACCAATTTGTGTTTGTAGCACAGTAAAACCACTACATTCACTATGCTAGCAGTTACAGAGCAGCAGGGACTTTTTATTTTTATTTTTATTTTTTTTTAATATGGAGATTTTCACTATTAAGATATCTATTTTATCTATTATGCAAGGAGCATTTTTGCAATTAAAACAAGTACCCTCTGTGTAGTTTTGTATCTTTCTTATCAGAAAATTTACCGTACTGGCTGGTGCCATATATCTTGTTTTACGTCTCCTTCTTCTTTTGAGATCTCTCTTGTTTCCTTAACATATATAATGAAAGCAAAATGGAAAAGAAAAAAAAAAAAAAAAAAAACCCCATGGTCGTGTCTGTATGAGTATCATAATTTCTAAAGAATGTAATAAAATTGCCGGTCTCTTTGTCAGTGAGGGCAGAGTTTCTTTCTAATTAAATAGAAAATGAGATTGTTCTCCCTCCCCTCTCCCCCCCAAAAATAAATAAAAGAAACAAAATTCTGAATAATGCAATTCTCTCTGACATTTCAGCACGAATGGATGGAGCTGTTATCCACCCATTAGGAAATCGTAATGCACAAAGCATGACATTTATAGTAAATATAAAATCTGTAATCATTTAGTATCTAGAATTGTCCATGGTTACAGGTCTTCATTAGTGGTAAAAAGCTTGCAAAAATAAAAAAGTAACATGATTAAAAGCTCAAACACAAGACAGTATGATAGAACAGATTTACATTTATTAAATTCAAGAAATATATAAATGGCCATGACATTTAACATTGCTGAGCAATAACAGTTATTAAGGTAGACCAGGATGAAGGTAATTATATTGATATGTGGTATTGTTTGGCAAACAAAACAAGGAAATAACTATGTAGGCTTGAAGGTTATTTATAATGCTCACATGTGTGTGACTGTGTGACCGCTGAAGGGCAATCAACAGTTTCTAGATAAGATCTGCATCGTTATTCTCATATTGCAAGAAGAATATATAAAGCACAAAGACTGTAAGCAGAGTATGCACTCAGAGTGTCAGAGTTAAAAGCAAAACCCAGACCATTTCCATTTTGGGGATGGAGAAAGAGAGAACTAAATCCTGACTCATAATTTTAATTCCACAAAAATTGGGGAACACTAAAACCTTTCCAAGTGTGTTTGAAATGGTAAAATTCAAGAAAATGACTTTGCAGAGAACTGTTCATGATACTTTATGATGTAGAAAAATGCTTAATAGTAGCCTCTAGAGGAATCAAAAAATCAAAATAAATCAGGATATCACATAAGAGAAGAGGAAAATGGAAAAATGGAATAGGAAAAGGAAGAATACAAAATAATATAGACAAAACCAAAGACTGAAGCACTTAACTCCATGAACAAGCAAGTGAACCCAAAGCACACGATATGTTGTGCTACGGAATTACAAGCATTATAGTTCATTGATGGATGCACATGACACAATTCACCAATGTATCCACACAATTATAAACAATTATTTCACACCTCAGAAGGTCTTGAAGACTTTGTATCTTTTCATCTGTGACATAAACTTATGGGTTAAATGCAAATCCCTCAAGAAAAGAAGAAAAAACAAATCAAATTAATCCAAATACCTGTAAAATTAGTTTGGTTGTATTACTATTTCATACAACTACTGAGAAGTGTCTTAATCTCCAGAGAGAAATGAGTTTAGCTTCAAGACATAAATTCTGTAGAAAATAACATAGTTACATGTGTTTGGGCAGAAAGAGAAAAAAAAAAAAAAAAAGGCAAAGCCTCTAAATATTGCATGAGTTTAAAATACACTATGTGCCAAAATAGGTTTTGTAAAATTTAGTTTGCTAGAATCTGTATTTTTGAGTTCACTGAAACACTAATATATCACATAGATACTAAATGTGCTTTATAAGCACCGGTCAGCAGAGACAAAAACAAACAAACATGTAAAATAACTGTTATAGATATAAAATAATTGCTTTTTATGGCAGCTACAGTAAAACTCAGTTTCATGACAGTTTCTTCAAGGGATCCCTGAATGTCCTCTGGAATAGAACATCACAAAGTGAGGATCCCTACTACTCTCTCTGGAGCAATGTAATTTGTAAACTGCTTTGGAGATGAAAAGCTTTGCTCCTTCTAACTCAGACATCCTCAGTTGCTCTGCTGCATCAGAACTCCAGATAATGAGGATATGGAAACTCATTGAGATAATTTTCAAAATACAGCAATCAGATTACACCAAATTATTATATATATTAAAAAAGAAAAAGCAACCAAACAAACAAAAAACCAAACCAAACAAACAAACAAGAAAAACCAACCACCAAATGAAAAATTAATGGCAGAATTTTCTAGTTTAAGGCTTTTACAGTGGTACAGACCTTAGTTTGACTTCTTGAGAGAGGATGCTTTAAGTTCTTACTAATGTATACTTTTATGTCTAAAACCAACGTGACACTATGTACTGATAAATTATGTACTTCAAAGAAGAAGATATGCCCTACAATTTATGTATTAGTCATCTTACCTGCTTTAAACTAATAATTTTAAGTTCATGTTTGGAACTTTTAAACTTGAGAAGATCATTTGTAAGAAATCACACAGACATTGTAGCATTAGACTTCTCATCTGCATGGTAAGAATTAAATATACTGGAAGTCAAACTTGGACTGTATGCCCCTGAAGTACTGGGAGATGTAGAAATACCACGAGAGAAATGTTTGTTCTTTATTCAACTGAGTTAAAAAAAAAAAAAAAAAGTTTCTGCTATGTGAATTATGCTTGTTTGTAATAAAAGTATTAAAAGAAATTTCATGATGTTCAGAAAAAATAGGCATGGATATATAAATTATAGAAGCAAAAGGTTCTCTACATAATTCCTTAATTGTGTAGAGTACCTCTAGAGAATCTACGTAAAAATTAATACATTAAAACTGTGATTTTTAGTATTGCATTTACAGTACTTTTTAATTTATTCAGGGTTTGAGGTCAGTTCTGTGAGTGTATAAGCCTCAGGAGAAAGAATTCCAGCTGTTTATAAAGAACACAGAGAGACTGACAATTGACTGACCAAATTTTCTGGAGCAGCATAGTTTAAAGCTGTATTCTGCCAAAGGCTGCATCTCAGGAGGAGATTTACAGTGTGTTACCATAGTATTTTTAATGTTGTGTATTAAAACCTTACAATTTTTACACAGGACAGTGAAAAACTCTTCACCTAACTGGTTCCTGGGAGATTAATCAGAGTTGTTTCCTTAGTCCTACAAGGAACAGCTGAGGCAGCTGGGATTGTTTAGCCTGGAGAAAAGGAGGCTCAGGGCGGACTTCATCACTCTCTACAACTACCTGAAAGGAGGTTGTAGCCAGGTGGCCATTGGTCTCTTCTCCAGGTAGCAAGTGACAGGATGAGAGGAAATGGCCTCAAGTTGTTCCAGGGGAGTTTAAATTATATATTATGAAAAATTTCTTCACAGAAAGGGTAGTCAGGAATTGACTGAACGAGAATGCGGTAGAATCACCGTGCCTAGAAGTGTTCAGAGATTGCTTGGATATAGCACCTGGGGACATGGTTTAGTGGTGAACATGACAGTGCTAGGTTAACAGTTGGACTCAATGATCTTAAAGGTCTTTTCCAAACTTAATGATTCTATGATTCTGATATTTGGGTTGTGGTAACCCACTTTTTGCTACCTTGGTAAAAAGACAGAGATCCATTTGGTATCAGCTAAACCTTTTCATCTTTTACTGAAAAGAGTTGCAGCATTGTTTTAAAACTGTTTTCTCAAGTGACATTCTAAGCTTCCAATTTGGGTATGTCCTTAGATTTCGCAAGTAGTTTTAAAAAAATGTATTTTAGACTAATATCATGTACCACTGAGAGCTCATTAGGAAGTAAAGTATGTTTCTTCTTCCTCTGGTGTGACTTTGAAATTTGAAAGTTCTTTCTGGAAAGCCACACATTTCTTAGAATTTACTTAGAACTATTGGTTTGGGAAACAGGACAACAGTTGGAGAATTTTGGCATATTAAAAGGAAAAACAAATACTAGTAAAAATAAATAATAATAATAAATAAACTAGATAGTTCATAATTTCAAAACATAATCCAAATTGGAAAAATGTGGGGTTTTTTTTTTCCTCAAAGATAGGTGAAATATAGCTACTTTATTGAGACATTTTCATGGAAACTTCCTTATTCTATTGTTCTTTTAAGGGAACAGGAACAAAAAATTTGAACTGGTAAAACTTCTATTAAAATGCATTAAGTAAGTTATTCATAATATTAGAGATCAGTTACATATCCTTAGGTACCAGTGTTGTACACAGATTAGTCTTCCTAATTTTACTTCAGATTAAGAAGGGAGAAATGGAAACTTATCAAGCAAATTTAATCTGAAATATTTTAGATGTCTACATTAAGGCAAGATTAATTATGTCCTGGAAATATGCCATCTCATTTTTTTGTTAACTATTAAGGCAGCAGAGTGATTTTAACTCAGATGTATTCAACTGATTAATTTCTCCTCCTTTGCATCCATTTAATATGTTGTCATATCTGTGACCAACTTAGCGACAGCACAGCCAACCTCCTCCCCACTAAAGGAGGTCACTTTTATGGCTTCTGTTTCCAGAGAAACTAAGCAGCAATACATCAATTCTCTCATCAAGATGAAGATCTTCATCAGCTTTTGGTAGTTAAACTGATGATTCAGCCACTGACTGAATTCATTGAATCTCAATCATTCACAGACTAGCAAAATGAAAAATGCTTAACAAGCCAGGATGCTAATATGCTGCTAAGTTTTCTGGATTCATTTCCCAAGTGTGTGCAATTTGAGTGCACTGAGGTAGCTTCTTTTACTTCAAAAGTACTGAAAGTTACCTTGAACTTTTTGACTTGAATTTTTAAGTTGTCCACAATTCAGCTCTCTAGATAGAACTGCATGAGCTATTTTCCTGTATCATAACATCCTCATAGAAATGGCAACCCTCACAGAGACAAAACACTTAATTTAGTCATGGGCTTTCTAGGTCCATTCTGACAAATAATGGCATTGTCTTTATTTTCATGCTACCTTGCAAGAATCACTGAGATGTAACACAAACATCTGTTGATCTCTGATGGTGCTAGCAGGTGTCCTTACACTGGCAGGTAGGCCATAATGATTTAAGTACAAGCTATTGTCTTGCTAAAGTTGCCATTTCTGGTGATATTATAATGCACTTCTGCCTCAGAATTGATGGATTTCTCCTTTAAGTCAGACCTAATTTTTATTTAATTCTAATTCACAGAAATTTTTGTCTTATTTTTGGGAGTCTAATTGCTCGTTTCTCTTTGGAATGCAGCATCACTCTGTTGAACTCTTTAGAGGGATTTTTTTTTTTTTTTCTGAAGAGTTGATATCTTAATTATAAACATGGTGAAATAAGTCACTGATAAAAAAAAATATTTTCAATTGTGCTTTTCTTAATTTAACTAGAAATAAATCCCAAGTTTTATGACATAGCTAAGCTAGTCATCAGAGAAATTGGTTATACTATGCACAGGCTGCTGTGAGAAAGTGTGTGGGTGTGGAGCACACATCAATTGATTGCTCTCAAAGGAGTGACACTGTTTTCCTTTATGACTTTCTAAATAACTAAAACACTACTTGTTTTCAATTAATTGATAGTCATTTAAAAAGACTTGCCAAGGGGCCAATGGGAGCAACAAGACCATGAGTAGAGGAAGGTCTTCGTATGCATCATGATCTACTGTCATCCTTCTGCTTATGAGTTTTCCAGGGAGCCAGAATAGCTGGGCAAGAACAAGTGCATTGCCCTCCGGGGCTGTCCTTGAAGGTGTCAGACAGAAAAATGCATCCTATTTGGTACAGATGTATAGACCATTATTAAGCTGCATGATTAATAAGAAACAGAGTTAAAAAGCTAAGATCTGAATAACAAAATCACTATAGAAAAATAAACTAAAATTTGAAGTTCATTGCATTCAAAAGTGGCTGTCTTATTCTTCGGTTTCTATAACACATATAATCCAATAATTATGTGCTATTAATTTCATTTTGATTTTAAATTTTGATAATGCAATTTTTTTATATATTAGCAAGGGATTAGATTATATGCACAATAGACAGAATTAAGCACTTGTTTTTCTGAAATTTGAGGCATTTTACTTTGTATTGAGGTGTTCTAGAGACGGTTGTCTTTAACTGATTCTGTGGGGAAATTCTGTTGTCTGTCTTAGGAGCAAATCTTTACATTTCCTGAGCTGAATCGAATCATTCCATCCTCATATTTTTATAATGTAAATTAAAGGGATAGGTATTTTAATATCGTTGTTAAAATTTAGCATTGTTTTGTACTAATAGCACATTACATTAATATGTATCTTGGTTAAATTTTGAAAAGTAGTTTTCACTGACTTAATTACCTTTATTTGTCTCAATTTTACCTTAGAAGATGTTTTAATAAGCTTCACAAATAAACAACCAAGGAGTGCAATATCAAGTATAGGCAGACAAAAATTCTAATCAGAGGATAAGCAAGCCTTTTCATAAATATTATCAAAATATGTGAGACTACCAATCCAGAAATTCAGATCAATATTCAGAAAAAAATGCATTAATCAGTAGACCAAGAAATGAAACATATATAGAAGTATAATAGGCTAAACAATAAGAAAATAGAAAGTTTTAGTAAAGAATTATTGTATTTTATAATTACTATAATTAAGGTAAAATAAAAAGGTCAATTTCATAGCAAAATTTAGATTATGGTTATGTAATGAATTTTCTACAGACAATCTTATAGCTCCCAGAATTAAAATATTTTTTTTCAAATGTCTGGCATGAGTGCTTCAGAGGGGATAACATAAAATCAAGAAGGACTAAAACTAGATCTTCAAAATATGTTCGAACCTTTTATGAATCCAGGCTTTTGGTTCTACATATAGACCACTGGCTAAGCCATAGGGTTTTTTTGGTTTTTTTTGAATGTTTGCTGATATTACAATATATTTTTAAAAAAGACATGAAACTATAAGATATATCAGAAAAGATGTAATCATATTTTCTCAGATATCTATGTTATTTGTTCATTACAGGACTGATCTAATTTCTTTAGCAGTCATTAACAAAATTCCCACTGACTACAAAATGGAAATGAGGGTAGGCTTAATAAGTGGACATAATCTGCTACCTCTCATGACTACAGTAGTTATACTTCAATAGTGTAATTTCTTATTATACAATATCATACGACCTCCCTGCATTGGCTTAGTTATTTAATATATTTGAAAAACTCACAGAATAATTGTAAATGCAAACATATTTACTACTAAAATGTAATAGTCCTTACAATCTGTAAACTCATGTGTTGTGAAAAAAAAAAAATCACTTCAGTAAAGGACTTCATATATGATTATATGAATAAATTGTAGGCAACTACAATTAATTTTGTAAAATGTTAAGTGAAACAGAGACAAGTACCCTAAAACCAGTAATACAATAGACGGCTCAGCTACTTGTTATCCTGAGCTGCTCCTCCAAAGCTGTTACTAGACTACATCTAATTTTGACACATAATCCTCTTAAGAATTGATCCTCCCTTGTAAACACAGCTCCCTTCAGAATGTAAGCAAATTGGTTTGCAAGGATTGATTGATAATGGGAAGTACGCGTTCATCATGCTCCGGAGTTGCCTGTATTAGAAATCTGAAAGGATGACATTTGCCTCTGTCTGTCACTTACCAGAACTGGTCAAATATTTGTCTGGTTTAGCAAATATAAATTATATTACAGTTAAAACCAAAACAAACAAAAACAAAAATAAAACCAAACAAACAAAACCCCCCCAAAAAACAAACAAACAAAAAACACCAAAAAAAACAACAGAAAAAAAACACAACCAAACAACCAAACAAAAAAAACCAAACAAACAAACAGAACAAACAGGAGAAAAGCCAAAAAAAACCCCCAAATTGAAGTTCATTATAGAACTTTCTACAATCTGGCCCAAAATCATTAGCACTCTGTATTGTTAACAGAATATTACTTAGGTAAACATTATACAACAGCTTATTCATTTTCTCATTCCTAAGCAACTCTAGTGAAGCCTCACAGTCTTTCAGATTAAATACTGCATTTTCTAAAGATTAGTCCGTGGAATTTCTGCTTTGTGAGAAAACACCATTTCTTAGAGTAATTCCCTGCTACTTTTGTACTTGAATCTCCAGAAAGTAAAGACTGAATTAAGTTGCAGGTTCACTGTGATGGTTACTATTTATAATATTTTTACACAGTATAAGAGCCTGATACAATGTGACATTTTTATTCTTTGGTTATATCCTGCAAGAACATGAAATAATTCAGCTGAGATAATAAATTAAATTAAAATAATAAATATGTTCAATTAGAATATTTGTTTCTATAAGATTTATTCTTCACATTCCTCCCAGACCTGAATCCTCATCAGATAAGTAAGAGTAGAATAAGTGGAATAAGATGAGGAAACACAACATGTCTGGGCATTTTTAGTGTGCAATGCTGGGGTGAAAAAGCAGGATATAGGTCCAAGCTCAACAATAGATCAGGTGCTACAGAGCACAGCACCATCTGGGAGCAGGTGACAGCTGCTTTCCTGCAGACAATAATCTGCTTTATGTGAGACAAAAATCCTTATGAGAAGTAGTAAAAGAGGGAGAATTTATGACAACTTTTCATATGTTTAAGAGTCTCCCTAAAGTAACATCAGCTGAACAAGGAAAATCCTCTCACATTGAAAGGCAGGGACTTTGGGCTGCCACTGAGCTGTGAAATCAGTGTTAGAGGAAGGTATTAATCATACCCCCTACAGAAAGTTATGGGTCACATCTCCCACTAAATTCTGGTGTCAAAGGAGGCTAAGGAGTCCTGAGAATTCTGGAAGACTCCCAGAATCTCATTCCTCTTGGCTCACTCACTCTAACTATTTTGAAAAATAACATCCAAACACATAAAGATACTCCTTCATTTCTGCTTTGTAGTGTCTTCAAAGGGAGTTGTGTTACAGATTACATAAATAAAATAAATAATCTGGGTGAACAGTTTAAAGATTTAGACCCTGTGATTGACAAGCTCAGTTTAGAGACAGCTTTTGCTCCTTGCAGAGACCAGATTTTGCTACAAGAAGTAGAAATATTTCACATATGTAAGATATGACGAATTAGAAGATTGGCAAGCTTTTCTGCAGTGCTGAATAGTGAAGATTCCTGTTCCTGTTGATTCTTCCAGTTTTGCTTGTAATAAATTAGCATGTTCTCATTAGTAATTCTGGATAAAATCCTTTCCTTAACAAAGGAGTTGTGTGCTCTTTTTAACCAGGGGGAAAAAAAAAAAAAAAAGACAATAAAAATGTTCCCATTTTAATGGCTTGTAACAGAGGCTCTGATGATCTCAGCCATCACATACACAAAAACAGAGATTAAAAATACTACAACCATATCAGTTTGACCTTATCTTGTGCTCAAATGTGACATTCAAGTTCCTTGTTCAAATACACCACCTGCTAGTAGAATCATGCCTCAGAGAGTCTTTAGCAAAGGAACATATAAACCCATGATCTATACAAATATAGCAATTTGTACAGATACTTCTTAGAAATGCAGAAGATTATAGAGGCTGCCAGTAAAAATCACACAGTGAAATATTAGCTATACCGAAGTAATGGATTTTGTTGCTATTAAGGTCACTAAATACTGCAGTTTTTTAATGGAGAGTAAATGGGACATGCAGGCACCACATATCACCTCTTCTTCATTACAGTATCTCTTTGACTCCATGAATCCCAGCCCTTTGCAGGTTTGTTTTTTTGGTTTTTTTTGGTTTTTTTTTTAATGTTTGTTTTGACGAAATATTGTGGAATTTGAAGGTATTTACAATGAAAACAACTGTCAGTTTATAAACACAGACCTTGAATCTAACCTGAACCAGAGATATATTATATGCTGTATCCATGGTTGACTGACTCTGTCTTGCATGGTACATTGGGTACTGAGTTCTTTTTAAAGCCCTGAGCCACAACTGCCTTGACCAATTTATATCTGTCTATCCTGACTATATGTAAAAGGAATGCTTTTGCTATTACAGAAATCCATCAGCTTTGCACAGGCACAAATGACAGGCCTGGAGAATCAGACCTTCTTTGAGAAAAGAAAGGGTTCTTGGAAGATTTCCCATCATGATTAAGAACGGCAAAGTCCACGCATTCCCTTAGGTTTCTATAGGTAAAACATAGGTGTTTATGTCAAAGAGACTGATACTCATAAAAAAATTCTATTTTCTATTTTTATTTTTCCTTATGTGTCTAAGACTATCCTTCTAAACCCAAATTTTTCTAATATCAGTTCCTCCCAAAATAGATTTCTGGCCATTTTCCACTGTTATATAACCCAGCAGTACTGAAAAAAAAAAAATTGGTTCTACCATCTTTGGAACTAACCTTCAAGAAATCGACTCTGATGCTATGGCATCCCTTAGCCTCCTCTTCAGCAGAACAAAAATGTCCAATGCTCTCAGTTTTTCATACTGAACCTTTTGGTTTAGGTCTGATCATCTTGATACCTCTCTGGTAGAGTCTCTCCAATTTTCCAGACCTCAGCTTTCAGTCCACCTCAGCAGAAGAGCCCTCCATCTGTCTGCTAGTTACATTCCTATCAAAGCACCATAGGATGTATTTGTACTTACTGTAGTAAGCAGTTCATCACATTTGTAATGAGTGAACTATTTGCTTATAGGCTGGTGTCCACTGTGTCTCCCAGGTCCTATTCAGTCATGAGTTCCTTAGACTGTATCAAGGTTGTATTTCTCCTTACTGAATTTAGGGACTTTTGTCAAGAGGGTTACAAAGCACTCTTGATAACTACCAAGGTCTGCCATTTATTGTGTCAGCCACTCTCTCTGATACAATGCTATTTTTTAATTAGCTGAAGGTATACTCTTTGTCATCATCCAGGTCATTGATGAAGATAGTGTACAATATGGACTCCATTACTGCTGGCTGGGTGTCCAGTCATTTTTCAACCTGCTTTCGGCCCAGGTGTCCAAGCAATTTAAAATTTATCTCCATACACATCTTCATTTTCCGCACTGTGGGATAAAGGGTCGAAAACATTGCTGGTATCATGAAAAACCACCATTCCCTTGTTCATACTGATGCCGTAGGGTTTTCATGAATTTGTAGATTTTTATACTTCTATGTAGTTTCTTGCATTCAGGGAAGCTAGCAA
>JAWWEE010000001.1:72579480-72599941 GCA_035221455.1 Xenops minutus
AAAGAAAGAAAGAAAGAAAGAAAGAAAGAAAGAAAGAAAGAAAGAAAGAAAGAAAGAAAGAAAGAAAGAAAGACAAAACTAAAAAAAAAAGCAAACAAAAAACAACAGTTTCAAACAGTTAAAATATTTAACTTTAAAACACAAAAGTGTGATATTACTAACTGATTGTGCTAGAACAATGCTATAATATTGTTACTAGAAAAAAAAAATACTAGGATTAAATTTTTCCAATAGTGAATAAAAATAAAACAAAAGCCCAATAATCCTTTACCTCCTCAGTGTCAGGTATTGAAGTGATCTTGAAACATGAAGTGCTTATATTATGCAGCACTTTTTGGTGGCAGCAACACTTTGTAGCATGTGTATTTTGATTACTTCTTCTGCAAGGTTACCGACAGTCCTTTAAAGATATATGTCCTTTTGCAAAAACTGATCCTTACAAGCATAATATATAAGAAAGAGCAGACAAGATTTATTGAACAGTAACCCTACACTTGTATGTGACTTTGCTTTTTTCAATAAAATATATTGAATGAACCATATTTGCTTATAGACATCATTCTGTACTTTTGAAGTGAAGGACACCAGATAACAATGTAACTACCTTTATGTGAGATAAAGAACATCACCATCTTCTTTTTACAGATGGTAGGCTGAGGAAGAAACTTCAGAGAAACTTTCTATCTACAAAAGCCTTAAGTTCATCTGTCATATCTTCATTATCTGTGTTTAAAAAAACCAAAAAAACAACAAAACAAAACAAAACAATGGAAAAAAAGAAAGAAAGAAAGAAAGAAAGAAACCCAAACAACCTTATTCTTCTTTTTTTTTTTTTCTCAAGTGCCACTTCTTTGTCAGAGATATTTAATTTGTTAAATCTGGAAAAGTGACAAAATAAAAAGAACTTTATCTTGATAGTCAAGAAAACACCTCTATGCTGTCTAACTTGTGCAATTAATCCTATTCGTAGTCTCAGTACAGCTTTATAGCTAAATTAAGAGTATCTAAAAAACATCACAGAACCTGAACATGTACTTATGTTATGCTGTGTTACTAAAGAAAAATGTTTTGTATATGTTCATGATTCTGACATAGATATGTGCTATGTCTTCATTATTAACTACTTTAAAAGCTGCCATTAAAACTATAAAAAAGAGGAGAAAGCAAGCATGAGGTAACAACACTGAATGTTAAATTTGGTTTAAATATTAACAGTATAGGTTTATTCCTTCACTTGTGTACTCCACATAATCTTTAGATATAAAGCATGAGCCATTGCCTGTTTTTATTTTAAAATATATTAAAAATGACAAAAAAATACTGGTTTGGGGAAAAAAAAAAAAAAGGCAGGCAAGACAGCTTGGAGCCATTTTTCCTATTGTTAATTGCAATCCAATAAGAAAACAAACAAACAAACAAACAAAACCAAAAACAAACAAGAAAAGATGATAAAAAGAAAATAAGTACAAAGCTTAAACTGTAGTACTTCTTTACAGTGATGACATTTAACTTGATTTTTTTTTTTTGTTAGAGAAGTACATACACACATAGATGCACACAATCACACACACACACACACCTACACACACACACATAACAAACACACACAGAACCTCTCTACTATGAGCCTAGCAAAGACCAAGCAAAGTTGTAGAAAGATTAAACTGTGTAAAACATTGCTTTTAGCTGCTTCTCTCCTCAGCAGTTCTCAGCAGTTTGTCAGAGAATACTCTCATTAGTTAAGCTGAAGGGTTATTAAAGCCAAATTAAAAAGAAAGAAGAGGAGGATGACAGCAGAGAAACAAAACACACACGAAAATGGGAAACCACCTTCCTTCTTTTATTCATCAGAAATTTACCTGAGTACACAATAGGTGAATAGGTAATTTGTATTTTAAATGCTTTGTTATATACCTGATATTAGATGTTGTGAATCTGAGGTAGGGCACACAGGCTACATATTCCCTCTGAAACTAAGGATTTACTTGACATTTCTGGATCACAGTCCTGCTTCCTATTCATTATTACTCAGACTTTTGCTCATTGACTTAATGGTGCTATGTTGAATGTATGTATGTTTTAGGAGCTTGGAAGGTATAGGTGATACTTAGTTAAAGTAGCTCTATTCAGTTTTTCCTTGCAAGCTAAGTTACAGTTTCTAGACAACTGTAGTCAGTAGATACCCTACTGAATCATGGCATTAGAATTAATGTTCGATGTATCAGTTTGCACTATGTATCAGTTTGCACTAATTAATGTTAATTTCACAATTTTTTTGTTTATAAAATATGATCTCTCCTTGAATTAAAAACATACAGAGTCCATGGTGGCTAGCATTGACATTCAGCCTTGACAGAATGAAATCAGCAATGCTTTCTTAGTGGATAGTGCCATGGCAGGTAAAACTAGTGACAGCAACTTAGTCTAATTTAAATAACTAACTTTAAATATGGCGAAGCCATACCACTGCTTTCTTTCACAAGAACAGTTCCTAAGGTAGAGCAGACACGTTCTGAGAAAAGAAGCTGATTCACAGTAACTGACAATATGTCTGCTAAGTAGGCTTGAAATATCAATATTATTGACCTTGGTGTGAGAAACATTTCCTTCTTGTAGGAGATCTGCCTATCCAACAATCAAAAAGTAAAAAGTGACTCATGAGATGGCAGATTACTGGAAGAAGAATTGTTTTGTTCAGAATTAGATGTCAGCATTAGTTGTTGTTCTTCCTGTGATTGCAGCAGAGATAGAAAGCATTACCTTTTATTTTAGGAAAAAAAAAAACTGACAGGATTTACTGATTAATACTTTCCTTGCATAAAACTGTGAGTCATCTTCAATGGCATTACTATGAGTGGAGTCAAAGCATTTGTCTAGGCATTAGTCAGATTTAACAAGGTAAGTGTTGTCAGGATGAGGCAACTTTGAAGGAAATTGCTAAATATGCAAACATTAGCATTGGCGATCTAATTTCTTACTACAGAAGTGCCCGTCCCTTAGGGAAGAGAGAGAGAAAGAACTGTCAACTTGAAGGTATGGCATTTCAATTCAGAGTAAAGAACAACTTCTGGAGTAATCAAAATCTTTAAGGACACTGATTTTTCATGATAGAGAAGTTAATCTCAGCTATTTCTATATTGCATTCTATCTTATAAACAAGCTTTCAAACTCTGTAGATTGAGTTCTTGGTTCAGTCTCTTGTTTGGTGCTATGTACATTTAAACACCATCATTGTTCTGTATGAAAATTATTGTTTTATGACAGGGAAGTAATTTCTCGGTGTGTAATGCACACAGAATAAGTTGGGTTCTTTTGTAAAAAGGTAAGGTACACTGGAAACTTGCAAACAAAAAGTAACTTTTATATTTGCAAAAATCTCCCACTTCTCATGTGTTCAATTAATATCTTTTAGTCTTAACTGAGTTGGGATTTTAAATAAATCTAAAACTCAAAGAGTAGACTTTCTTCAATTTAAACCTTTCAATCTTTTTGGTCTAGATAATATTCTATATGCCTGTTTTGAGCTTCAGCAGACTTTAATTCACTTTGGCAAAATAGAAATTTGAGGTCATCTTTATGATAGGACAAATATCTTCCATTTAAAAATAAATAGAAACATAATTTATCGTGATGTGTCTGGAACAACTGTGTGTATATAATTTCCAGTGCACAATTTTACAGTTTATTTTTTAAAAATTGGTCGTTCCATAGTGAATGGTGATTTTGTGTACTACAGCCTTTCATAGACTTTGTAAATGATGCTCATATTGGAGTATGATGGAAAACAAATATTTTGAATGCTGCTATCAACTTATTTACACTGTATTTCTATCATACTGTATTTTAAGGTCTTTAGTTTGATTGAAAAAATCATGTGTAACAAGTAATTATTATGTTCCTTGTTATTAAAACGTCATTCCTCTATTTATTTTTTTATTTGATACAATTATTAAAAATAATAAAACTTTAAAATCATCAAATGTTTTCCAATAATTCTAATATTAAAATGGGTCCAGAAAGTGATAGTTAAATGATGTTAAAAATGTTTGATTCATTTATTTCATGATGTTTTCATTGAGCTTTTTCTTCTTTTTCTCATATCAAATTTCACTAAAAGAAAATAGAAATTAAATAATATAGGTATTGCCTAGAGTGTTTTCAAATACTAAAACACACCTAAAAATGCTTGCACTTTGTCTTAAGTTCATTATTTTCATGTTTTAATGCTTTCCATGAGTGAATTGCCATTAACATCACATATTAGAAATCCATTATGAATAATTATTATCAAGGACAAATGCATTTACTTTGCAGAGACAAAAAAAAACAAACCAAACCAAAAAACAACAACAACAAACAAACAAACAAACAAAAAACACAGCAAATTTCAACAGTTTAGTGCAGTACAAAAAAAAAAATATTAAGAGAACTAGTTCATTAAAAGTTTAAAAGCAATGTCAGGCTTTATACAGAATTAAATCTCTTTGGTTATGATAACTTGGTGTTTCAGAATAGATGTATTTTTTTACAAAAATATTTTGACATTTTGTATTTATGTAAATAAGTAACCATCTCAGACACAAAGATCATAAAGGTGAACAGAAACATCAAGTAAAATAATAAAAGATAATTCTTATCCTGTATTAGTTCTTTAAGAAGAGACTTATAAAAAGAGATAAACTATTTCTGTCATCATAAAAACTTTAGAATTTTGGCATCTGATACAGTCATGACAGAGGATAGATAGAACTATAGTATCCTTACTGTTAACTGGAACACTAGGCAATTTAATTGTTTTCATCTGTATGTATTTCCTGTACTATATTTTTGATTAGTAATCCATTAAATCTAGTTAAAAAAAAAAAAAAAAAAAAAAAGGAAAAAGAAAGAAAATAAAGAAGAGCTAAACAAATTTTAAACAGAATTTCCTAGCATTTCAGGCAGGTCTGGAGTTTTTAACCAAATTCAAATATTATCCAAATGAAGAAATAATATTCTGATGAATGGAGAATTAGAGGAGTAAAACAGGTAGTTGGGTGTTTGGGCTTAATGGGCCCTCATTACTAGGTGATACCACAGAGTTTGTACTGGGATAGATCACTTGTCAGAAGACGCTGAGGAACCAGAGATTGTTCAGCCTAGAGAAGAGATGGCTGTAGTGAGGAACTGAACATCAGATTCCCAGTGCCTAAAAGGAGCCGGACCCAGGCTCTTCATAACTGTGCCTGGTGAGAGGATGAGAGGCAACAGAATATGCTGAAAAAGGAAATATTCATGCTGGGTATGATGAAGAGAAAATTCTGAATAGGATAGCAAAATAGTGAAGCAAGTTATCCCAAAAGATTCTAAAACAATGGTTATTTTTAAGACCTGTCTGGATGTAGCATGAGCAGAGCTGGGCAGGTCAGACCAACCAGCTCTGACTTCAGCACTTCCCTTGCAGTAAGATGGACTGGAGACTTTATGAGATCCTTTCCCAGATGAGTTATGCTATGGTCATATGACTTTATACCCAAAATACAGGTCAGAGGCATCATGATAACAGCAAAGAAAACAGGGAAATCTCACAAAAGATGAGAAGGTTCATTTAAATGAAACTCTCAAAGTATAATCTATTTATTTAGGAATGTCTATGTGAGACTTTCTAACACTTTATTGCAGCTATATAGCATGACGTATTGACAGGGAAAGAGTGAAATAAACTTCTATATCAACTTGGTGAAACAACAACTGCATCTTTGCTGGACTGACATTTGTGAAAATGCAGTGACAAAAGATTAAATTAAGCATAGGACTACAATGTTCAGACATTTTTTGTGCTTGACATGGTCCTTTCTTTCTCATTTTCCATTAAAAGAAGCCACAAATTAGACTGCTTTGCTTGTTTGTTTATTTGTTTCCTTTATTGGTTGTGTTTTTTCCCCAGATTACTAATAGTACAGTTAATGATAGTTCTTATCTGTCACAGCATCCTGGAAAGAAGCCTAGGTTTGGGGGGGGGGGGGGGGTGTTTGCTTTTTATTTGTTTGTGCTGTTTTGTTTGGGGTTTGGCTTGGATTTGGTTTTTGTTTTGTTTCTAGGTTTTTGGTTTTTTTTAAATTTTTTAATTAAAGCAAATTAAATTAAATGCATCAAGTTTTGAAATAGTGTATTAATTGTACTCTAACCACAACTGACATGCTGTAACTACGGAAACATAGAATTATCTTGTTCAATGTTTTGTAAAGGGGACTCTGAATCTGCAAAGAATCATTGTTTGAAATTTGCATAAATGCCCTACATTTACAAAATTACTGAGATATTTTATTGCAACAAAATTGTGCTATTTCCTCTTTTCCATTGTCATACTAATGTACATACTCGATTCATGACAGATTTTTCTTTCAAGACACTATATTTAGAGCCAGGAATTGACTTCTCTATGTAATTTATTTATATCGAATGGCACTGTAAAAAGAGACAGTCTTTGTTTTCCCCTCAGTTAGAGGTATGGATAATGTATGACAGTGAATACTCCCTTTATCTGAAACATTTTTGTCCTTTGCATGGAACAAGCCATCAGAATTCTTATTTTAACTATCTCATATTTATTTTGAAGTGCAAAGAAATTTTGAGATCTCCTGCTTGAGTTTGCATGCTTATTTTTAATAAGACAGAACATTTGTGATAATTTGCCATACTATATTTCTTATGGTTGCTAATGTCAAACATCTGATTTTAAGGAGCTGATGAATTTATTTTTATTTTTATTTTTATTTTTACTCAAGGACATTCTTTGTTTTATTTATTATTATATATTTTATTTGTGAGTGAAACTCAAGAATGATAACTTTTCTTAACATCAGCAACTGCTGCATGACAGCTTTGACTATACTGACCTTAACATACATCAGTTTTTCCTATTATGATGTGAAAATTCTTAACCTTTTTCTCTGTTTTGGCTTTTATCTATGCCTGCTTAAGCACTGCACATGGAGATGGGGGGAGAGCACTCTGTTATCTTCTTTATGGTCAAGTGCAGCTGATGTCAATGAACTATGTGCAGGAATCTTCTAATTTCTCATTTTTTTTTAAGACAAATGTAGGCAAAAAACCCTACTGTGTTTGGTCATAAATAAGAAATAGCTATTCAACCTTTAGATTTATATCATCCATCCCTGGTAGCTGGCCCTTTAAAGAACTAGTTTAGATCATAATTTCTAAAAAAAATCTCTTCTGAATTTCCTGGGAGAATAAACCATGGTTGTTTTTGAGCTTACTCTTTGTAAATATTGTGACAACTCATGATAGCTGTAAGCCTGGGAATTTCTGCATGAGACTACTATCTCTCAGTTTCTCTGACTCTTGCATGTCCTGGAATGGTACAGGGAGCTCCTTTTTTCCTACCACTTCTTCAACTGAAAAAATGGTCCTCAAATAGGCTGCACTATAAAAGAATATAGCTTATTCTTTCTTTCAGTCCTACCTGGCAAGTGCACTCTGTGTGAATGGTGGTGTCAGAGACTGAAATGGTTAATGGCTTAAACATTGTTAAGATCACCAAAAGACTTTTGTCCACTATAACCGCAAAGAAACAGCTTCTCATCTACCAAAGCCCATCCGTCTCTGAATATACCTCCTAATTTGGACTGGGAAAGGACCTTGGGATAAGATAAGAGGGTACTGTTGTCCAACTATACAAGCTGCAGAAGAACACGCATACCTGAAGCTACAGACTGGATTTCCAGGTAAGGGAAGAGGTTGATAAGGCAAATTCTTTGAGCTGGGATAATCCTTTTTCTCATGCCAATGTCCTCCCTTTTATGATGACTCTGTGTGAAAACCCCTCTGAGGAGCATCGAAAACATTTCCCACCTCACCTGAGCTATTCATCTCAGATGATAGACCATAGTAGGTCCTGGTTGATGCCGACATAACAGGCAGCTGTAACACCTTAGAAGTTGTCAGAGACTCATAACACGTCCTGTGACATCAACCATTGTAAAACTCCCTGACCCAGAGGAGGTACTAGGTGTTTTCATCTGAGTTTGAGTTTATATAATTAATGAAAATCTTTGAGTTGGGGGGAAGAATGACTTTCCCCACCCCCAACAGATTAAGACCGTCATCTTGACAGGACTGCGACCACCACTTCAACCACCAGACATCAAAGCTGCAACTGCCAAATTTTATCGCTGGATACAGTGGATGGTGACTGTATATATCTTTCTACTTTTATCCTTCCTTTCTCTCCCTTATTAATTTTCTTAAGTGTTATTTTTATTTTTTCATATTGCTGTATTACTAGAGATTATAATAACCAAAAAGGCTACAATACCTGTTTTCATTTGAAACAAAACTGTTCTCACCTAAACCATACATATACATTGACAAACACCAATCATTCAGTGTCATTTCACTGTAATACACCCCAAAAGATCTGTTAACAAGAACCTGGCTTACCCTCACCTTCTGGGGCAGGTCTTAAGAGGTGACATCCAAATAAACCAAATTAGAGAACAGTTGGATTAGTTTGATGTATAAATAAAGTATGAAAGTCATAGCAAATACACAGGATATTGTTGAGGACTATAAAGAAGCAATATTCTTCACTTCTGAGAACAGTCTGTGATATGAAGATGTATACAGAATGGTCCAGTCAAGCAAACCTTAGCTATTAACTGTAGGAATAAATGAGATTTGGGCTCTGATAGTGGGTCTGAATACTGAATATTTGTATTTGGATTCTTCTGTGTCACGTGGAATATACTTTCTGTCAGACAACGTAATCATGTAATATCAGTCTGGACAGCCAAGTAAATGAAGTGGCTCAGTCTTGTTCCTATTCTATGGTGTTTTTGAAGAAACAATGGGAGAGTGAAAATATCTGCCCACACTAGTAATAAATGGTTGCATTTTCTATCATACACCATTTTTAGCTATATACTGGCTATCTGTGCTGCTTCTAACCTCTGAGTGCTTCCAGCACTCTTAGTTATGAAGTCATCTAGATTGCCAGAGGAGGAACACAGGATAATTCTGTAAATATTTCCCCTAGAATATTTTAGTCTCCTCTTTTAACATGCACTGTGGCCACAATGATGGGGACATAAAAGAAATTTGGCTTTAACACCACTAATAATAGTTGTATTATTGCGTATATGCAGATGTTTTGTCAGAAAAAAAAACAAAAAACCAAAAAAACAACAAAACAAAACAAAAAAACCTTTTACAAGATTGAAACATTCCAAATCAATTTTTGTAGTTTGACAGAAATAAGGAAATAAGGGATAAGGAGATCCATCTTCATCTAAGCTACTTTCTCTGGAAATGTGCATTCATCTTAACATCAGTTCTTGTCACATTTCTCGTCTGACAGTTAAAATATTTTGAAAATAGTAGTATGTAGGCTTTTAATGAAAAGTCATGAAAACTCACACTTGATTCACGATAGAAAACCTTCCAGAATCACTTGAATTATCTGCTTTCTCACACTGACAAAATTAGGATTTTCTATTTAAAATGGTAACCTAAAGGGACTAATTCATAATAGTCAGTGTATGCAACACTTTCTCTCTCTGTGTATCTCTGTAGCTTTTACCCACATATTAGGTAAATGTATATTTTGAAGATACAACAGAATTTTTCCTTCCTTAGATTGTTCACAAGGAGCAAAGTTTCATGTGGGGAAAGTCCTGCTTGACAAACTTGATTTCTTTTTTATGACGAAGTAATACACCTACTTGACCAAGGGAAGCCAGTTGATGTAATTTGTCTGGATTTCAGTAAAGCTTTTGATACTGTAACTAGCAATATCCTTCTGGACAAACTGTCCAGCACAGAGCTGAATAAACACATCATGCAGTGGGTGAGCAATTGGCTCATGGATAGGGTGCAAAGGGTTGTAGTAAATGGGGTTACATCAGTCTGGCAACTGCTCTCTAGTGGGGTACTGCAGGGTTCCGCTTTAGGGCCAGTTCTCTTCAACATCATCATAAACTACTTGGACACAGGATGGGAAGGAATACCAAGTTTACCAATGACACTAAATTGGAAGGAGCTGTTCACTCCCCCAAAGGCAGAGGGGTCCTGCAGAGAGACAAATTAGACAACTGGGCAATCACCACTCGCAAAGGCGAGTGCCAGATTCTGTGCCTGGAATGGGGCAGCCCTGGATGTTTGTACAGACTGGAGAACGAGATGCTTGAGAGCAACCCTTTGTAAGGAGAACTGGAAGTCCTGGTCAATGGCAAGTAGAATATGATTCAACAGTGTCCTGGCAGCCAGGAGGGCCAACCGTGTCCTGGGGGGCATCGCGAGCAAGTCAAGGGGATTGTCAAGCTCTGCTCTGCACTGAGGCAGCCTCATCTTGAATATTGTGTGCAGTTTTGGGCACCACATTATAGGAAAGATATTCAGCTATTAGGGAGTGTCCAAAGAATTGTTACAAAGGTGGTGAAGGGCGTTTAGGGGGAGCCATATGAAGTCACTTGGTTTGTTCAGACTGGAGAAGAGGAAACTGAGGAAAGACCTCATTGTGGTATACAGCTTCCTCATGAGAGGTAACAGAAGGCCAGGCACTGATCTCTCTCTGGTGACCAGCGACAGAACCTAAGGGAACAACACAAAGTTGTGTCAGGAGAGATTTAGGTTGGCTATTAAGAGAAGGTTTTTCACCCAGAAGGTGATCAGACACTGGAACAGGAAACGGTCACAGCACTAAGCCTGCCAGAGTTCAAGTGTTCAGGCAATGGTCTTAGGCACAATATATGACTTTTGGCGGTTGTACTGTGCAGAGCCAGAAGTTGGCCTCAATAATCCTTGCGGATCCCTTACAACTCAGGATACTTTATAATTCTATTGACACAAAGGAGAAACATTTGGCAAATTATGTTAGGAATAGTCCACAAGAGACAGGTTAGAGTGTTCAATAACTTACGGCATATATCCTCTCTAGTGGTAAAAAGTAATTTTGGGGAATTTTTAAAACTAAAGCTAGAGCTGTAGGCTGGAGAGAGGGAGTAAGGGAGAGACAACAAGAGAAAATGAAAATTTTCCCCAGTAGCCAAAAACAGAAGTGATGGGGGTTTCCAGATGATCATCCTTCCCTAAGCCTCCTCCATCGAGCAGATCATCCTCCAAACATTTTTTCTCATAGTTACTATACCACTTTCATCAGGATCTATTCAAACTGTTTATGGTTGTTTCTGCTTATGGTGTGCTATTACTAGATGAAGCATGTGTTGAACAGGGACATATGATACTCGCTGTTTGTGGTTAAACTTCCTTCATATATATTACCTGGTCCCTTAAAGTTAAACAAATGTTTTTACCAAAAATTTAGGAAAAGGGCTGGCAAATTAAATTAAGGAGAATTATCAATACACTATACACACAAACTGGTTTTCCTCAAGGAAGTTCTTCAGCAGTATAGGATTGACTAAGACTATTTCAGCCTTTTTACTGTCATTTTTCCCCTTAAAAAATACTGTGAAAGAGAATATGCACCTGTATTTGGGTGTAACTACTACACTTAGTAATAACAAAATTCAAAACTTTTACTTCCAGAAAATTACAGCTAGATCCCAATCTGTGTGTCTTAAAACACGTACATACGTGTGGAATAAGTAAAACTTGAGTTTACTCTGATTTTTGCAAGAAAAAGAGATACACTCAAAAGAAAAAAAATAAAAAAGTAATTTTTGTTTTTGATTCTTTGCTTGTTTTCTGCAAATTATTTGTGTTAGAAAAAGTCAGGTCAGAATATTGTACCTTATTGACGGGCTACTATCTAGCAAATTTAATAAATAAAATCAGATACCAACATTTACCACAAAAAATACTGTTGCCCTGACACTCAGATAAATTCTTTGATGCATATCCATTGTGGAAGCTACATAGGTGAACTTTTGGAGAAGAAATACCTTGCAGTCTCAACATTTATATTTATTCAAAGTCAACAGGTCTGGTAACAAGTATTACTTTTTTACTACTCCAAAAGTGAATTCTTCACACTAAATATGAAACTACTTTTTTAGCAATATGAACTAAAAGTCTTAAATTCTCATGGATGAGTTATAACCAAGTGCTAATCTGTGAAACCATTCACCAATTGTCTCAACTCATTCACTGGGTGATTGTGTATATAAAGACCTTCCAGAAAGCATAAAAATGATTTTATGAATTCCAGGACTATGTGTGTGTAAATCTTACTATGTAAAAAGACAAGTTATTTGGATTCAATCCAAAACCTATTAGAGGAACAAGGTATTCTTATACTGGAAATCTTGGTATCATCAATTGATGTCACAAATAGGAGAAAAAATGTTCCTATTTGTCCCTTCAAATGACCTCTTTGACAACATCTTTTAAAATTTCTTCTAAAGTAGCATTTATCAACACATTTCAGCCTAAACAATACATATACATATACAGCCTAAACAATAAAAATGTTTAGTTTGGATGGGAGAAAAAGTAAATCATAATCAAACTGATTCTATATGAAAAAAATAGTTCTTTTCAGATAAATTCCATTGTAACAAGTATTCAACTGTTTCTCCATGGAAAAGAGACTTTTGTTGCTAATTTCTTCATGAGAAAATTTTACAGGACCTCCTGGTCCAGTCATGTTTTTTTCCAGTTTCTTTAAACTGGTAGCTGGGTAGATGTAGTACATCCAAGTGAACAGTGCCATTGAGGGAAAGCCACTGTTAGACCTATGTTTGTGGTGGTAGGTGGAGAAAGATTAAGCAGACAAATACAGTATTGTAATAGAGATTAAATCAATATAGCAATGAGGAAAGCAGATGAGTGCAATTCAGATGATTTAAGACAGAAAACATTTCAGAGAATCACAGAATATTCTGTGTTGGAGGGGACCTGAGAACAAGACTTCAGTATCTCATGTTATAACTAATTTGTTGACTGAAAGTTAGCAAATATTATTTATATATCCAGAAAATTACTCAAAATATTGTACTCTGGTATATTTTAGTGTATAACTTACGTATTTTTATTTAAATTACATATAAAAAAAGATGAAAGTTCTAGAAAATGCAGCATCCTTGTAAATAAACTGAATGAGAAAGTCAAGTATATAGAAAATTTTATTGATTTCTAATGCATTTAAGGTTTAGGAAGTAATCTCTGCAACAAAGATGTGTTCTAAGATAAAGCCTGTGACATATTTTAAAACATTCCAGCCTAATATCTAGCTCCTGGTATGACAGTCAGTTCATTATTCTGTATAATTAATAAATGGCCAGGTTTATATATTGACAGCTGCAAAAGAAAAAAAACAAACAAACAAAAAAAACACATATTCATTTGAAAACTTACTGTATTTGATATATACAATAGGTTGGATTTTTTTTTTTTTTTCAGACCTGTCCTTGTACTTCTCAAGTGAGATAAAAAAGTACAAATATCACAAAATACCCTCCTAATTAATTGCACTATAGTAGTTAATTGTCTTTTCATCTGAAAATATCCTAATTTTCAAATATAGAAGTTTTCTTTAAAAAGTTCTTATTACTTTAAGCTATATTATTGCTATTTCATGTTCAAAGTACAGTGTAGAATGTTGATACTAAGTGTGTAATGAAAGAGAAACTGACTGGAGTGGAAAGTTTTAACTAGTGTTTGGAAACAATTTCCCAGGTTTTATTATGACGAAATTCTGAAGTATTGTGGTGATTCATGCATATATTTAGCCTTATTTGTTTACAGCAGACACCTAAAAGTAGTCATTTTTGCACCCTAGTACACAAAATATCTATTCATGCATGTCTTTTGTCTTAGGAAAGATATGGGGTTTGTTCAGTCCTTATGCAAAAGATTTGACACCTTTCTACACGTTATGTAAAGTTTTGTCTTTAATGTATTCAATTTTATTGAAAGTACTGATATGTTATCATTTTGTTCTATCCTGGGGTTTTCGAGACTGTGACATATAACATGGATTAGAGACACAAAATTACGTCATTTACAGAAACATGGAAGAAAAACTTTAAAAATAAAGTTTTAGTTTCAGTTGAGGATTTGGAGCTTTCTGCTATTGAAACTGAAAAAACCAGTGAAATATTAAAGTATATGAACCTTGAAGTATTTCAGAAATGTTTGAAAAGGTGTTCTGAATTAACAGATTTACCACAACATAAAGAATGTGTGAAGAAAAGATTGGTAAAGCTGTTTGAGTACACTGTTATTTCTGCTGCAAATCTAAATCGTTATTACTACTGAAATCTGAAGAATTTTATTCTGTTCCTTTTTCCTACAGATTCACGGTTTATAGTCCAATCTTGTAAATATGTACAAAGTAACATGAACTTATCTGAATTTTCAGACACATTTGCTGAAATAAAACATAGATTTAAAAAAAAAAATGTTTTTTGTGTGGATGAGAGATGTAAAGATATAACTGTAGAGCTATTTATCCTAAGGATGAAGGAATAGCTACATGTGAGAAGTTTTCACAGACTTTCTTTGTAAGTAAATGCTGAACAGTTTGAAAATTAAATTGTTTTAAAAAATAAAAATATAATCTCATCTTAAAAGGCTTACTAGTCATATCTTATTTATTAAAGAAAAAAAAAAAAACTTTGCAGGTTTAACAGTAGCAATATGGTCATTTTGAAGTTCTAGCACACCCTCTTTGTCCTGTTTGTTGTCTGTAAAAATGATAACACATGTACTTGAAATATTTGTGTGAAGTTCACTTCTTCTATATTTAATTTGGTATCAATGATCTGTGAATCATCTTAAAACAAGCAGCTAGTAGACCGTCTCTTACTACTTTGGATGCATCAGTCTTGAAATTAGCATTTCATCTGTTGAAATTAAAATTAGTATGTATTCCAATATTTTTTTCATTTATTACTGTATTTGAGTAGTAAAACATGAACAATGTTTCAATATTAAGGACAAAAAAATACAGTAATGTACACAGCTGCAGTTCTGCTGACAAATGATCAATGTGGAGTCATATAATAGGGTCAAAGATGTTACTTGAAGGTGATAATACTATCATCTAATAAATCATGTTATAAATAACAGAAAGAAATTCAGGTTAAAGTGCATTCAGAAAACTGTATGAAGAGATCTGTTCCTCTTGAATTTAAGCTGCTGAAAATTTTAAAATATAAAAAAGCAAGGATAAAAAAAAATATTTGGAGCACCATTCAGGTAACATACTTTAGAAAATTTCAGACAAAATTGTCAGAACACTATTTTCAATTTCCTCTCTGTGAGTATGTCAATATCTGTAACAGACTTAGACCCTTAATCCTCAAGAAAAAATACATGTATTGTAAATAAAATACTTAGTGCTTTATGAATTTTTTTATGCTTATCTCACAGTCTCCAAACTTGATCCATTCCCTGATACAGCAATCTTCTTGGAATACAAGTAAACCAAGACAGTTCATGGATAACTCATATGCACTGATGTTTGAATAAAGACATAGTCTCTTATTAGATTACAGTAAATTTAAGTTTTCTTATCCTAGGGAACTTGCCATCTGTCTGTCTAACTTTAAGAAAATTTTAAGAAAAGCATTCAGCAGTGGAAAAGCACTGCAGCCTGATCACTTCAAATATATGTTTTTTTTCCTGGGATGAGGGGAAAAAGATAAGGACACATATCCTTTTTTTTAACCCTCTAGATGTATTCCATGAATATAAAGAATGATGATCATTAGGCAACTCCAAAACTGGCCTGGAACACTTCCATGGATGGGGCACCCAGCACTTCCCTGGGAACCTTGTTCCAGTGCCTCACCATCCTACTGGAAAGAATTTCTCTCTTATGTTTAATCTACCCCTACCCTGTTCTAGTTTAAAGACATTTCCCTTTGTCCTATCACTACACACTCTTGCAAAAAGTCCCTCTCCAGCTTTTCTGTAAGTTCCCTTTAGGTACAGGAAGGCTGTTATAAGGTTTCTCTGGAGCTTTCTCTTCTTCAGAGTGAACAGCCACAATGCTCTCAGCCTGTCCTCACAGGAGAGGTGCTCCAGCCCTGTGATCATTTCCATGGCCCTCCTCTGGACTCGGTCCAGCAGGTCCACATCCTTCTTAAGCTGGGGGTCCCAGAGCTGAACTCAGTGCTCCAGGCGAGGTAACATGAGAACACAGTGGAGGGAAAGCATCCTCATTCCACCCTCTGGCAGTACTTCTTTTGATGCAGCCCAGGATACAGTTGGCTTTCTGGGATGCAAGCACACATTGCTGGGTCATTTTGAGCTTCTCATCCACCAACAAGTCCTTCTCAGGGCTGCTCTCAATCCATTCTCCACCTAGACTGTATTTCTGTTTTGGATTGTCTGGATGAGCAGGTGCCCCAGGTTTCCACAGGCCCAACTCTTAAGACTGTCAGGGCTGGAAGGCATCCCTTCCTCCCGGCATGGTGACAGCACCACACAGTTTGGCGTCATCAGCAAACTTGCTGAAGGCGCACTTAATCACATACTCCTTGTTGCAGACCAAGATGTTAAACAGTGACAGCCCCAATATCAACCCCTGAGGAACGTCACTCAATGCTTTCCACATGAACATTGAGCCATTGACCACAACCCTTTCAGTGTCTCCATTCAGCCAATTCCTTACACATCAAGTGGTCTATCTGCCAGATCCATATCTCTGCAATTAAGAGACAAGGATGTCATATGGGACAGTGCCAAATGCTTTGCACAAGTCAGGGGAGATGACATCAGTTGCTCTTCCCTTATCCACCAGTGCTACAATACTGTCACAGAAGACTACTAAATTTGTCAGGTTTTATTTGCTCTTAATGGAACCATATTGGCTGTCACCTCCTTATTTTCCATGTGTCTTAACCTAGCTTCCAGAAGCATCTGTTCTATGATCTTGCGAGGCACAGCAGTGAGAACAACCTATAGTTCCATCAGTCATCCTTATTTCTCTTTTTAAAAATGGGGCTTATGTTCCCCCTTTTTAACTTAGTGGGTGCTTCACTGGACAGCCATGCCTCCTCAAATATGATGGATAGTGGCTTCATCATTTCTTCTGCCAGTTCCCTTAGGACCCATAGATGTATCTCAACAGATCCTATGAACTTATGCAACTTCAGGTCCCCTAGACAGTCTGTAACCTGGTCTTCTACACAGGTAATTAACAATTCATTCCTGCTTTTGCCTTTTGCAACTCAGGCTATGTGGCTGGAGCTCCTGCAGGTGATGACTGAGGCAGAAAATTCATTGAATACTTCAGTCTTACCCATATACCAGGTAACCAAGTCTCCTGTTTCCTCCTCAAGGGGGCTCACATTTTTCCTAGTCTTTCTTTCATCATCAGCTTATCTACAGAAGCTCTATCATTGCCCTTGACATCCCTGGGCAAAAATTAAATTTTAACAGTTTTCCCGTCCTGATCCCTGGCTATTTGGACAGCTCCCTGTATTCCTTCCTGCTTCTGTCCTCTGTAGGCTTCCTCTTAGTGTTTGAGCTTGTCAAGGAGCTCCTTGTTCATCCACACAGGCATCCTGGCTTTTTTGCCCAGCTTCTTCTTCATTGGAATGAATCACTCCTGAGCTTGGAGGAAGTGATCCTCAAACCCCTGAAACCACATTTCTTGGGCCCCCCCTTCCCTCCAGGGCATTATCACATGGTACTATACCAAGTAGAACCCTGAAGAGGACAACATCTCCTCTCCTGAAACCAGGGTAGTGACCTTCTGTGTGCCCTCCTTGCTGCCCTAAGGATCTTGAACTCCATCATTTCAGTCACTGCAACCAAGGCTGCACGTTCCTCAGCAGTGCCTCTTCATTAATCAGAACAAGGTCCAGCATAACACCTCTCCTTGTTGGCTCCTCTATCATTTGCAGAAGGAATTCATATCCCATCATATCATATCATATCAATCATCATGCCATATCATATCATAATTATATTAGCAGGGCTTCTTATGGCCCTTCTCAAGAAGTCTTGCACATAATTGCTGATATTTGATGCAGAATATAATATCAGTTGTTGATTCAACAGTATGTATGCCTTACTTTTTTTTCTTTTCAGTTGTGGGGACTTGTAATACTAAAATTAGTGGGAAAATGCCCAGAGGGAAGAGACTGCATGTTCTGGTTTTCCAACCACCCAGAGAACCAGTGTGGCTCTAGGAGACAATATTTAAGTTGACTTGCCAAGGAAGTAGCTTTTACAGTAGTTAAGATAAAATAACTGCACTAATTTTAAGTTATGAGTGAAGACAAAATCCAGAAATCACAAGTTAATCTGTTTTGCTGCCTTGAAGAGCATTCACCATTTGCAGGGGAAAAGTGTCTGTCCAAATACGTAGACTGTATTCATCCAAATACCAACTGTCATCATATCATGAATCTGTGAAATAATACACAGTAGAAATAGAACTGAGCTCCTGTAAATGCTGGCCACAGTTTTCATGGATGCCTCTGAATACATGAGTTAATAGTTTTAATATATGCTTTTCCATCTGAATTAAAGAAGTGATACTATGTCTGATAGCACTACTATGTTCTTGTCTTACAGACCAGTCAATCGATAGAGAAAAACACAATTCCACACCTCTCAGAACATAATCGGGTTCTTATTCAAATAAAGTAAAACAAAAGCTGTTTTCCATAAATGCAGGGAAGGATACAAAACAAAATTAAAATATAGCTGGAGGGATGCTCTTTTTAATCAGGTAAAGAAGATTGACTGTTAGAACCAGGGGAGATAAACATAGGAGAAAATTATGTCAGATGACAGATTAATCCAATTCAAAATATGCTCTCTAATATTTTTTTTTCCTTCTCCCTTGGTTTTTAATGTAGCATGAAAAAAACAAATCAAAACAAAACAAGCCAACAAAACAACAAAAATCACCCCAAATCAAACCACATTAAATGAATGTGAGGAAGCCAGAGCTGCTCAGGCTGTTTAGATCACATTCAACTCTGACCATAATGATAATGGTTACACTGTAGCAGAAGTAACAAGTCTCCATTATCAAAACAGCTTTCTCTTTTAACAAAACTCTTCTCTCTTTCCCTTATTTTGGTAAATACATATATTATTTGAATAGCTACTGCAGATGAAATACCCACATCACCTATATTATAAACAAGGTTTTCTCATTCCAGTGAATGTTGTTCTCTGCCTTGACATAGCAAATTTTTCTATAAATGCAATGGTTACAGCTTAAGGTTTCTCCTAAGCATTTCTTCTGTGCCTCACCCATCTATTACACAATGGTTCTGTTGTAGATTGGAAAGCTTCAATTTGCTTGTTTGTCTTTTTTGTTTTAAATTAATCTACCCTCCATCACCACATTCGAGCACAGATGAGAACAGAGCTGCCAGAGAAGACATCCTACTTATGACTGCATGATTATTTTTTTTTAACTGAAATAACTGAGAATAAGTTGAAAATCAAAACAGTTTAAATGAAGAGTCTCAAATAAACATTCAATTTATAAGCTGAGGGAAAGAAACGTATACAGCATCTCAAAAATAACACTGGGAAAATTCATATAAAAAGGACTTAAGAAAACTATGTATAGAACAAATAATACAAATCCTGAAATCCCACAAATAACTAAAAGATAAATCAAGACTGTCATATAATTAGATCATAATTATAGTACTTAAAAAAATATATTTTACTTTTGTGGAGGTGATTTTAATTTTAGGGGAACAATGCTCCTTCCCTACTCCACTCTCATGAGAACCCACCTGAATTACATGAATCTCTGGGACCCCCAACATAACAAGGACGTGGACCTATTGGTCAAGTCCAGAGGTGGGTGACAAAGATGATCAGAAGACTGGAGCAGCTCTTCCATGAAAACAGGCTGAGACAGTTGGGACTGTTCACCTTGGAGAAGGGAAGGCTCCAGTGACACCTTCTAGCAGCCTTCCAGTACCTAACGGGAGCTTACAAGAAAGCTGGAGTGGGACTTTTTACAGGGGCATGTATTGATAGGACAAGGGGGAATATTTTTAAACTGAAAGAGATTTGGATCAGATATTAAGAAGAAATTCTTTTCTGTGAGGATGGTGAGGCACTGGAACAGGTTTCCAGAGGAGTTGTTAATGCCCCATGACATCCCCATCTGGGAGACTAGGTTGGATGGGGCTCTGAGCAACCCATACTAGTGGAAGAGGCTCCTGTTCATGGCAGAGGGATTCGAATTAGACAGTCTTTAATGTCTTTTCTAACCTAAGCCATTCTATGTTTATATTACTCTAAAATAGTAGGTTGTGGGGTTTTTTTTCAAACTCAGGACTCTTTGAACTGTCATTATGGAAGAGTATTGGAATCTGATTATATAGTAAGAATAGAAAATAATGTATAAGAAAGAAAGAGAGAGAAAGAGAGAAAGAGCGAAAGAGAGAGGCAGAGAAAGAGAGAGAGAGAGAGAGAGAGAGAGAAAGAGAGAAAGAAAGAAAGAGAGAGAGAGAAAGAAAGAAAGAAAGAAAGAAAGAAAGAAAGAAAGAAAGAAAGAAAGAAA
>JAWWEE010000001.1:72609709-72628389 GCA_035221455.1 Xenops minutus
CTGGAATCTTGAAAGGAAATTCAACAGAAATTTTCTTATCTTGGGGAGAAAAGGAAGGGGAGTATAACTCCCCACTCTCCTTTTTTTTTGTTTTGTTTTTTTTTTTTTTCCCTAGAGAAAAGTGTAACACTCTCTTTCACCACTCTGCTTGTCAAAAATGCCTCCTTGAAATTGAGGGCTGTGGTTAAACTCTAACTTGAGTCCTAGCAGTCCTTGGAGGGAATGGAGAAAGTTCATGTAGAAAAAAGAACATAAAACCCAGCAAATGATGTGGTGTCTGCCTACAATCTCAATGTATTGCTGCGAATAGTCTGAATAGCTGTATTTGGCAAGCTCTTAAATGTTTTGTTCAATAGCTTCTTTTGTAAAATGCACTGTTTTATCTGCTACTTCAGACTTTCTGAAAAAAACAAAAAAAAAAAAAAAAAAAAAAAAAGAAGGCAAAAATAAACTAAAAAATATCTTCAAGTATTGCCTAACATATTTTGCCCAGCTGGGACTAACCAAGAACTTTTACCTTCTTGATTTGCTTCACGTGCTTTGTCATTTTCACTGACCAGTACTTTGAGGCTACCTTTGTATTTATTTTTCTTGGGTATACAAAGTGTGTGGAGGGACAGTGGAGTCTCGATATCCTGAAGGAGAACCTCTTAAAGACTATTCCATTTTGTACCCATGACCAGATTTCTTTCCATAAAAACAAAGCATTATAGGGTGTCAACGAGTCCAGTTTGTTCCTGAGTCACATATAGATGAGATGCAGAAGGTGTGTGAACTAAAGACCTGGACTGCAATTTAGATCTCTAGTATACCTCTAGATAAAATTGTTTCTCAAGAACCCCACCTAATTCAGTAAACTGAATCTTTTGAAAACTGCTAATGTGACAAAATGAACACAATTAAAGATTTTTCCAAATATATTAGCATAAAAATATTAATTCAAAATCACATTAAAAATCACAATTTTGAGTAGCATCGTATTGTGAAAGAGAGTGATAATATTCATAGAATCATAGAATCTTTAAGGTTGCAAAAGACCCTTAAGATGATCAAGTCCAACCATCAGAGTGGCACCGTCATCTTGTTCATACCATATTTACATGTTTTTTGAACCCTTCCAGAGATCGTGACTCCTGATTATTTCCGTGTGCAGTCTGTTCCAATGCTTTGCAACCCTTTCTTACAGTTGTTTTTTTTCTTCACTCCCTCCCCCCCGATATCTCATCTAAACCTCCCCTAGTGTAACTGGAGGCCATTTCAACTCTCTCAAGTTCTTTCTCAATGTTGAAATGATATTGTTCCACAGGTCATGTGATATGCAAATATCTTAACCACAACTTGAACACAAAATTCTTTAGATAATATTATTCTGTTGTCACTGTTTAATTATTAATGGTCATCCAGATAATGTTGCTAATCCAGCCTATATATATTTAGTGATATATAAAGTTGTAGTGCACAAAGAGAGCGTAACTGTGGTCATGATGTGTCCTTTGCTTTTCTCTTCCTCTAAGTCAATTACATGCCTAAACATAGCTCACTAAATGTATAAAAAAAAATTAAGGGCTGACCTTCAGACTTGGTTAGAAATATACTTTACTAATTCTCATAATCTTGTAAGAAGTTAGTTTCTTTAGCCTCTTACTTTTTTTTTTTTTTTCAAGTTTTCTGAACATCCCAAGGAGTGAGTTGCCAAGAATTTGGCAATATGCAACAATAGAATCATAGAATCATTAATGTTGGAAAAGACCTTTAAAGTCATGGAGGCTGACTATTAAGCCAGCACTACCATGTTCACCACTACACCATGTCCCTGAGTTTTTTGAACTCTTCCAAGCATGGTGAGTCAATCACTTCCCTGGGTAGCCTGTTACAATGCCTGACCACACTATCAGTGAAGACATTTCTCCTAATATGCAATCTAAACCTCCTCTGGTACAATTTCAGACTGTTTCTTCTAATCACTGTCATATGTTATATGCTAGAAGAGTCCAACTCTCTCCTGCTACAACCTCCTTTCAGGTTGTTATAGAAAGTGATAAGATCATCCCTGAGCCTCTTTTTCTCCAGGCTAAACAACCCCAGCTCCCTCGTCTGCTCCTCACAGTATCTGTGTTCCAGACCCTTCACCATCTTCATTGCCTTTCTCTGGACATGCTCCAGGACCTCAATGTCTTTCTTGTAGTGAGAAGCTAAAAACTGAACACAGACTTGAGGTGTGGCTTCACCAGTGCTGACTACCGGGAGGCAATCACTGCCCTCGTCCTGCTGGCTACAGTATTTCTCATACAAGCCAGGATATCATTGACCCTCTTGGCCACCTGGGCACACTGCTGGATTGTGCTCAGCCAGCTGTAGATCGGCGCCTCTGGGTCCACGTAAAGCCTCAGCAGAAACATTTGTCCTTCTTATTTTATTCTCTGGAGGCATTGTCCTACCTCCCCAAGGTTTAATCTCATTTTATTTTTTTCCTCATATTTATGATATTTCTAAGCCCTTTAAATTTGCATCAATGACCTTATAAGACTCAATCAATTTAAAAGGATATATTTCTGGTTCTGTCTGAGTAATAAGTTAACTAAAACTAAATCTAATAATGATAGTGTTGAAGAACCTCAGTGGGCACACCTTCATATCTATTTTACACAATTCAATTTCTCCTCTGCAAGTTTCAGACAATTTAAATACATATGTTGATAACTGAAGGAAAAATTCATTTAATAAATTTAATTTTGTGAAGTATGGTATCAGAAAGCTACCAAATCCCAAATATTTTTTTTTTTTTTTCTTTATTCTTCATCTGGCCTGAGAAAGAAGTTGATCTTAAACAAGTGTATTAAAAAAAAAAAATAAACATCAAGTTCATATATCTTAGCTATTTAATTTAAAATATGTTCACAATATTTTTGTATGTAGCTAATATTTACTAAAATATATATATTCTTAGATTTTGATTTTCACTGTTTTTGTTTTTTTTTAATTAAAATAGTTTCTCTCACTGTCCTTAGATTCATATGTATGTGTGTTCTAATAGAATCATAGAGAGGCATATATTAAGACTAGTCTTCATCAAATTCATTTTGGTTCCTGTTGTCAAAAAAAAAAAAATAACAAGTTACTGTGTTTGTCATGAAGTACTCAAACAGTAATGACAAACAATAGTCAGTAATAGCAGACTTCTATTAATATTCTGTACTTTAGAATAAGGTACTTTCTGATGATCAGTATTTGTTCAATGTTTCCATGTCATCATTGGTATAATTAAAGTAATAAAGCAGAGTGAAAGTAGAAAGTTATGTGAATGGCATATAACTGCAGCAGCCAGACTTCTGTTCACATTTTTCTAAGAACCTGCTGGGAAAATAATTCTCCTTTTATAGGTAGTATTCTATATTGTTCATATTTTCTTCCTGAGAAAAATACATCTCTATTTCTAAAGAAAGTATTGAAAGCTGCATTTAATTTCCCCTAGAAAGTTTTATTAAGGACTGTAAAAAATCCCCAAGTAAGTAGACAGAAAATTAACTCAAATTAGCATAGCTCAAGGGTCACAGTGGAACATCTCTTGACAATACAGCTTAGGATACAATCTTTCCTTTTATGACTCTTAAAAAATGTGGGTTACTGTTCTTTTTACATGGTTTAAGAACTGAAGGAAAGAAGTTGAGGCAAAATTGAGAAGTGTAGAAAGTATAGCTTCAGTCAAGCTAAAGTTTGTGGAAGCCATTGACTCTGTTGGTCTGTAATTTAAAAACAAACAAACAAAGAACAAAACACAAACCCCCAAACTAATAGACTTATGAAGGAAACACTATATTAAAACACAAGAGGCTGAGTGAGCTGATGTTATTCAGCATGGAAATAGAAGGCCCTGGGGAGACCTTCTAGCAGCCTTCCCAGTATCTAAAAGGAGCCAATGGGAAAGATGAGGAGGGACTTTTTACAAGGGCATGTAGTAATAGGACAAAGGGGAATGGTTTTAAACTGAAATTGCGTATGGTTAGATTAGATATTAGGAAATTTTTAATTTTGAGGCTAGTGAGACAGGTTGCCCAGAGAAGTTGTGAATACCATTTTTCTGGAAGTCCTCAAAGCCAGGTTGCCACAGCAGCCACCCATGTAGCCTCTCCAACTACCAAAGCTTTGTTATGCAAACTCAATACAGAAGCTTTTTTTTTTTTTTTTTAACAAAACAAATTTATTCAACATACAGAGAGACCCAGCAATCCCTTAAACTAGTTTTGTGTCTATTTTCTGTTCTACTTACATTCTTTTTGGGGAAGAAGGTCCAAATCTGGCTAATAGATCTTCAAATTCCTTTAACTCTATTTGCTGTTGATATGCCAAGTCCTCACTAATAGCATATCACACATTTAAAAATCTTAGACAAGCTGATACCTCTACTCATCAGTCATTCTGGCCTTGGATGCATGTAGTCACTTTTGCAAGAAGCTTTCACATTAAATCTCCTCAGTCCAAAATTGCTTAGTCTCCTTGACATTATAGATTCATTGCACAATGTCAGAAAATATTAGGAACATACCATTTATGTAAGAGACAGGAGACTCAAGAGGACACTATGAAGAACATAGAGATATATTGGAGAAGAATCTGAAACCATCTCAGAATTTTTCCTTCTTTCAGGGAGAAAATTGGAGTATCAAATTTTCAAATGAAATTCAGAAAATGAATGAGCCCACAATACATGTTGTGTTTGTGCACCCTACACTGTGTGTACTTCAGAGAAATGAGATTTATGTTGGGGAATGAACTAATCAGCAAATGGCATGGACAGTGCACAGCATTGAGAAAGGAGTGAGAAAACAGTGTGTAAAACTACCCTGTGAGCACCAAGGTTCATGAGTAAAGTGGAGGAGGAGGTGCTCCAGAAACCAGAACAGAGATTTGCTCGCAGCCACTGCTGGAGCAGATACACACACTTCAGCCTGTGGAGGACCTCATGCTGGAGCAGATGGATATGCCCTGAATCATATGATCTGTGGAGAACCACAAAGGACCAGGCTGTCCTGCCAGGAACTGGGCCAATGTAGAGTGCTCAGGCTGTAGAAGGGGAAGTGTGAGGAGGAAGAAATGGCATAAAGTAGTTATGAACTGATAATAACCCCCATATCCAACCTTCCCTGAGCTACTCAGGGGGCTAGTGGGAGGTAGAGGAGTTAGGAATGAAGAAAATATGTCGAGCTTGGAAAAAAAGGATGGAGAGAACGGAAGGTGTTTTTTATTTTTTTTCTTTGTTTACCATCCTGCTATGTTTTTAATCAACAATAATTTAAATTAACTTTGGTGGAAATTAGTAAGTGGCATTTCTGTTCTGATCTTGACCCATGAGGAGGACAGTTTTTTCATCTTATTTTCTCCCCTTGGTCCTGTTGAGGAAAGAGGGTGAGAGAGAAGCTGGGTGGGGGACTGTCCATCAACAAACACACCAAAAAAATGAGGGTGGTGAATATCTTCTAAGTAAGAGAGGAACCTGAGGGCTTCATATTAACTTTACATATTTTCTCCTGATTTAACAGGTTCATTGTAATAATTATTTTTGTGAAATTTTTTGTTTGTTTGTTTTTGTTTGTTTTTGGTAACTAGTACATTCTCAATTAAATTTATACTTCTATACATTATAACATAAATCACTACCATTTCCTGATTGTATGAAATATCATCTTGGCATCAACCTTTAAAAATATTGAAGAGAATACAGTATGCCTAGATGCCTAGATATTTTATCCGATTATCATCAGTGCTCAGTCTATTTGGTTTACGTGGCAAGGTTTTGATAGTGGTGGACTGCAAGGGTCATTTGTGTGAGAAGTCACTGGGAGCTTCCCCCATGTCCAATAGAGCCAATGCCAGCTGGCTCCAGGACAGACTTGCTGCTGGCCAAAGAGCCTCTCAGGAACAGTAACCTCTGTAACAACAGATTTAGGAAGGGCAAAAAGTTGTTGCATGACAGCAGTAGCAGTCAAAGACAAGTGAGAATATTTCAGAGAAACAACTCTGCAAACACCAAGGTCAGTGAAGGAAAGGTAGGAGATGTTCCAGGTGCCAGGGCAGAGATTCCCCCACAGCCCATAGTACGGACCACGGTGAGGCAGGCTGTTCTTCTGAAGCCCATGAAAGTCCACAGTGGAGCAGAGGTCCCCAGATAGCCCATGGAGGACCTCACCCAAGAGAAGGTGGATGCATTCGAAGGAGGCTTTGATCCCCTGGGAAGCCCGTGCTGGAACAGGCTCCTGGCAGGACCTGTGGTGCTGTAGAGAGAAGAACCCATGCTAAAGCAGTTTTCATGGCAGGACTTCTGACCCCATTGGAGGGGCCCATGTTGGAGCAGTCTGCTCCTGAAGGACTTCAGTCTGTGGAAGGGCCCAAACTACTGGAGCGGTTTGTGAAGAAGTGCAGCCCATGGGAAAAACTCATGTGTGAGAAGTTCATGGAGGACTGTGTCCCATGGGCGGGAGCCCATGCTGGAGAAGGGAGAAGAGTGTGAGGAATCCTGTCTCTTAAGAAGGAGTGGCAGAAACAGCATGTCCACATGAACTGACCACAACCCACATTTCTTGTCTCCCTGAGCTGCTGTAGGAAGGAGGTGGTAGAGAATTTGGAAGTGAAGTCCAGTATAGAGGATGGGGGGAAGTGTTTTAAGATGTTACTTTCTTTCTCATTATCCTATTCTGACTTGATTTCTGATAAATGAATTTTTCCCCAAGTCAAGTCTGTTTAGCCTGTGACAGCTGGAAAAAAAACTCTGAGATCATTGAGACTAACCTTTCACTGAACACCACCATGTCAACTAGACCATGGCACTAAATATAGTTCCACGGATGGTAATTCCATCACCTCTCTGGGTAGTCCATTCCAATATTTAATCATCTTTTATGTGAGGAAATTCCTCCTAATGTCCAACCTGAATCTCTGCTGGTGCAACTTGAGACTGTGTCCTCTTATCCTGTTGGTGGTTGTGTGGGAAAAGAGGCTGACCCTCACCTGGCTACAACCTTCAGGTAGTTCTAGGGAGTGATAAGCCTCCTCTTCTCTGGGCTAAAGAACACCAACTCCCTCAGCCAGTCCCCACAGGATTTAACCTCTAGACCCTTCTAGACGCAACTTCATTGCACTTTTCTGGATTCACTCCAGCACCTCAATGTCCTTCCTGAACTGAGGAGCCCAGAGCTGAACACAGTACTTGAGGTGTAGCCTCACCAGTACCATGTCCAGGGGAAGAATCATTTCCACAGTTCTGCTGGCCACCGTAGTTCTGATACAAGCCAGGATGCCATTGGCCTTGGCCACATGGGCAAACAGCTGGATCGTGTTCAGCTGACTGTTGACCAGCACCTCAGATCCTTTTCTGCTGGGCAGCATTTCAATCAGTCTACCCCGAGCCTGTAGTGTTGCATGGGATTAATTGTTGAGTGATCTCTCCCTGTCCTGATCTCAACCCACTAGCCTTTTCCTTACTTTTTCTCCCCCCCATCCAGCTGAGCAGGGGAAGTGATGGAGTGGCTTTGGTGGGTACCAGCATCTAGCCAGATTCAACCCACCACACTGGGGGAAAAAAGTATATTTAGACACAAAGATATTTGTTCATTGAGAACTGATTATACTTACTTTCTTGTACTTCAGATCTTAACTTTTTAACACTAAAATGAATACCAATGCCACCAGGTCAGAGAATGACTCTTCTGTCCAGTCTCTACAACATAACAGAATAACAAATACTCAAATGACCAGGTGAACATTTCAAGAAAATAAATGTAGCCAAGTGTATACCTTCATGAGTCTTTGGTTAGGCCATTTGGGTCAGAAGGAGGCTAATTGGAGTATTTCTATATCTCAAGTGTAATTTCACACATATTTTGTAATGATCTGAGAGTCAAAGCTATTGAAAATCAAAGCACATGTATTAAAAAGACACATTTTTAAGCATATTCAAAGAACTTTTTCTGTAAAAGCCATATGTCACTAGTTATCAGAGATGAACTTAAAATCAGCATAAGATTTGCAATAGTTCAGTAATTCAGCATTAAAAGGAGTGAAAAACCTTTGCAATTACAAAATTAAATTAATCTGAAAAGTTTAAAATCTAATTAATTTGAGCATAGAATCATAGAAAGTTTTGGGGAGGAAGGGACCTTTAAATGTCATCTAACCTATGGCAGGGACATATTCCACTAGATCAGGTTCATCATAGCCTATCCTATCTGAATTTGAACACTTCCAGGCATTCAGCACTTTTGTGAGCAACTGGTTCCGTGTCTCATCACCCTCAGAGTGAAAGAATTCTTTCGTATATCCAATGTGAACCTACTCTCTTTCAGGTTAAAACTGTTGTCCCTAGTCTTTTCACTACAATCCCTGGAAAAAAATCTTTTTCCATCAGTCTTAAAATCCTCTTTTCAGTATTGAAAGGCCACAACAGGGTGTCCCTGGAGTATTATCTTCTCCAGCCTGAACAACACCAACTTTCTAACCCTTTCTTCATGAGAGAAGTATTTCAGCCCACTCACCATTTTCACAGATCTCCTCTGGACCCACTCCAACAGGTCCATATTTTTCTTGTGCTGAAGGCCCCTGAGCTGGATGAAGTATGCCTTGTGGGATAACAGAAGATAAAGAGAGAATCTCCTCCCTGTTGTTCACACTGCATTTTATGCAGCCCTGGATAGCGCTGACTTACTGAGTTGCAAGCACACAGGGCCCACACCTGTTCAATTTTTCATTCACCAGTATGCCAATGTCCTTCTCTGTAGGTCTGCTTTAAACCCATCCATTCACCAGAAGGTATTGACATTGGGGATTCCACTAGGTCTTGCTGAATTTCATGAGAACCACATGAGCCTTTTTTAAGCTTGTCAAGGTCCCTCTATAAGTCATCTCTTCCCTCAAGTGTATCAGTTACACCACTCAGCTTGATGCCATCTGCAAATTTGCTAAAGCTACACCCAATCCCACTATGTAATTGATGAAGACATTAAACAGTATTGATCTCAACATGGAACCTGAAATGACACCAACTGTTACTGATTACCCTTTGAACAATGAGCTGTTGACTGCAAATCTTTCAGTGCAGCCACCTAGCCAATTCCTTCTCCATCTAACCGCCCACATATCAAATGCATGTATCTCCAATTTAGAGACAAGTATGTAGTGTGGGGCCATGTCAAAGGCCTTACAGAATGTCAAGGTGGATGACACCACTGACTCTTCCATTATCAATCAACACATTCACCCTATTGTAGAAGTCCACCAGTTTAGTCAGGCATGATTTACTTTTGGTGAAGCCATGTTGGCTGTCTTGAATCACCTCCTGTCTTTCATATGTTTTGAAAGACATTTCATTTGTTTCATAGGTTCCAGTACGCTGACTTGTCAGAAGTTCCCGGGGCTCAAGTAACCAGGCACTAAGGTCTGACACTTAAAATGGCTCAGAGAGTCAAGCATATGCTTTTTGTGTAGATTGCATCAAGCCCTTGGAATGAGATTAGGTGTATACAGGAAAGAAAAGTATATGCTTCCATTGTAGAGAGGTATTCATCTGGTAAAATAGATACCTGCTTACAGTGAGCTCAATGCTTCTCTGAATTCCTGGTTAATGCCTGCACAACTGCAAAGCATATTTTATATAGACTGGAGTATGCCTTGTTGCTATCCTTATCAGCAGGCCACAGGTTTTGTATTAACTTTACTAAGACTTTTGCATTCAGTCAGGAATTTTCCTCAGTGGCTGCAGGTATGTTTTAGTTAAACTGTAAAATTTTATAGAGGTTATGAAATGATCAAGAAGGCTATTTCCTATAGCTAAAAGCTGCCTGTGTGATGATCTATTTCATCTAGCTTGAGCTACCAGGCTTATTCTGCTAAGACTTAGTGTTGATTCTGCAATACTATGATTTAATCACATACAGTAAATTTCTAATAGAATATCATAAATGTGTAATCCATTTGTTGGCCAATAAGAAGAGAAAAAAATTCTTAACAGACATTCTTAACAAGTACAAATAGCCTCAGGTGATCCCAGGTGCAAGAAAAAAACCCTTCACCATATACTTCATGTTTCTGTCTGTAAAGCAGGTTGGTTGCAAACCACCCCATTCCTCATAAAGGTGAGTTGCACCACCAACTCTAAGACACCAAAGAGGCAATGAAAGGGTAACCATAATATCCAAGAAAAGGTTATTAATTATGCTTTAGTGATCTATACAGGGAAAAGGATAGTAAATGCTGTTAGTAAAGAGGTTTTAAATTTGATATTTTGGAGTATAATTTTTAGCATTACTGTAAATGGACTGCATGTAACTTATGCATTCAAATTTTATTCAAACTATAAATTGTTTGACACTGCAGTGGTTTTAGCTGGGGTAGAGTTAGTTTTCTTCACAGTGGCTAGTATGGGGCTGTGTGTTAGATCTGCGCAGAACACAGGCTTGATAATACAAACATGTTTTTGTTATTGTTGAGCAAGGCTTACACAGAGCCTGGACCTTTGCTGCTTTCCATATTGCCATGCTGGCAGCTGGGGGTCCATGGGAGGTTGGGAAGAGACATGGCCAAGACAAGTGACCAAAGGGACATTTCACAGCATATGACATCATGCTCAGTATATAAAGTTGTGGTGGGGGGAAAGAAGAAAGGGAAGGTTTGGAGCAATGGCATTTGCCTTCCCAGTTAACTGTTACACCTGATGGAGCAGCGCTGTCCTGGGGATGGCTGAAAACATGCCTGCCCATGAGAAGTGGTGAATTAATTCCTTGCTTTATTTTGCTTGTGTACAAGGCTTTAGCTTTCCTTATTAAACTGTCTTTATCTCAATGCACAATTTTTCTAGCTTTTACCCTTCAGATTCTCTCTCTAATCCTGCTGGTGAAGGAGCGAGTGTGTGGCTGCATGGGGCTTGGCCGCTGGCTGGCGTAAAACCACGACATGGACATAGGTATATCATTTGAAGGTAGGAGACTAGTGTGCTGTGTGCAGCTAATTATGTAAATAAAAGTTTTAGATTGTTGAGAGAACTTAACACATAGCACTGTATATTGATATCACTCATGTTGATGCTACTTTAAAAGAAAGATTCATAATGTACAAGTGGGTTCAGAGACCTAAACCAGTGTGAAAAATTCATTCCCAAACACCCTAACACCAGTTTATTAATTAACTCCCACACTCATTTCAAAGAGGTTTCCTTTTCTTCATTTTTGTGTTCATAGTCAAAATATCCACACTGAAATGGATCAAAATCACCTAGTGAAAAAAGAATCTCTGAAACAACAGAATATTATGAGACCTCAATTGTTTTGTGAATTTTTTTTTTGCATTACCAACTCAGTTTGCATGTATATTAAATGCTAGTTTCACAGAATTATTATTATATCTTTAAAGAAAAGGTGTACGTAAACCATACTAATTCAGTAAGAGCACTACATAAAATTTGTCTAAAAATGTTCCACTGTTTTTTATTGTATATTCCTACATATTGTAGGGCAATGGTATTATAGTAATATTTTGGAACTGCATCTTTCATAATCTTTGAAAGTCTTAGGAGAATATCCATATTTTTAATGAAAAACTATGTTAATGGAAGTGTTAGCATATCTGGAAGCCAATAGTAATTTCTTTTCATGCATTAAGAACAAGGAAGTAAATACTCACTTCAGTGAAGATTAAATTCTGTGAGGCTATGATTGCCCTAAAATGTGTGACAAACAAAATTTCTAATGAACTTGGGCTAACAGTTTTACTGCAAGGTTTGAATTCCATGAGCTGGAACTTACAAGTGAGTACCTGAGAAACACAAACCTTTGAAGGATGGAAAACTTCTATTTCCAGAATCGACTTGTAGGGTGAGCAAGACCACAGAAAGGTATGACAGTGATTTTGTTGTATCATACTGCATATGCTGTATGACTACTTAGAAATGCATACTCCTGCACCCACAGAGGCACTGTCAGTTCAACATCACATGCTGATGGATGCATCCTGCAGCACTGGGTACATCAGAGTTATGAAGAGAGGGATAAATCCTGCCTTTGATAGTGGTAAAATCCCTGATAGCCTTTGATAGGATTGTCTAATTAAGTAAATTTGTCTCCTGAGAACCATGGGCAGAGTTTAGCCTTTTATTTCTATGTTAGACCTTTTATTCTAAAGATGCATGTTTTCATTGAAATAAATTATTCACTGTATGTAAACAGAACTCAATATGTTATTAATTTGGTTTATTTTTAAAAGAAACATCCCTTAGAACAAGTATTGTAATCTCTTAAAAATTATACCTTTTGTATAAAATTGTAGTCAAAACTTGATTTAATTATAATGACAACTTGAAATCTACACAAAATAAGCTGAATTTCCATAACTTCATTACTAGCAGAGACTACATAGAAACTCTGAACAGACTAATATGAATATGCATATGTGTAAGAAAAATGAACGGTGCACTCTTCATTATGGAGTCCTTGGAGAGTCCTTGATCTGTCAAATTACTGACACGATACTCTGTTACTGCTTCATTGGAGCCCCTATGCCTTGTCATACCAATAATGACAAGGAAGATGAATTTCAGAAATACATCTGGGCAGACCACTGAGAACAGAACTGATCACAGTTTGCCAGTAAAATGGTTTTCCATTAAGAAATAGCAATTTGATGTATTTTCTTTTCTGATTGTCTAAAAGATACGAGGGACAAAGAGATGGAAGATTTCTCAAGTTCTTTTCCCAAAATGCTCATGTTGCAGCTTAGAGGATCTTGTAGATTATATCCAGACCTACTTTGTCTCCTAATTTAAGAACAGTAGATCTCATTGTTTTGGCCTCAGAGCCTCTGAACTTTGTGGGGTGAAAGGAGAAAGAAGTAGATCATTTTGGAAAGCTCTGAAATGTCAGTTCACTTTTCTCAAGAGAAAATTTAGAAATCCTGTTTAATATGGACCTATTAAAAAAAATAAAATAAATGTTGGTCTGCTTTATTCCAAAAACTGTATATGTGAATATTCATGTCCATATTTATGCAAATGTACAGCAATGATCAAATATGTCAATATTCTTCAGCCTTCCCCATAAAAGGGACTCTCACAGTTGTCACCGATAAATAAAATTTGAGAAAATTAGGTACCATGAAACCATGCAAAGGCAAACAAGAGCTATGTTTAAATAACAACAACAGCCTAATAGGAGCAAATCCGAAAAGCAAAATAGATGTGAGGATATACCCTACTTATTTCAGGGACTTTCCTCCAAAATATTTCTAGTCAGCTGCCATAGACTAAATGTCCCTTAGTGCCTAGGATGTATAGAATGCTCCTTGAAAGATATTTTCTACTTTAGCTTCATACAGTTATGGTACTTTACTATCACTGAGGTGATCAGATATTCACTTTAAAAACATTCTCTTCTAAAGTAAAACACAAAAACAAGGTAGTCAGAACTAAAGTTTCTACAAACATATTGCTGAAATTGTAAAGATAAACGGTTTGGGGTAGATGATAGTCAATGCAAAAGTTCAAATTAAGTGGTGAGCTAGATGTGTAAGGAATAGAATTGGAGACCAGGGTATATAATTTGGTAAAGTAAAACTTGATTCTTAGAGGCTGTGAGTGCTGACTACATATCTGAAAAAAAAAAAACAGAACAAAACAACAAAAAATAATAATAGAAAACAACAACAAAACAAACAAAACCCCACAAACAAACAAAATGTTGCTTGTAAGTAGCCTTTATTTCATATTTCAAAGCTTCCAATGACATTTCTGAGAACCACTATGTATTTTTATTTGTCAACATAAATTCAAAAATGGTTATTTACAAATAAAAAATCTTTTATGCTATCCACATTTCCAGTATCAGAAATATGTAGATAAACTCATGGCTTTAGAAAGCACTATGATGGGCATGTTTAGAAGACTGATAAATAGGACATATTTTAAGCTTCAAAACAAAAGTTTACTAGACTGAAATTCATTAAAACATAATACTAATAGATAATTCAATCCATTACCATACATTCTTGATCAATATCAGTAAGTGTTCAAAGCAATCACTCTTCAATAATCACAGCCTGCATAGGCTGTTATCCCACTGTACCATGAACTTGATATTGCTCTGCTATTATTGGTTGGTACAGCTCTTAATGGCTTCAGTTATCAACATCAAGGCCAGGACTGGGGCCTTGCTCAGTCAGCCTAAGTGAAAGGTTTATGGCCATTTATTAGCAATGGCAACCTTATTGTTTTTCATGGGACCAGCTGATAAAGAAATGCTTCTCCATTTCTACTGCATTAACATATTTAATTCTGGGATCAAAACAAACTAATACAGGGTATGCTAAATGGGTTTCTATTGTTTTGAGTGTGAGAAACCTCTGCTGTAACTAGTCTCAGTAACAAGGTTGTATTTTAGTCCCTGAAACATCATTCATATATTTCATTACATCTGCCTAGGTATTGCATCTACATTTTCACCGTTACACAATATTTGAACACAGCTCAAATTTTTGGTTGTAGAAAGTATTCCTGACTATATTTGGTAAATGAGGGCACAGGAAATATATGAAACTAAGCCTCAGTCTAGAAACACAGTACAATGCATGCATAATTTCACATTTTATATGTTTTATGTAGTATACATGACTGACTGTTGGAGTTATAGCCTAAGAGGTTTAATGCAAGTCAGGCAAGAAATATTTGGAAGAGCCAGAAATAGAATCTAAATATTCTGAATTATGTAATATCTCTTTTCACAAGATTGTCCCAGTCAATAATCTGTAAAGTATTGGTAATACTATATATGTCAATGTTTCCTTATCCCTGTCATCAGAATTCCTATCAGTTAGCTAACACCATCTTCTTATAATGGACAGAGAAACACTTACTAGTGTTTTGCAGTTTAGGGTAGTTGTAACTAACTAATTTTTCTTTTCTCCTCAGGGCTTTTACTTAGTGTGGTACAGTCTCAATATTTGGTATTTCAGATTTCTGAAAAGCAGTGAGATTTTCCTTTTCAACAAAAAAAACAAACAAATGAACAAATGAAACAGATAATAACGAAAACAACACAAAACAAACCTCCCTACTGCCCCATAATAGTTTGAAAGGTGCTTACAGTTCTTCAAATTGAGTAAGGAAATGCTTTTAATCTCATTCTGTATGGATCTCTAGCCTATAAGCTTAAGGTGGCCATACCACCCTTTTAGTGATATGGTGGTAATTTAGACTATAGCAGAGGTATTTAGACTGTACGATCTTTGAACTGCAGGCTTTCAGGTCAAACGCACAGTGCAAAAATGCCCTGATTATATTCTTATTTTAACCATATCTCTCTTGAGTTTTTTTTTTTTTTTTCCTGTGGCCTCTTCCAATATTCTATTGCTTTGTTCTGATATAATACTTATGAAAGGTATTTTAAGATTAGGTACCAAGGTTATAATCAGCTTGCTTTCCCTTATCATGTCTTCCTATAGTAAAGGGTCTTTTATCAGGTTTCTTCTGTAAATCACTATGCAGAAAGGAAATACTTTGCTATTTTTACTTCTATCTTTAGTATAAATCTTTCATTTCCCCCAATAATATCTACATGTAATGCTGAATAAAGATTTTGGAACTTTGAGGTCTGTAGATGCCCTAATCTTTGTTGCATTCCAAAAACAGCAGAAGAAAATTTAGAATATTTTCTGAACTTTTTAAAGAGTTGAAATAAAATTAAATCTTGAAAAATCATGCAGTTTTCTTAGAAAGTAAGAATATAAACAAATTATAAAATTAAATAGATGTGAAACTACAGACCAGATGATCATCTGGATAATGGGTATGGGTAATACTGAGAAGCATTTTTTTCAGAATTCTCATTATACCAGGGTTTACTGTTTCAATAAAAAAATAGAATTAATTTTATGAAAGAAAACAAGCTCTGCCATGCTGTTAACTGAAATAAAAATATAAAAACCTCATACAAAAATAAGATATTTCATTGATTTGACTGAAAAATAGACACATATATATCCACTAAAGCAGCACAATGGGCAAAAAGGTATTAGTGATAACTGTACTTTTAATCATGAAAGTTTTTATCCTGACTGTATGTGCAATGGACAGTTGGCTTATGATCTATGTTGTAAGACAGTCAGTGGAAATATTTATACATTAGTCCATGGATTAGTTAAGTTATTGATATAATAACTAATTTTTATTGTAACTACTACATTGTCTTATTTCAATTCCATAGAAAGTGTCACTGAGATGAATCAAGTGTCAATGAAGGGTTTTAAAGCATGAGTTTGACAGCTTTCTTATTCTTGTTCTAAGTAACAAGAAATGGTAATATATAGGTTTAATCTTTTGATATTACCTGTTTCATTCTACTTTAAACTTCAATTGCTTGACAACTAAACTGTCATTCTTTATGTGGTATATTGGACATGATAGAGTCTGAAAACTGTCAGAGATCCTAAATGAGGCAGGCTGATTATAATAAACTCTTTTCTGGTCCAGGAAGGAGGAGCTGGGGATCTGTCATCTAAGTCTGTTGAACTAAACAAAAATGAGTATAAAAATAAAAGAAATTCTTGAAAAAAATACAACTTTCTTCTCGTGTTTTCTCAGAGGAGCTGCATCATTCTATACATCTAAACTTGACTGAGAAATTTCCTGGACACTGAGATCATATATCACAAAAGAAAATCATACAAATGCTTGTCACACACAGTGACCTCCAAAATAGATTTTCTGAATGCAAGACAACATGTTGGACCATTGACTATCCATTCTAATGATCAAAGTTCAGATGGTTTGTTAGTGGAGAGCACTATTAAAAAAGAGCAAAATACAGGCACAGTTTTATTGCTAGATCCCTTTACTTGCTGCCATTTCTTGGCATACAGCTCTGTCAAGGCACATGCTATAATGGAGTATATTGTTATCGAACTCGTGTGTCAATGCATGAATTAAAAGCTGTGAGAAAATATAAAAGTGATCTAATGAAAGTTAAAAATTAAATTGAAATCAGTAAATTAAAATTTTGAAAATTTTTATGAGCTTCAGAATCTCTGAATATCCCAGATTTTAGAACATGAGAACATTGATTCAGATTATCAGGACCCAAAATGGTGATGTTTACTATGCACCATAGATATAGATGTGCTTACGTGTTTTATGCAGCATCTATCGCAGAATTAGTTTATATTACTTTTCAGATTCAGTATCTGAAATAATTCTGAATCCAACTGTTTTCTTGTCCCTGAAGTTTGAAAAAGAACATATAATGATTCCCTTGAATATCACGCATACCTTTGTTTTCTGGTTAAGTTTTGGTTTAGGAATATGTACCTTTTAAAATATGTTTGTTTATAATTTCTTTGCTCCATTCTACTTTTTTGTAGAGAATTTTCACAAATAAACTTGGAAAAAAGTGTTGTATAATGTGTTACATTTAAATATCACAAAACACACTTTATATCTGATAAATTTTCTTTGTTTTACTTAAGCTGAAAATGGCATTTGGAAAAGGAGAGTGAAAATCTCAGATTTACCCCTACTCTCAGTTCTTTTTAATATCTTTACTGACAACATGGATAAGGAAATCGAGTGCTTTGTCAGCAAGTTTGCAGATGACACTAGGTTAAGTCTTGAAGGTAGGAAGGATCTACAGAGTGATTTGAACACTCTGGATAGACAGGCTGGTTTTATGAGGTTAGACAAGGCCAAGTGCAGTGTCCTGCACTTGTATCTCAACAACCCCATGCAGCACAGTGGGCTGGGGGAAGAGTGGCTAGAAAGCTGCCCAGTGGAAAAAGATTTGTGGCTGCTGGTCAACAGCCACTGAGCATGAGCCAGCAGCGTGCCCAGGTGGGAAAGAAGGCCAATGGCATCCTGGCCTATATCAGAAATAACGTGTCCAGCAGGACTAGGGAAGTGATTCTTGCCTTGTACTTAGTACTGGTGAGGCCTCACCTTGAGTCTCTGTCCAGTTTTGGGATCCTCACTACAAGAAAGACATCTTGGTGCTGGAGCATGTCCATAAAAGGGCAAAGGAGCTGATGAAGGGTTTTGAGCTGAAAGAGAAGGGGTTGTTTAGCCTGGAGAAACGGAGGCTCAAGGGGGTGAAAGGAGGTTGTAGCAGGTGGGGTTTGGACTCTTCTCCCAGGTAAGAGGTGACAGGATGAGAGGAAATAGACTCAAGCTGTACCAAAGGATGTATAGAATGAATATTAAAAAAGTGTCTTCACTAGTAGTGTGGTCAGGCATTGGAACAGACTGTCCAGGGAAGTGTTGGAGCCACCGTTCCTAGAGGTGTTGAAAGGTTGTGTGGATGTGGCACCTGGGGACATGATTTAGTGAACACAGCAGTGCTAGGTTAACAGTCAGACTCAATGATCTTAGAGGTCTTTTCCAACCTTAACATTTCTGTGATTCTTTGCTTGTGTGTAGAAGAAGCGGGTCGGTGGAAAAAGTTGGAGCAAATTCATATTTAAACCCCTCTGTCTTTAAGATCTGCAGTTCTGTTTACAACTGTGGATTTGTGGGAACGTTATTTTTTCTTTTTTTTTAGGTGCAATAGTTTGTCTTAAGGTAAAAACTAGAGCTTTAGCACTCCAAACAACACCTGAAGAAGAGCACCAAGATTAGTGTCTACAGAGCCATTGTACTGTCTACTCTTCTGTATGGTTCTGAATCC
>JAWWEE010000001.1:72629524-72649057 GCA_035221455.1 Xenops minutus
CTTTTTAGCCACCAGCGTGCTTGTAGCAAGCGTGGGTAGAGCCCTTGTAAATCTTCATTCGTGAAGCCTAGCCATGAGCACTCCAAACTCATATGGAACATCTCCCATTTATAGAGAAACTTCTGTTGATCACAAAAAGAAGTTCAGATGTATTGCAAGAATTTTGTTGTAAGTTAAGTTTTCCCTGATTTTACTGACTGGAGAAATATAAAGTTTCAGCTTTGTTACCTTTTGTTTTGTTTTGTTCTGTCAGTATATATATTAAATTCTGATAGGAGTTGGGTGTTACTATATAGACATAATAATTTTTGCTACTTTTTACTAAGGTCTACTTATTACTAACACATATTACTGTCACTAAGAAATCTTTTGTTGTCATTTCTGTTAAATTACTCAGAACTACATAATTTTTACTAACTACAGATAATTTACATGCCTTCAATTTCTATTATTTATTCAAAGAAATTACCTGGTGGACTACATTTGGGCTACTACTAAGTCTTGGCTTTTCATTTGAATTAGAAAATAGGAGATAATGTGCTATAATAATTTTTTAATGGAAAAAATAAAACAGATTTTTTTTTTTCCTGGTACCAAATGATTATATTTTATTTATTCAGTTAATTTCAGCATTAGGATCTTTTGGTTGAATTAGTGCTGAAGATGTTAAAAAATACACATACATGTAATCTTTTTCTTCCATATAATTATTTATTTACCAGTTTTAGAATTGAACACTAATCAAACACATAAACATCCCATTCTTCAAATTGATTCTTGACCTCTGACAGTGAAGAAAATTTAATAGTTTGCTATTGTAGCAAGAAAGTTGAAAAACCTCAGAAAAACTTCTGGGAACTAGCATTTTGGGTTTTTACTAACTTTCTTTCCAGAACTTAGAGCTCAGTAATTATGTGCATTAGATAGGAAAGAAAATTTGTGTAGACTGTAGTTTACAGTACATCCTGGGGGAGCTACTATGCACAGGTCTGACACAGTAAGGTATGGACTGTGCCATGACTGCCTATTTTCTCAGAGTGAGACTGCTAGGGTTCTACCTTTTGTCATGACATTGAGCACACATAGCTGATGCAAAGGATGTCAATGAATTTCAAAATTTTCCTTCAAAGCAAGCAGAAATAGGGAAAGAAACATATGTAAGAGAGCAATCTTCAGAGAGCAATTTGTGCCTAAGAGCAAATCAAGCCTATCAGAATTTACCTATCTTCTTCTATCTATAAAACGAGATAATTTCTCTATATTTTTTTTTTTTTTTTAAAAAAAAAAAGCTTTCAGATTAAAAGAGGTCTTGTATTAGGTATATATGATATTTTTAATGTTACGAGCTAGACAGCTACACAAAGTAATTAGTTTTCTTTAAAAATTTTTATTAATTCTAGTAAATAACTTCCAGCCTTTAAGGAAGGATGAATGAAGAGCAGCATATTCTGTCATTGTAATTGAAAGTGTTGATAAGAACCTGTAGGGAGCTATTTCATACTAAAGCTGGAAATACATGAGCAAGTGTCTTTCCCTCATGATATCACTCAAGCAAAGTCACAAGCTTGATTTATAGGGATAAAGGGAAGAGTGTAAATTGGATGCTTTCTACTAGTCTTACCCCATTGGTTATGAAGCACCACAAATCACTGACCTGTTTTCTAACTACCTGTTACATGCTGAGATTATGTTATCCGATCCCATTCCGTCTTCACCCTCTGCATTTAGCTTTTCAATTCCTAGACTAAATCCTAACTTTATCCATAGCTGATGGCTCATTTTTAATTTTTGCGCACTGTTAGTGCCCTCCTCTGGATTTTTTCCAGCTATTCCACATTTTTTTTATATAATTTGAGATTTGAAAATTATTATCTTAGTGCCCAGAAACAAATGTATTACCATCATCTTAGAAAAAAAAAAAAAAAAGGAAGGAAGGAAATAAAATTGTCTGCTATGTCATACATACAGCACTCTTCCTAACAAATCGTAGATTTCCTGGGTTTTCCATTGTTTTAGACTTCTGATTTCCAAACAGGTTTTGATATTTGATAGCCTCTTGGTCTTTTTCACAAATACTGATATGTTTGGTTATCGCCCATTTAAACTGTATTTGTTTCCTCCTCGTCAGTGAAGTAATTTTTGCTTCTTTTTCTTTTCTATTTTAAAATTTATAAAATTTATTATTATTATCAACCATGTGCTAAATTTACAACACTGAATTTTGATCCTTCCTTCCAATTGCTTTCACCTCTGCCAGTCTGATGTCATCAACAAATTTTATAAGCCTTTTCTCTACTCCATCATTCAGCTTGTTAGAGAAAATATTGAATAAAACCATTTCAAGACATGCTCTAGGATTTTAGTTGAAATGCTCCACCAGTTTGATGACAAGACACAGATGAGTAACTTTTATGTCTCCTTTTAAAGAAGTAGAACTTCCATCTCTGTGATTCAAGAGGCTCTTCTTTGACACATTTTGTTCTTGATAAATTATTTTTTGTATCTTTTCCTCTATACTTTTAAACATGTATAATAAATTGCATAGTTTGTTCAATATCTGCATAGATATTAAAGTTGATTTGGCTATATTTTATCAGGACCTCATTTCCTCTGAATTTGTTGAGGACTGATTTTGAATGTCATTATCTTCATACTAGGACTTTCATTCTTTCCTTCTCTCAGAACAGTGAGGTCTTTCTTTGTTTTAACTTTCACTAAAATTACCTTTAAACTTTATATTTTCAGTTAGTTTGCCACTTGTAATTGGAATAATTCTAAAAGAGCTGCATCTTTGTGAACCAGAATTTTACAAACCAAGGAACAAGTTTCTTCCATCATGTTCCAGAAAGTTGTTGGGCTTTGTGTCCTATAATATTGCTGAAAATTAGTTATTGGAGATGTAATTAAAACTTCCTGTATATAACTTTGATATTTAGTGATTTTCTCTAATTTTTAAACAGATTGTATAATACAGCATTTGTCATTCTTTCATAAATGAACTAAAACTTTGGAACAGACAGTCTAGTTTGCATTATTTTCATTGAATTTGAGTTGTGTCAGTTATGCTGAAAAAGTAGTTTATTTCATTATGCCTGGTCATGACATTGTTTATTTTTCATGATAAGTTTTGCATTGCACCTTTTTCTGTGTACGTGTGTCCACTAACATTAATTTAAAGAGTTGGCCCTGTGTCAATTTATAAAAAGACATTTTATTGAAAACTCTTAGCTAACTCAGTGTAAATAACAGTCACTTTTATAAAATCAATGATGATGAAAAATCATATAACTAGACAGTTTCTCAGTCTGATAAAAATATAGGGCTAGAATAGTCTATAAATAGAAGAGGAAGACATTATTCTGTAGCTTCTGCATTTTCTATATATTAGATAAAAGCGGCCTTTAAACTACTTTGTTTTTTAGATTCAGCTGCACATCATAATAAAGATTAATTTTGGGTACCAAAAACTATTACAGCTGCATCTGCATGGGTTGTTTGAAGTAAATAGAGATATGAGAAGCATGGTAAGCTCTGAATAGCAAAGAATAAGGATCATTCTAAGAAAAATATCCTTTAAGGTCATCTGTTTTTTTAGCGTCACAATAGAAAATACAAATAAATGCTACATTAAAAAAAAAACCTCCATCTTCTCCTCCAAAATGACAACCTATTTATATTTTTAAGGAAAAATCCATGCCTGACCATCCAGAAGCCACTCTTGTGGTCACACTCGCACAACCTGTGCTGGGACTGAGGCCCCTTCACAGCTGCACACGCCGCACTCACAATCAGACCAGGTTGCCTGGTCACAGCTCGACCCCAGGTTTCCCATAGCAGAGACTCAAACGCCCCAATCCTTCAAATGGTTTAATCTTGGCGCAGTAACTAAATATAATAACAACTTCAGCTGTTGCCTCTGAGGAGAGACCCCAAACAAAGGAAACCCTGGACTTTTATACCCTCACAGTCTCAGCATGCAAAAGTCTGTTGGTATCGGCTCAGATTGTGTCTGGTCCTGTGAGTGTCCAGTCTGTGTCTGGGCTTCAGGGCCGTGGGTCCTTTGTTCTGCAAAGGGCAGCGGGTCATGGTATCTTGCCTTGGGCTCAGGCTCCTGACTCCCAGACCTCATCCTGCAGCTCCCACTGCAGCTGCACACAGAGCTACTGGTGCTGAATGTGTTCCTCAGCAATATTTACTTTGATTAGCCACAGAAATTAATAAAAGTTTAAGCTGCTAGGCAAGCTAACAGTATGCTTACTAAACCTAATAAATCAGATGTCAATTTATGAATCCTAAGGCAATTTTTACATAGCTCAAAGCAAACCTTTAAACATGCTGTGTTTGTTCAGACTGGCTGATAGTGTTCCTAAAATGGAGTAGAGAGGAATTTTCCTACAGGCTTAAGAACATGATTCAGCCCACCTACCAAACAAGGCTGCCAAGTCTTGGAGATACTCACGTTAAATTGGCACTTTGTTTCCTTTTCCCAAACAATTACTCATATACATTCTTTCATGTTTAGAAGCATCACAGCTCCTGCTAGATGGATACTGCCTACACTTTAATATGATTCAGAGATAACTACAGAAGTATGAAAAGTATCTATAATTCACTTGTGGATCTCGACATGACAGGCATGATCTAAAAACACTTAATTCACACAGACATTAACTTCACCTCAAAATATAGCCAGAGGCATAAAAAGTAGAGCTTCACCATAACTTACTACAAGATGTGTGATATTCTAGTTGTTAGAACACTTAAATGAGATTTTTGGGGTTTGGTTCTCTTAACTCAGTAAGATACACCCTCTAGTCCCTCAGGCATTTCATTTTTTTCAGTTGTCAGACAATGACCAGCATACTAATCTGACACACCTTGGCACCTTCTGCTTTCTTACTGTCTTACCAAAGAATTGCGCTTTTTTTGGTGAACACTTAAGAGTTTTACGAAAGCACATAAACCTCTTATGCAGTAAACAGAGGAAAGGAAATACCTCACTTTATCGATACTATTCAGATTTTTTCACAGCTCTCTGTAACTGTAGAGGGAGTCAATGTCCTGACTTAGTATTGCAACAGGTTAGCTGTATAGTTGAACTGTTCCTGGGACAGAAGAGTAGAAAGAAACAGAAAAATACGCAGATCCCCTATGACTATATTTCTATATGAGAGATAATCTTCCAATAAGAGGATAGCACAGTAACATGTCTAAATATTACAGATATGACTTGCAGCATTAACTGCCAGCAGTAAGTAGGACAAATCTCTTGACTGCTTTTTATACAACTTAGGCTCCTATAGATACTTTCCATGTAGAGCACAAAATATAATACTGTCAGAAATTTGACTAACAACAGAATATGGACAGGTCAGAGTCTAGATTGTACAAAAAAAAAATAAAATTAAATTTTGATAATGTATATGCAAGGTTTATATATTGACAACAAACATTTTATGTTTTAAAATAATCATTCTATAAAAATAAATTCTTTGGCACTAAGAGTCAAGTTTTATTACACTGTGCTGAACACATGTTTAGCGTCTAACAGAGTTCCAGGTATTTCTTTAGATTTTTTTGTTAGAAACAAATACTGCTGATTGTTTCCCTAAAAAGATGTCAAGGTTGGTAGCCCAGCTGAAGTGCCTCTATACCAATGAAATTTACCCAGTTACAAACAGGACGAGCTGGAAACCACTCTGCAGGTAGAGAGCTACCATCTAATTGCCAGGGCTGAAAAGTGGTGCTATGAATCACACAACTGGAGCACTGCAGTCAATGGCTGTAAACCGTTCAGAAGGGACAGGCAATAAAGGAGATGTGTGGGTGGTTTGCCCTCCATATCAGAAAACGGATTGACTGCACAGAACTACCTTTAAAAACACAGCAATGAACAGGTTGAGACATTTGAGACAGGCAGTTGTGTTCTTTAAATTCCTACAATGGGTAAAAATAAAGGGCCAAGCCAAGAAAGGAAGCCTTGTACTTAGTGTTTACTACAGGCCACCTGACAAAGAGGAACCTGCACATGAAGTGCTCTTACTTCAGCTATAGGACGCATCACATTCTCAGGCCCTGATCCTGCTGGGAGACTTCAATCACCCTGACATCTGCTTGAAAAGCAGCACAGTTGTAAGTGGTCCAGGAGACTCTTGTAGTGCACCTACCTAATCCAAGTGATAAACAGATCCCTGAATTTTAGGAAAGCAAACTGAAATTGCTTACTGAATTAGTGGATGAACCCCTTGGGAAATTGCACTCAAAGAGCCAAAGAAGATGAACTGGACTAGAAGCTCTTTAAGGACATTTTTCTTACGGCGCAGGAGTTCTTGACATGAATCAGATAATCCTGAATATGCAATTGCATGTAATTTACGGATGTACGTGAAATTTCTACTAACCATGTGAGGTTAATATCAATCATATTCTATAAATGGATTTGATTTTCAGCTCTTCTCTGTAGCATTATTGGTAGATTTCTCTTTTATAGGTCATTGAAAGTGTGGTATCTTGAGAGTGATCTTATATATTTCCTATAATCTCAAGTATTATCATATCCCTTTGTATACCTTTATATATAAATTTAATAGTAAGAACATGCTGTACTGGATGGATGAATTAGTTTGTGATGAAGAAGTCACACATTAACTTAATTTTTAGACTTAGGAAATATTTTAAACATTTGCCTAAGCATCTGCAGCTCCTACTTTTTACCCTCAAACTAAACAACAGATGAAGAAACAAAAAAATCCAGGCTAAACTAAACAGAACCAAGCTGATCAAAACCAATATTGAATTCTGTAAAAAGAATTCATTTAGACTTGTAACACCAGAATATCCCCAAATTTAATCCAAGATGATTTCTATCTTTCATATTTACATTGCAATACTTCTGAGTTTTCTTGCTATGTCAATTTGAAAAATTAGGTGATTACAGGATAAATAGTATGCAAATACATCAGAACTTATTTCAGTCTGTGATTTCCACAATTGTGTCTACCTTGCAATGTAGAAAAAACAAAGCTAGACCTAAACAACTTAACTCAGATTCTGGAAGCAGCTTAATTCCATTAATATATGCATTCATAAACACCTTACTGAGAAGTGAATACATCTGAACATTCCTTTTTGACGTAGAAAAGTTACAGACGCATTTGATCAGTAAAGAGGAAAATTTTATATTATCAAACTTGTATCATCTTACAATAAGAATTCAAGCCCCAAAGTTTGCAGCAATTATCAAAAGAACTTTTCTTCATAGGTTTCAGGATAATCATGGATAAACACAATTTCATTGATGGAATTTATCAACAGGGCATTTTTTCCTTGTCTTACAGAAAAAGTCTTGTGATCCTAATATAATGAAATAACTAACGGATCTTAGTAGCTAATTGTCTTAGATTTCGTTTAGCTTTGATTTTGAGGTATTTAAACTGATGTACTTGAATGGAACCTGTAGCATACTGTGAAAAATAGTCTTTAACACAAAGCACACTGTAAAATAATGTAAGATTTTAATTTAGTAACAAGTAGTAGGTAATAGAGTGCATGTCAGGTTATACTCGGATCAGTCATCTATACACAAAATGAAACAAAAGCACAATAATAGTACAATTCTGTTGGTACTTGAAACTCCATGTCCTAAGATAAATGCTGAATGACCAAAATAAGCCATTTTGAGAAGAAGCTGGGCTAATAGACAGTTCATAATAATCATGGGACATAATAACCATTCTGAAAACATCCTTGGGATTTCAAAGTTTATTTCCACCTAATTCTGACAGTTGAATCTTTTGCCTTAACATGTGTTCAGTGTTCCTTAATAGCTTTGTGCATGTTATTTGAAAACCAATGTCTTTATTATAACCATTTCACTAATTTTATGAAATCAGGTATCCAAACTCCATTTTTAATAGATTATAGATATCAAGATGACTTAGTATGTTGAATATGAATTACAGATACACAGCACTGAGAATTCTACAAAGCTTCCACTATTTTAGAGCACAGGTTAGTGGTTACATTTAAATTTAAATCCTAAAGATTTTAAATTTTGTACGTTAAGCTGCCTAGAATACTGTAATGCATTTAATAGCATAAAATAATTTTCTTTTTTTAGATTAAAGAAGCTTTTGAAATTCAGTGGGAGTATCTCAATGTATTATAAGTTGACTGATTTGGTTTTTTATGTTCTTTATTATTTGATAGCACAGTAATAGGCCTTAGGAGACTTCCTACTACTGCAATCAGGAAAAAGTGAAATTATTTGATTAATCTGTATGACAGATTTTACTTGTAGAATGAAGGTAACATGTTCCCTGTATTCTATGGAGAAAAATTAAAGAATTATTACAGTTCAAATTCACAGTGCCATCTAGTGCTGAACAGAAATGTAAAAAAGTAACCATATTTAACCTGAACACATACATCTCTTAAACCAATGTACGTCATCAGATCACACAGTACATTAGAAGAAATAATTTTTAAACCTATGATATATTGGCTCTTGAAAAGGCTGCAAAATTTTGTCTGGAAAATCTCGTATATACAACTCTGCTTAAACTTCAAAATATCTGAGAGTGTAACATATGGAATTCAATTATTTCTTTGCCAGTAGGCAGAAACCACTTCATATGCATTCCTTATGATCTCATATTCTGTCTTTCTTCCTTGATCATCCATATTAAAGTATATTAACTTTTTTTTTTATTATTTTTTTTTTTTTTTTACTTATAGAACACAGTTGTTGTTATGTTGGGTTTGGGTTTTCTTTTGTCTCCCAGTAACAGTAAAAGGTATTGAAACAGTCAGTTTCTCTTTTTTGGTATATCTGATCAGATTCCTTTGTCAATAGAGTATATTTCCTGGGAATTTCTTATCCAATGCCAATTAAAAACAAAATAAATCCTTATGTCTTGACTCAGATATATCAGTAGGATCTTTTTACATTATTTTGGTTTTACATTATTTTGGTTTTACATTATTTATTTATTAGCTTGTTTTAAAGTTTAGTAGTCAAAGGCACAGAAGAAACCAGGACTCAGTAAAGAAACATTTTCCGTAAGGTCAGTCACAAAATGCAAAAAACCCAACCAACCAACCAACCAACCAACCAACCAAAAATAAAGATGCCAAAATATTCGTCCTTCCCTTTTACCTTAAAATCTCCAAACAAAAGGAATAACGTTTTTGAAAAATGTGCTCTTATTCTATCAGTGAGGCTTTGGCTGTCACTCTGGAAATACCAAATATTCTATCAGCAAACAGCTTTCACTCTTTCCTGTTGATGATTTATTTTTAATCTAAAAAAAAAAAAAAAAAAAAGAAAGAAAGAAAAAAAAAGGCAAAAAAGCACTGTATGAAGAACTAGAGTTTTCATATCTAAGACCCTCCTTTACATAGCTGTAGTCAAATACTATGCTCAACAGATCTTCTGCAGTCCTTAGAACAGCAGTCTCATCTTACAAACTTTTCCCCCTTCTGCTTTCCTTCCACTCTTCACCAGAATTAACCAAAGTGAAGATTTTGTTAAAAATAACTCAAACTAAAATGAGATACAAAATATTTATGAGTATGTTCTCAATACATATGGCACATAATCTAGTCTTTTACTCCAAGTAAATAAGCAGACCATAAATATGTTTTTCAATGAAAATGAAGATTTAACTGAAAGGATATTTTAGGCCACTCAGTAAGTAAATATCTTGACAGAATTTTTCTTTATTGTACAATTATGAACAATATATGCAGTTTAGAACAGTCCATGTTTATCTGGAATCTCTTACTGGATACATGCACTCAGCCAGCACTGCTTTCTTGCTGCAAGGACTATGCATTTCAACCTTGATCACATGGCATTTTTACTACATGAAAATGTGAGTGGTTAAGGAAAGCTGTAAGCAAAGTGCTGTAGGAATCCCGACAAAGGAATTTTAAAATCAGATGTAATGCATCACTGAATCTCTTTCATAACATTTCTCTACCATTTTCCTTACAGCACTTGAGAACAATTTATCCAGGCAGAAAATCCTGTCTCCAGGCAGACTGCCTTTTGGGGCCCAATAGATGACGGATCAATTGGCATTTATTTATGTCTAAGCTCTAAATGATAACAAATGACCTGTAGGTTAAACAAACAAATAAACAATCTCAAATTAAGACTTTCTTCCGTATGTTTGGAACTGATTGCAGGGGAATTGAAGCACTCCCATATGATTATCTTCACATCAGGAGGAAACTGTACAGATGGGCTCCAAAGATAAAGCAGCTGATCATTTCAGCTCTGTCTCTTATTTCTCCTGTTGCTTGAGAAAGATAAATGACTTCCAAACTGAATCCAATTAAGTTTAAATTATAAAAATAGTCATTAATTTCATAATTTCTAAAAGGAAATTAACATTTCCCTGCAAAATAAAAAATAAAGTCATAGAATGATAGAATGTTAAGGGTTGGAAGGGACCTTAAAAATCATCTAGTTCCAACCCATCCTGCCATGAGCAGGGACACCTCCCACTAGACATGGTTGCTCAAGGTCTTGAGCAACCTGGCCTTGAACACTGCCAGGGTTAGGGGATACACAACATCCCTGGGCAACTTGTTCCACTAGCACACCACCCTCACAGTAAAGAATTTATTCCTAATATCTTGCCTATTTTTTCCCTCTTTCACCCCTTTCCTTATCCTATCATTACAGTTCCTGATGAAAAGTTCCTCTATGGCTTCCCTGTAGGCCTCGTTCAGGTACTGAAAGGCTGCTTTGAGGTCTCCATGCAACCTTCTCTTCTCCAGGTCAAATAGCCCCAACTTCCTCAGCCTGTTTTCATAAAAGAGGGGCTCCAGTCCTCATAAACTTTGTGGCCCTTCTCTGTACTTTCTCCAACATATCCAAGTTCTTTTTATGCTGGGGAACCAGAGCTGCATGCAGTTCTCCAGTTAGGGTCCAACAAGAGCAGAGTAGAAGGGGAGGATTACCTGCTTTGACTTGCTGGCCACACTGGTTTTGATGCAGCCCAGGATTTGGTTTGCTTTCTGGGCTGTGACAGCTCATGTTGAGGTTTTCATCAAGTATCACCTCCAAGTTATTCTTCACAGGACTGCTTTCAGTCAGTTCTCTGCCCAACCTGTAGGTGTGTCTTGGATTGCTATGACTTGCACTTCTCTTTTTTGAACTTTATAAGGTTTGCATTGGCCCACCTCTCAAGCCTGTCAAGGTCCATAAATGTATTTGTGTAAACCATCTTCTCCTAAGGACTTAGCTTGTCATTGTACATGGTACACTGTAAAGAAAAAAAAAAAAAAAACAAACAGAAAGAAGGAATCTATCCACCTTTAAAATATGGTTTGTCATAAATACTTTTGTTCATTTTATGGAAAATACACCTATTTTCCTCCTAGGTCTCCCAAACAATCCTGATTTACTCTGAGTCAAGATGACATTACTTTTCTAACAAAAATTAGCCACCAATCTTCAATTTGGAACATTTGAAATTCTGTTGAGAGTCATAAGCAGTTAGAAGCAAATTTGTCAACTTACATTGTAAAATACCAGCACTGTAGAAAATATTAATTTGATAAAAATGAATATTTATATTTAAATAGAACAAAATAATTGATACACATCAATATTTACATAACTTTGCAGGAGTGATAACTTCTAGCATAAATTAAACAATTTGAACATTTGATGTCTAGTCTGATACTCAACTCTCCATTTATTGTCAACAGAGGGAATTAGACAACTCCAGTGTACAATTCATGTCATAATCTTTTATATGGCATTGATTTTTGGATTTATAGGAATTGATTTTAGAAAACTAAAGTCAGTGAGCTTACTTTTTTCTTTAGACATTTTGCTATTGATTCCTAAAAGTGTAAGAATCTGATTTAAGATAAGATACATTTAAAAAATAGTTTTCAAGGACTTCAAAAGTGGTAATAATTGTCTCTTTTTAGTTATTGACAAAGATTTCAAAACAGAAGTCTGTATGTTTTTAGAATCTTCATCCTAGGAGATATTCAGAAGCCACCTGGACATTATCCACTATTTCTTTTAACAGCTGTAAGCTGACTTTCCTGAATTTCATGGTTCTGTCTTAGCTCTTTGCAAGGCCCATATTTCTTGAGATCACAAACTCAACCAGAGTGTGGTCACTACAGACAAGGCAAAATCCAGTCTTAACTTCTTTAATAAGCTCATATGCCTTGGTGAGCACCAGATTCAGTAACATTTCTCCCCTCTTTGGTTTGGCCAATACCAGGAACAGGAAGTTGTTCTCTATGCACTCCAGTAGTCTCCTGGATTGGTCACAACCAGACGTATTGTTTTTACAGTAGATATCTGGGTTGTTGAAATCTATTATCAGGATGACAGTTCACAAGCACAGTAATTCCTGTACCTGAAGCAAGAAGGCCTCATCAACAGGCTGACCAGATGGCCTGTAGTAGAACCCAATCCCATGGTGTCCTTGTTGTGGCGTGGGGTAGGGTGTAGGGTGGAAGGCCTAGAAAAACTTTATTAGAGAAGCCGTCTTGTTGAGCTAGGAGCTGCAGAAAGAGTCCCCTTGCTTTCAAACTCCTTCTCAGAGAGGAGACAAGGTTCAGCTGGATCCAACCTTAGCCTCAGATTTTATCAATGGTTTACATTTAAGGAATTGTAGAGGTGTGATGGAATCACTTTGTCCCACAGGTTTTAATAGTGAAAAATCCAATACATTTATACAAAATGAATTACTTATTTTGCTAATGGACAAATGAATAAACAAGTGAATAGATGAGATCTTAATCAGAATTATTTATTACACAATAGAAAAGCTAAAAGCTATATGTATAGTAGTACAGTATAAGATAGGATAGTACAGTATACTATATCAAAGTAGTTATTAAAGTGATTTTATCAAAGCTAGCAAAAAGAAACAATCACCAAATGGAAATTGATGTAACTCACTCACACAATGATCATGGACAGATCTCTCTTTTAACCCCTGAGGAGTAACTATGAAGAGGTGCCCCTGCTTCATGGGAGAAACCTCATATACTCCAAGAAAGTACATGGAAGATTCTGTCTTATGAAAGTTGGAGTGGGCTTTTATATTTATAAAGTAATTGACTAACAGTCACATATCCCCAGGTCAGCCAGCAACTTATCTGTTAAATCTTGCTTCAAAAAGTAGGATGTGTGTTTTCAGTTTGGTGAACGAGGGTGGCTTTTGCATAATTCAATACTAAAAGCAACACCATGTTGCCACCAGTATTTCACCACAGATAGCTTGCATTGGTTGGATTCTTTGACTGGATTCTAGGCCCAAGGCAGATAAACCCGATCAAAGGGATATCCCATATCTCATAGTGCTATGCTCAGCAATAGAAGTTAGGGGAAAGAGAAAGAAGGGGACAGTTGTCTTTCCAAGTAGTTGTTAATGCAAGATGAAGATTTTTCCTCAAGATGGCTGAACACCTGCTTGCCAGTAGGCAGTAGTGAATGAATTCCTTATTTTCATTTTCTTGCCTACACAGCTTTTGCTTTATCAAATTGTCTTCATCTCAATCCATGATTTCTTTGCATTTTTACCTTCTGAGTCTCTTCCCTATGCCACCGCAGGAAAATAAACAAGGAACTGAGCAGGGCTGAGTTGATGATTGGGTTAAACCATAACTTCCAAATGTGAATTGCTGATACTGAACACATGCAAACATATACAGGGAATCTATTTTGCTGCTAGCCCTCTCTCTTTTCCTTCAACTGTTCAGGCTTTTTTGAACTTAGAATAAGAATGCTGTTTTCTTGGGTTTGTTTCTTAGTTTTATAAAGAGGAATAAAACAAAAATCAGAATTTAAAAATCACCTGTTGTTCCTGAAAAACTTATCCCAAATTATCAGACCTGGTAATCCACAAAGTGTTAGTTAATGCAACTGTCCTAGGCCCAGAGATTTGAAAATGCAAGGAGAGACTCAAAAATGAAGAGGAGGATCTTATTCTTGGTGAAAAAGGATATATGGAAGAAGTCAATGACACATCTAGAACTGGTTTACAATGCTGCTGCCTTATTGTCCAAACATACTGAGACTTCAGACTTTTTCCAATTGATGATATTAAAAAATATCTACTTTTTTTAAAGAAAACATTTTTAGTGAATCTAAAATTTGGATATTATTTTTTTATGTCTTGGACATGTGATAACTTTACTTTTCCTACCTGTATAGGACATTTGTTGCCTTTAATGAAAGTAAAAATAGAAGATAAAATGTCAGTCCAGCCAAACTGATACTACAAGGAACAGGAAATCTGTCCATTTCCCTGTCTTTCATGTTAAAATTGCTGGCAATTCATCTCTATTTCTCGCTGTTACCCTGAAAAGTGAACATAAGAAACAGAAATCAGCAAGAACTGGGCCTGTTCAGCCTCAAGAAGAGATGACTGAGGGGGGATTTTGTCAATGTCTGTAAGTATTTGAAGAGGATGGAGTCAGACTTCTCAGTGGTGTCAAGCAGTAGAACAGGCAGCAGGCAGAAACTGATAAACTGAAACTTCCTCTTGAGTAAGAGGAAGAACTTCTTTACTGTGCTAGTGACCACACACTGGAACAGATTGTCCAGAGAGGTTGTGGAGCCTCCCTCACCGGAGATATTCAAGAACTGACTGGACACAATCCTGTGAAATGTGTTCCAGGAAAACCCTGCTTGAGCAGGGCGGTTGGACCAGACAACCCGCTGTGAATCTGAACCATTCTGCGATGCTGTGAACCAGTAAATTCTTTTCATTCCTGTACATTCACATATACACACAGACACAAAAACACACACACAGATGTTGACATATTAATATGCACAATAATACATATTAATATATGAATTCATAGTATCAATTTACTGAATTAAGAATATGCATTTATATAGTGTTTTGGATGGAAAGATTCTTCTTTACTAATTTAAAAGTTACTTGGTGGCATTAACATGAGCCCAAGGGAAATAACATGTTCCAATTAATCCTACTTAGGACATTGTTATTTTTTCACAGCCTTTTAAGTAATAACACTGCTCAGGTTAAGTAACAACTAATAAACTACTGCTTCCTTCACTCTATTTAATAGACAGGCTCTGCCTTAAGGTAGTAACTAACAAGCTGGTAATTAAAAGTCCAAATTCAATGAAAACATCAGTCTCAAAGTTTGAACAGAATTGTATTTCAGAGCTGCATAGGGGCCCTAATCTATTTTGCTACTTTTTTTAATTAATTAAAAAAGAAAGTGCCTATACAATTTCAAATTGTTATTTTATCAGTAGGAATTATTGAGTTCTGCAATTACTTTATACTCGTTTGACATCTTGTGAAAGAAACTCAAGAGATTTTATGTTTTTTTGACTACCATCAGAGAACTCATTAACCAAACTATTTTTTTCTGATGTCTATGATTTTTCCATTGAAATGCTTCCTATATTGTAAAATTAAAAGATAATATTATAGATAATAGATAATACCACCATAACACAAAAGTGTTTTCAAAGTTCACATCTTACTGTTAAAAGAATTTGAAGTATTCAGTAATTTTCAGCAACTTAGACATATATTATTTTAGGTCATCCTTAGCTATCTAAAAACTCTTCATCTAATACAGAGTCTAACATACCCATAGTGAGTATCTTTCTGAGATTAGGTGTAAGCCATTAGAAGTATCGTCTCTCTCTCTTTTACCTAAGGACAGATTTTTATATAGAATGACTAGGCTTCTGGAGGATAAACTTCCTTCCAAGCTACCGGCTTAACAGCACCAGCAAATATTTTCATTGTGGATAATCTAAAGTGTTGATAAAAATTAATTACACTGAATTTACTGGGTTTAAAAGAGTTCAATGTTCCTGATTAAAAACAAAAATCCTTTTTTGACATCCACACTGTCCTTCTGAAAGAAACTAATTCTTATTTTTACCTTTAATTCTAAATTGATAGAGATAGTTCACCTCTTGCTCTATTTTTTTTTTTTTTTAGTTTATCTCATCATCCTAGTTTATGATTCTGTATATCTTTTTTAAGTATTAGAGTTCTAGTTTCATTGGAAAACTCGGTCCTTACAACTGAAAACTTAATAAGCCATTATACACACTAACCAGGTCACTCATTTTCTGAAATTACTGCAGCACCTTCCCCCTTTATGCACTTCCTTTAGATCTATTCTGGATTAAGTATGCTTCTACATTTAAACATGAATTTACTCATTTTTCATATGGAAGGTGGTTTGCATCATCTCATCACCCTCTTCATACTTCTATAGACACATGACTTCAGTTCTGCTATAGACTTTTAAATATAATAAAATAATTTATCTTCTGAATTAATTCCATAATAATTCCTAACATCTGAATCTTTTAAGCACTACTGCACTGATATTTTGTATACACTTAACAATTATAAACTCAAGACCTCATTTAGTATGGTAATCATTCACTCAGAACCAGTTACTGCATGTAAAATAGATGAAATTTTCCACATTACTTTACACTTACCTTAATTTACTTCCATCTGCTATTCTTTTAGTACCTAGTCAGTATTCTGAAATTATTCTGCAGTTCTTCATAGCTGGCTTCATTTCTGCTACTTTAACAGCAGCAGGTTTTTTCACTTCAGTATTTGCCACTTTTTTATAACTTTTTTCCTCAAAACTCCATACAAACTGATCTCAAACAGATCTCAAACAATTCCAGTGATGTGGACTCCTCAACTTCACTGCGTGACCCATTCCAGTATCTCACCACCTTCATTGTAAACAATTTCTTTCTTTTGTCAAATTTTCACTTAACCAAGTTTAAAGCAATTGCCCCTTGTCCTGTCACTACAGGTAAAAAGTTTTTCTCCTTTCTAATAAGCCTCCTTTAAGTATTGAAAGGCTGCTACCAGGTCTCCCGAGAGTTTTCTCTTCCCCATGATAAACAACCGCAGCTCGCTCAGCCTTTCTTCACAGAGAAGTTGTTCCAGCCTTCTGATCACTTTTGTGGTCCTCTTCTCCATGTTGCTCCAATATGTCCATGTCCTTAGTTTGCTGAGATCCCCAAAGCTGGATGCAATACCCTAAGTGGGATTTCACAAGAAAGGAGTGGAGGAGGAGAATCACCTCCCTTAACTTCCTTCTGGGCTGCAAGTCCACTTTACCAGCCTAATGTTCAACTTTTCATCCATCAGTATCTCTAAGTCCTTCTCTGTAGCACTACTCTTGATTTCCGCCTACCCCAGTCTGGGGGATTTGGGTTCTCACCTGCAGTTGTTTCCCTGTACTACTCTGAGTTTATTGAGGTCGGCCTTTGATAGGCTGATTGCACCTGCAATTAGCTTAGCAGTAGCCAGAATGATGGACTACTTCATCTGCCATTGTTTCTCTGTGCTTCTTTTATGGGTGTGCAAATAAGCTTTTATCCCATAACTTAATGTAAAATGTAATTAATTGTTTAGGTATTTAATCTTTCACTTCCTATAGGATTTGGAGTAGATGCTGTATGCTTACAGAAAGCTGTTTCTTTTCACTCTTTTCCTGTTTATTTACCGGCCAAATAAATCTGGGGTGCAACCTCTTCCCAATGACATAAAAAAAAAAAAAAAAAAAAAAAAAAAAAAAAAAAAGGCAGCCTACTGAAGTGGTGAAAGTTTCTGAGTCTTGTTCATTGTGAGTAAAGACAGAAATCATACTTTTCAGCTGACATTATCTTCTCTGAACACTCGCCTCAGGTTTTGATCATCTACTGACCTTTTGAAGTTCCCATCAAGTTTTGTTTACCTGTTCTACTTGAAGAATGACTTACTGTTATTTTTATGCACTCTTCTAGTATTTCCTCTTTTTTTTTTTTTTTTTTTGGTATTGACTTACTGTGTTTTCAAATCTAACCTGTCAGATTTTAAGATCTTCCACAATTTTTTTAAAACTTGAATTTGATAACTTTTCTTCCCTGCTATTTAGCAAGAATGCTTTCCTTGACACATTTTTAGACTTTATCCTGAGGTAGAATAAATTGCTTTTGAACATTCAGTACAGTATCTTCTGAAAGCTCCTGACATTTGAAAATGCTTTACCCTTTCCTACATTTGTTTTATTATCTTCTTTATGAGCTTCATAATTTTCATGTAGTTCACACTTTTGTCCTTCAAATTAAACACAACAGACATAGGGAGTTTCTGGCTTTTGGTAATCCTAAAAAAGCATTGACTCTAAATGCATTGTAGCCACTGTTATAGATCAGTTTTGGGCCATAATACTATAAATGTGTGGCTCTGACCAGGACCAGGACCAAATATACACACACAGACACAAACACATATTTGTATTTTCAGCTATCTGTCTGCTCCATTCCTGGCCTGTCTAAAAACCCAGTCTCATTTCTCCTCCCTAGTCTATTGTTGTATTTTCACATGATGGTCATCAACATCTGTGTTTTCTTCCTCTGTGGTATTGATGGTTTCATTCAGATTCAATATGTCACAGTTTTGGTTACAGTTCTCATTGACTAATTCATAAAATTGTACTAGTAGTACCTTTTTTCCTAATCAGTAAAGGAATTTCAATGTTGTTAACATATGGCAAATCCTTGTGTTTATTTTTACAAATAGAAATATTCTTTCAGCAACCGAATGAAGCTCTTACCAGTACATATTTTGCACCCAATGTATTATATATATTTTTTTCAAAAAAAGTTTCTACTGTTATTACTATGAAGCCATTACCATAAAACTGGGCATCACAAAGTGCATCTCTGTTATTTACTGGCAATAAGTTCAGATGTTACAAAAATCCATTTGCTTTTGGTTGTGGCTGATGTAGCTTGATGGTGTTTCAAGCATAAGCTTGATAACCAAACCAAAATTGTTCCTGTCTTTTGGCAGATACCACCAACACAAAGGCATATGTTGTCACTTCCCAGTGGAGAACACTGACACCACAATTGCTTGTCCTTCAACTTTCTTTTAAGTCCTTTTCATATGAAGTTGAGCATGTTAAGCTGTGGACAAGACTGTTCCATTCTTTGAACATATCTTCATGATTTTCTGCATCTTCCTTGCTCCTTCCTCAGTAACACTGATATTGTTCTAAATGTTGGTCTGGTCAAATGCATCCTTCAGGGCAGTGCTGATCTACGTCTATAATTTCTCAAGCTCCTCTTAATCAGCCGCCCTGGTCTCAAGAGTTAGTTCATTGCATCAGAGGACACAATCCAGTTACCTGGGTTCACCTTATTTCGCTACAGGGAGTATGATACTAAATACATTAAGCTGGAAGCCTTTCAATCAACATTTAACACCTACCTGGAAAATTAACTGCTTTTATATATTTATTTCTTTATTTAACATCTCTCTACTTCTTGTGTCATTCTTCCAGAAAGAACATGTACACAACTCTGTAAAACCTCGAAACTCCTCTACATGAACTGGCACCCTTTTGCTTTTTTTGACTGAGTTCTTCCTAAGCCATTACAAAGATACATCTTTCTTTCTTTCTTTCTTTCTTTCTTTCTTTCTTTCTTTCTTTCTTTCTTTCTTTCTTTCTTTCTTTCTTTCT
>JAWWEE010000001.1:72649157-72665449 GCA_035221455.1 Xenops minutus
CCTTCCTTCCTTCCTTCCTTCCTTCCTTCCTTTCCTTCCTTTCCTTCCTTTCCTTCCTTTCCTTCCTTTCCTTCCTTTCCTTCCTTCCTTCCTTCCTTCCTTCCTCTTTTTGCCAAGTGGTGCAAAGCAAGGATGCTCCAAGGGAGAAAATATGATGGGAGCTGAGGGTGACCCCAGCACAAGTAATGGCTTCACTGACCAGGATGAAGTCCCACAGCACCTAAGTAAAGGAATGAACTAGAGTCCAAGTCAGGCTGGAGTTGGTCTGTCAGCAAAGTGGCATAGAGATAGGTCCAGAACTGAGGCCAGAGACAAGTTGTAGGGCAGACTCAAGAGATCTGTCCAGGAGGCAGACTCCCCACATCACTGGTGATGGGACTGGGCACAAACACCCCTGCAGCTTCGCTAGCACCAGTCTGGAAATCAACTGGTCCCGACATTTATCTTTGAGAGGAGAAAACATCAGTCTCAAAAACAGAACAATCTGAAAATACAGTAGACTAAAAGCTCCTCTGCAATTTAAGATAACAATTCCATTTAAATAAAACCAGTCTTCATGAATAAAAGAACTATACAGCTGTAAATTGTTGTTATTGTCTTCAAAACCAGCAGCTTTATTCTTCAGCTATGCTGATTGTTTTCATCCTGTTTATAACAAGCAGGGTTTGAATTAATTCATGAGAAAGGCTGCCATATACCTCATGGCCTTAAACACAGCTCAGGTACTAATCTCATGTTGCCTATGTATAATTTCTAAAATTTACAGAAAAGTATTCTGTACTGTCTTTGAGCCCTAAAACAAACATGTAAACAAACAAAAAACACCAAACGGGAATTATTACTTTTTTGAGGGATTTTTTTTTTTTTTTGTCTGACAACAAAGAAGTTATTATAGAATTAACATCACATGTTAAGAAATATGTAGAAATGTAGATTTAATTTCACATATTAGTCCATATAATAGTAAGTCAGAACTTCATCTCAGATAAAGAAATTTTTAATTTGAAAAAAAAAAAAATTGTGGAGGATGGTACTTTGCTGCCTGCCAGGTGCCCACTTTATCACTCCTTTGTAGATCACTCTTGATCTTTTCTCATAAAGCCATACCTGCAACTCCATTGAGAGACACTGGATTATTATATTAGCTATTTGTTCGGACTAGATCTAGTGTGCAGGGGGGGGAGGGAAAAGACAGGTTGAATTCCATGAAGTGAGGTAATCCCCTGTTCCATGTCCCATTCCATGCCTTATGGAGCCTCCTTGGGCAGCCCTGAAGAAGCTGTCAGTCATTGGACACTGGGAGTACTGCCCCATACCATACTTCCTGGATTCCCTAGTCCAGTCCCAGAATGGTTGGAACACCAAAAGTCCCACCTAGGGTTAGGTGGCTACAACAGGCCAGGGCAAATAGAAACAAAGACATGTGGTCTCCATGTGGTCTCCATGTGGTTGGACCCTGCCACCTGGACATGTGGAAGCTGGAAGTCCACGGGACTCCAGGTGGGAGGTATAATTCTCTCTTTTTCCCTCTCTTTCTTTACTTCTTCTTCTCCTAATCTCCTTTCTTGATATTTTGGGTAGCTTGAAGCCAGATGGGTTGGATTTTGCTGAGTTGTATGCATTGGCATGTGCCAAGTCAATGCTTTGTGCAATGTTCCATTTTGGTTGAATGTTTCCCTTTGAATTTTTGCCAAGATACCTTATTTTCTAAAGTTTGCCAGTTAAAGTGTGGTTTTTGACCTCCTGATAAAATGTGTGTGGTGTCTTGTCTCTTTCACTCTCTCAAGGTATTAAAAGAACTGAAGGCCCTTTAAAAATATCCAGAGGGCAGATATTTTTTTGTGCCCTGTATATTTTTACAGTAAAAGCCCTTAGATGAGCTTGTAGCTCAGAGCCTGGGATCTTACACCCCCTGCTATCAAAACCTTTTTATGTAAACCAAATATATCTTAATCACAATGTCCAGTGAATGCATTTTAAAATCTCCTTATTTTGTCTACAACATTATATATTATTTTTTCTGACGATAATATATTTTAAGTGTAGCATAATATTCTTCATAAAATAGCTATAATGTGTATATAGGTTATGGGGATAAGATTTATATATATATGTATTTACATGTTATATCTAGAAATGCATCTACAGGTAGGAATCTTTGGTGCTAGATCAAAATTGGATTTGGAGTGTAAACCAGCTGGTCTGCTCAGAAGGGATTCAGCTGCTCACACACAAGTGCCTTATGTGTTTTGTGATACTCTAGGCTATAGGACATACCTGAATGAGACTAAGCTGTATGGCATAGCTCTTAAATGAAACCTGCACCCTGTTGAATTAGAAACTTGTCGGTCAATATATGCCACACTCAAGTGACAGTAGATATCTATTTTTATGCACTTCAGTTGCACTTTTTCTCTCCACTAGCAAAAATGAAGATTTGTTTTGCTATCTGGGACTATATATCCACAGCTCAGAGGTTCAGAACTGGTGTGAATGAATTCTCTTCTCCAGCATCTGGTCTATCTTAAAATATAGCAATTCTACCTCTAGAAGCCCTTCATTTAACCAATTGTTCTTCTCCCTTAAGTTTAATTTAAAAGGAATGAAGAGATGCTAAATTGTTTATGGCAAAGCTAGGTGACAAGAATCCAACCCAAGAGAACAACTGGTCGTATGAATGCTACTGCATGAGCAAATGAATAGGAAACTGATTTCAGTGTTTTTGCCTATGATGCCAGACAAATTTTCAATTTACAGTTGGGCTTAAGTCCTGTTAAGTTACAATTAAATTATGCAATAACAGCTGAGAAAATAAGAAAAAGAGAGGGACTGACTGAGGAAAGGAGTTCATGAGTATATATAAATATTCCTGATTTGCAAACATTCTTTACTCTCTTTTTTACAGAATATCCTCCATATTCTTTTGAAGGTAGGAGGAATGAGGAATCTGGTACAAACTTACTCTGCCTTGAAAAGGAATATGAGTCATAGTCCGAATTTTTGTAAAATGAAGAAATTAGAACATTGATTGACAGCACATCCTTTAAGAACTATTTTCAGGAAATTAGATGGTTGCTCTCTGAATATTCAGCAGCATTCCTATGCTTTGTGCAATATGACAGCCACTTTCAACTATTTTCAAACTTGAATTACCTAAAAATGACAATCTTTTTTTTTTCTGCTTTATTCTAAGAATTTTTTTTTTTAATTATGTATGAATTTTCTTTTAAGAATATAGCCATTTAGAGAGGATGAGAAGGCTTAGTCCATTTTCTTTTAAAATTTATCAATCATCTGCCTCTTTCCTTAAGATAAGAAGAAAGTATGGATAAAAGGGGTGATATTACTTAAGTAAATACTAATTTCAACCTGTGCATACCATCTGTGACAGGGAATAATATGGCAGTTTCATTTCTCATGCTGTAATGAGCTGTTAAAAGTGGAACAAAGCTAGTATCATCATATTCTTTAACTTAGCCAGCTGCCAGTGTTTCTGACGTTTAGTAATTCCATCATTTAATAATTTCAGGTTGCAGACTGCTTAAATGCCACCCAGTTTAGGGTGAATTTAGATGGCGGAGTCTAAAATAATAATTTGGTCTGTCTTCAAGACTTCCTAGAACTATAGGCCTCTAATTTCATTGGACATCTTATTTAGACTGAAAGCTCCCTGAATATCTAACTGTAGTCACACACAACTGTTCTAGAGAGACAGGTGCTAGATGTGGTTAGAGGTACAGCCAAGCTTGTGACTACTTTCTAGACAATCCTGGAAGTGAAAGAATTGGATCACAGATTTTTTTCTCATCTTAAGGAAGGTTGAACCTATACCTTCCACATGTTTGAAAGGTGTCTGCGCCGGTTTTGGCTGGAGTAGAGTTAATTTTGTTCACAGTGGCTAGTATAGGGCTATGTTTTGGATTTGTGCTGATCACAGAGTTGATAACACAGAGATGTTTTTGTTATTGCTGGGCAGAGCTTACACAGAGACAAGGTCTTTTATGCTTTTCATATTGCTACACTGGTAAGGAAGTTGGAGGTGCATAGAAGGTTGGGAGGAGACACAGTCAGGACAGGTGATTCAAAGTGACCAAAGGGATATTCCAGACCATATTACATCATGCTCAGTATATAAAGTGAGGGGGAAGAAGGAGGAGGAGGAGGGGGGGTGGGGGGCATTTGGAGTAATGGTGTTTGTCTTCCTGGGTATGCATTATATGTGGTGTGGCCCTCCTCTCCTGGAGATAGGTGGACACTTGCCTGCCCATGGGAAGCAGTGAATTAATTCCTTCCTTTACTTTACTTTTGCTTTCCCTTTTGACTGGTTTATCTCAACCCATGAATTTTCTTAACCCTTCCAATTTTCTCAATCCTTCCAATTTTCTCCCCCATCCTGTTTTGGAAATCTGTAGGGGTACCAATCAAATAGAAACTAGCAAACATTCTTTCAGTTTTTAAGAAGGGCAAGAAGGAAGACACTGGTAATTATGAGACTTTCATACTCATTTTGGTGTTTGGTAAAATCATGGCTAAGATTATTCTCAGAGTTCTTGAAAAACACTGAAAGACAGTGCAGCCATTGGTCAAAGACAACATGGGTTTGAGAAGGGAAAATCATACCTTATTAACTTACTATCCTTTTTAAGACAAATTTACCCATCCTGTGACCGAAGGGAAGGCAGTGGATATGTTGGGGTTTTTCTCTCTGGTGTCCAGTGAGAGGATGTGAGGATATGGCTTACAGCTGTGTCAGGGTTTACAACTGTCAAGTGCTAGGACAAGCTTCCCAGGAAAATGGTCGTGGCCCCAAGCCTGTTGTGTTTGAGAAGAATTTGGACAATGCTCTTAGTTCATAGAAGCATAGAATGGTTTGGGTTTGTAGAGACATCCAACATCCCTCACCACAGCCTTCTATTAAGTCTCTCTAAAGCTTTCTCTTCTCCAGGCTGAACAGTCCCAACTCTCTCATCCTGTCTTCATTGGAGAGCTGCTCCAGGCCTCCGATCTTCTGTGTGGCTCTCCTCAGAGCACATGGTTTAGCTTTTAGGTTGTGCTGTGTGGAGTCAGGAGTTTGACTCAATGATCCTCGCAGATCTCTTCCAGCTCAGGGTACTCTACGATCCAAAGATTCCAGTTAATATTTGTTAAAGTGATTATTTCAAGTGGAATTTCTATGCTTGATCAAACCAAGGTATAGGAGCCAAGGAGATGAGTGGAGCAATATTGTTTTCTGCAATCACAAACAGGACTATGAAGTTGTCTTGCACAATGCTTGCCATTGTTAAATTTATAAAAACTATGAGTCAAACAGACATCTGCTTCCATCCACTGTAAAAAATACTGTGCCATAAAACCTGCACACTTTTACATATAAGCAGGGATTTCCCCACAAGATATTCTTTGGCTTCTGAAAAATGAAACAGAAGTAATAGACATGCTAAACCTTTTGAATTGAAGTACTTTATAGTATTATTGATTTCATAAGCATTTCATCGTATCTCATTACTACTTCTGATAATATAGAATATAGAAAAGAATTAAATATCATGAAGGTAATAACAATTCAAACATGAAATAAATTTTATCTTGTACAGTGCCCCAAAGATAATGAAAGAAAGACAAACACTGAATGAAAGGAAAGAAAATATTAAGGAAATTAAAACCAACAAAAATAATGATTATGGCTTCATGAAAGGGAAAACATGCTTGATCAACTTGATCATCTTCTGTGATGAAATGACTAGCGTGGTAAATGAGGGGAAAGCAGTTGATACTTTCTCTTTGGAGTTCAGTAAAGCCTTTGACACTGTCTCATAAGATTCTGAGACAAACAGTTGTATGGGCTGGATGAGCAGATGAATTGTAAACTGGCTGGAGAGCTGGAACAAGAGGGTGGTGATCAGTAGCATGATGTCTAGTTGAAGTCATTAAGTAGGCATGCGCCCCAGGGATGAATGTTGGCTCCAGTCCTGTTTAACAGCTTCATTAATGATCTGGATAATGGGGAAGAGTGTACCCTCAGCAAGTTTGCACATAATACATAAATGATGATGGGCAACCTGCTCTAAGAAAACCTGCTTAATCATGGAGCCAAACAAGATGACCTCCAGAAGTCCCTTCCAACCTCAATCACTCTGTGATTATTTTTTAATTATTTCTTGCTGAATCTGTGATGTCATTGTCATACATAAAAGGCAGAACAAATTCATGTGGTGTAAAGAACTGCTTGGGGTTTAGCATTTTTTTTTCCTTCTTATCCATTAACTCCATTATAGAAATATCACTGCTTTTTCATTGGTTTCCTTGTCCCTTATTTTGTTAGTTTTCAGTCCTCATGTTCAATATTGTCATAAACTTCCTCTTACTTTGCTCTCCAAACTGTTTTCTGATTCTTATTTCATTCTCCTCCACATCCACACTGCTGTAAAGATTTATCTGAGCCTTATCCAACAGTCCTCTCTTTTGGGCTTTCTTTTTTCTAATGTTCAATACTTTTTATCATATGCATGATAAATATTTATGATGCTATGCTGTAGCATACTAAAAACTGTAATGTAATTGATTTTACAAAATAAACTAACAAAATAATTAATGTAAGGGACTTCAACAAATAATTGAGGCTTTTAGGAAGGTTAAGTAAAATTAGTAAGATAGGGGCACAGACTTCCTGAAGCCAAGAGTTTACTTCCACATTGCATAAGGATTTAAATTAAACAGAGAACTACTGTATTAGAATATCAATTAATCGAGGGGTTCATGCACTCTTTCAAGATGTGAGTCTGAAACACCCCAGATTTCAGGATGTCTGCTATGTGAGTACTCCAACCATAGCTAATTATTTAGATGTGGACTGTCATGATATGTTTTTCCTTAACTGTCACCATGTTTAGGTAGCTGAATTTAGCTTTTAGATTCTCAATGAGAATGTGTCTCTGAGTAACTTGTTTGGATACAAGAATATTGCATATGGGACCTTTGAAAATGAAAACATTTGAGATCATGAATCGCTCCAATGCTATGTAAATGAGTGCCTAAAACACTACATCAATGTGTAGGTATCTGTCACAGTACTTGATGCTGACTAGAAAGACTGGCAGGAAAGTTTAAGGCAAAGTGCTAACATAGTAGCTGAAGCCTATGAGCAACAAAGTCAAATTTCAAAGCCCACGAGGTCTGAATCTGTTACTGCTTTTGAGGGTATTATGTGTTCTAAATAAATAGATGGTAAATCCCATTATAATTATTTTATCATATTATTATAAAGTGTGAATTTCTCTTAAAAAAAATATATGTATTAAGACATCATTCACCCTTGGCAGACATATAAAATAATAGACTGCAAAATATAATATATGACAAATTATGTGCCATGACTTTTCACATACTAAGCAAACAGGAGAAAACTTAATGCTTTGGCAATATGCTCCAAGAAAGATTTTAAAATGAAAAGACTACAAAAAGGATAAGTATAGTATTGGTAGTCAAAGAGTAGAGAAAATTATTTCGGATAACCACAGAACTTACTTTTCTGTATTTACTAGCTTGACTGATTTATATCAAGGTGTTTGACCTAACCAGAAGATTTCCTAGCCTAGTGCAGCCCTCAGATTACTACCCATTACTGATCTTCCATGCAGGGGGCAATGAAGTGGCAACACCTACTCTGAGAGCGATCAAAAAATACTTTAGGGCCTTGGGATGTTTAATAAGGGATTCTGGGGCACAAGCTATATTTTCCTCTATAGTTCCAGTTGAAGGCAGCAACACGAGAAGAAACAGAAAGGGTAAATCTATTAATACATAGCTACACAGCTGGTGTCACCACCAAAATTTTTGGGTTTTTAACAGAATAGTCTTTGCAGCAGCAGGCATGCTGTCACCAGACAGGACTCACCTTTTTCAGTGAGGGGGGAAGGTCTTTGCTCAGGAACTAATGGGGCTCATAGGCAGAGCTTTAAACTAATGTGATGGAGAAGGGTGAAAATATCAGGCTTGTCCTTGGCAAGCTGTCGAGTGATACACAAAGGTTAGAGGGATGGGGTGCTAGCGAGGGCCTTCTGACAGTGACTCTGAAATGTTCTGGCCACACTGGAGCACCATTGCAGTCTTACAGAGACAAGCCATGGACTTGTCTGGTAACAGAAACCAACAAGGCAATACCAGAGAAATATCTCAAAGAAATTAAGTGGTGTTCCTCTGAGAAGGCAACATGACCAACGGTCCAGCTGAGGTGCCTTTACACCAATGTGTGTAGCATGAGCAACAGAGAAGGAGTTGGAAGACACCATACTGGTAGAAAGTTATGATCTTGTTGCTATTACTGAAACTTGGTGGTATGAATCCCATAACTAACCTGCAATTATCAATGGCTGTTCAGAAGCAAGAGGTGAGATCAGAGAGGTGGAGGGGCTGCCACCAAGATGATTAAAGTCATGGAGCAGCTCCCCAACAAGGGCAGGCTAAGAGAATTTGTGTTGTTCAGCCTGGAAATAAGAAGGCTTCAGGGTGCCCTAATCACAGCTTTCCCATATCTGAAGGGCACCTACAGGCAAGATGGAGTGAGGCTACAGGGGAATGTAGTGACAGGACAAGGGGAAATGGCTTCAAACTGAAATAATGTAGGTTTAATTAGATGTTAGGAAGAAATTCTTCATTGTGAAGGTGGTGAGGGACTGGGACGGAGAAGTTGTGAATACCCCATCCCTGGAAGTCCTGTAAGTGTTTAAGGCCAGGTTGGATGGGGCTCTGAGCAACCTGGTCTAGTGAAAGGTGTTCCTGGCCATGGCAGCAGGGTGTCAGAACTAGATCATCTTTAAGGTCCCTTCCATCCCAAACTATTATATGATTCCATGATTTCTAGTGAATCTGCGTTTTCAATAAAAGATGCTATCCATTCTTGATGCACATGCACTGTAGCATTACAATTTGAAAGGAAGAAAATAATAATCAAAAAAAGCAAGACAGGAAAATAAGAAAAAACAGAAAGCATGGCCAAGGCAGTTAAAAGGAGACCACTACCTGTGGTGGTTCAGATTCATCCTTCCTAGCATTAGAGAAGTGTCAAGGCTCTTCATGTAATCAATAAAAAGAGTGAAGCATCTCAAGAAAGCAATTTGGATCTTAGATGGAGTGTCTCTCTGGAGAATTTTTATTTCTTTCTTCTGACTGTAAAGTGAGCCTGGAGTGCTATTAATTTATCAGGCTTCTAAATTTAAAGACATAAATCTAAGTGCAAAAAAACCTCATCTGCATTTAGATGTTGCTTAAAATCCCATAATATACCAAAAGAATAAATTAGAAGATTTAAATATATACAAATTTAGCTACTTTGTCTCTTGAAAAATGAATATCTATTTTAATAAGTATTTCAGCAATATTTTTGTTATAATTTTTAATTAAAACCAGCTCATATTTGTGCTTCTGAAGCATTTTTATTCTGGTAAAGGCAGAAGTCAGTTCAAGATTAGGACTTCAGTACATCTTTGCCAAAAAATATATCAACTTTATTTAAGGCAAGTATTTGCCTCAATGACAAAATAGAAGTCATGTATGCATTTTAATGGTTATTGAGCCCAGGTGGAGGTTAATTTCACCCAGCTTGCCTACAAGCAGATGGGAATCAGTGACCAGCTCTTTAGTGGTGTCCTCAATTGCTTATTACCCCAGGAATCTGCACATGCATTTATATTAATGATAGAAAAAGTGAGAAATAAACTGTTGGAGGAATCTGTACAATTGCTTTAATTTGAATCAGAAACGCATTTTTTAAGTCTTATGAATTTACCCACATACCTTAATTTAGTTATGTCACAGAATAGTTTATGTGTGGTCAATATTGCTTTTAAATAAAGCTACACAAAAAGAAGTGCATCCAATGTCATCTGGCCTACAGTAAGGATACAGTCTACAGGACCAGATAAGAGCCTGTTCAAAGAAATCACTCCCCTATTTTGGACGCTATGAATATCTTAGCCACAGTATCATCTGTTTCACTCTACAGTACTATTTCTATTTTAGTGGGTTGACCTTGGCTAGTGCCTAGGTGCCTAGCAAGCTACTCTATCACTTCTCTATCTCATCAAGACATGGGGAGAAAATACAATAAAAATCTTGTGGCTTGGAGGTAAGGACAGGGAGAACACTTACCGAGTATCATCATGGGGAAAACAGACTCACCTTGGGAAAACTAATTTATTGCCTCCACAGGAGCCAGAGTGCCAGGGAGGTTGCATGTGAAGTAGAAGATAAAGATGGAGTTCTGCAGAACCTCTGTCACCGAGGTGCATTTACTTTCTCTCTGCCCCACAACAAGAGACAGTTATTTCCCTTAGGATGATGTTTTTGCCTTTAGGAACTATGCTTTTCTCACCTTCACAGCAGTGGCACTGGGAGGCCTACAGAACGAGCATGAGACTGACTGTGGATGGCACAGGCACTGACATGAAGAACCCCGGGACACATCCACACATACTTGTAACCAAAAGCAGCTTGGCAAAGGTGCTGGAAGCAGCATGGGAGAAATGGTCCTAGGGTCCTGGTTGTCCCCAAGCTGAAGAGAAGCCCATCAAGGTGTTCTTGCCACAAACACAGTGAATGGTACCCTGGGCTGCTTGCGGCAAAGCGTTGCCAGCAGTTACAGGGAGGTGACCCTTCCCCTCTGCTCAGTGCTAGTGAGACGAGGCCTGCAGCACTGATCCCAGCTCTGGGTTCCCCATTTTCTCCACTCTGCCCTGGGATGCTTCTGCAGCCCAGCATCAGGTACATCATGTCTCACATTCTAGTCTTTTCCCCTTCCTTGCAGGGAAAAACAAGATCCTCACCAGCCTGCGGTTTTGCTGAAGGGCAGAGTAAAGCTGAGGCAAGTTGGCCATCACACTTCGTGAAGTGATCCTACCAAAGTTGGCTCAGCTGAGTTGAGCAAATCCATCCAAGGGGTCTACCTTCCAGAGCTAAGGTAGCAATTGGGAAAGCTGTCACCCTCTGTTCCAGGTAGGCCCTTATTCCCTTGCTGACTTCCATGTGCCCATTGTAGGTGCCTCCACTCACTCCAGAAAATATGGCAGACTGCCCTATATGGCATGAACACTGGAAGAGCTCATTCAAGGAAAGAAGGTACAATGAATTAGCTTTAATTAAGGAAGATTACCCTGCCATTACATCCCTAACAATACTATTGAATGAAAACATTCTTAGGCTCTTCACAGGAAAAGGAAAAACAAAGAAACAGAAAGAGAAAAGCAAATTATGAAGAGGAAAGTTATGGCCTAGCAGGCAAGAAAAGGAGAAAGTCAGAAACAGATTTTCCCCTTGAAGCTGTGGACAACTGAGAAAACCCAAGCATGACAATAAGAAAAAGTGTCCCAGGTCATAAAAGACTCTACTGCTCATCTTTTGAAACTCTGAATGCTGCACTAGATATAGGAAATGTTTTTTGTGATCTACAGACATGGGTCCATACAGAAGATGTGCACCTGCCTTTGTTGACACAAGAAATATTTGCAGCTTTCATTTTGCACTTTTTGAAGCTCTGTTCATGCAAGGCTGAGGAGAGACCCCAGAAAGGTCAAAAGTCTTGCTGAAAAAAAGAAATTATTAGCCCTTTGAACCATTACCTGTGTAAACAGACAAAGTCCCGCTTTTCTGTTCATGTCAGCTGGCAATCCTAGCACTGACTGGTGGTGTCTGAATCCTTAAGACATATCAAAGAGTTGTTCTTTGTAGCTTTAGACACTAAGATATTAACACTTCTTAAAAAGCTCATATTTCATCTGAGATAATTCAGAGAAAATAAGCAAAACCAACAAACAAAAACATATTTTATAAAAGGCAAAACCATCTAGGCCCTTTATTGAAGAGATCTAGACTGGTATACTCAGATTTTTATCCCTACATTTTCCACCAGAGACCAAAGCAGCCCCGGATGGCCCAAGACAGCTCACCACAGTGCTCTGCAGAACAAAGGACTCATATGGAAGCAGCACAGTCCCAGATGGCTCAATGGTCCAGCCTAAGGGTGCATGTTTTTCCTGACAGCTCAGGTTTCTTTCAAGGGGCAATGAAGGGTGCTGCTGTTAGGATTTTGGAAACGACCACAGCACAGCTCCCTGGGATCTCCCTGCCAAGCTTGACTGGCTGGCAAGCAGGCACTGCACAGCTCTGCCATCTTGCCTTGCTCTGAGGGTATCACATTGAGAAGAGGCCAAAGCAACACTGTACTTGATATCAGTAAGGTCATAGATTTACTAGCTGGTGGATTTACTCAGGCATCCCTGAGCTGGAGCCCCACACCTCACAGAATCACAGAATATGCCAAGCTGGAAGGGACCCACAAAGGTGATCGAGGCCAACTCCTGGCCCTGCACAGGACTATCCCCAAGGGTTACGTCATATGCCCAAGACTACTGTCCAAACACTTCTTGAGCCCTATCAGGCTTGGTGCTGTGACCACTTCCCTGGGGAGCCTGTTCCAATGCCCAGCCACCCTCTGGGTGAAGAATCTCTTTATAATATTCAACCTAAACCTTCCCTGACACAATTTCAGGCCATTGCCTCAGGTCCTGTCACTGGTCACCATAGAGATAAATGCCTGCCCCTCTTCTTCCCCTCATGAGGAAGTTGTAGATTGCAACAAGGTCTCCCCTCAGTATCCTTCAGGCTGAACAGACCAAGTGACCTCAGGTGCTCTTCTTATGGCTTCCCTTACACCCATCCAAGGCACCAGGACAAACTTTTCATATGTCAGTCAAAATATTATATGTATACAGCTATGCTCTTTTTGGTTCAAGATCCTTTCTACTTTCCAGTCACAAGAGAAAAACCAAACAAGCAAAACCTCACCTATAGATGTCCCAAAAATCTGGGTCATACACTCTTCTAGGTCTCAGCTTTATTCTCGCAGGACACTGAAATAAAAGATATCCATGTCTGGTGAAAGTCTGGCATACATCCATCCAAGGAATGGTATCACTGCTAATACAGGGTTCAGTTTAATCAGTCTTTTTTGTAGTTGTTCTTGTTGTTGTGTTCTTAAGAAATGGATTATAGTTGCTCAGTATTAAGGTATTGTAAATGTGAGATGTATTCACTGTGAGTTATATATGAGAAGTGTAACACATACTTGTTGCAAAAAGAATTGGGGAAGAGATCTAGATGATGATGAAATGCCTCATGTAGTTATTGCTACTGAAAATGGAAGTTTGTGTCTATAATGGAAATTGCAATATTTTATTCTAACTGCAGGACACATTCAGCCCTTCTGTCAGTAACACAGCTCTGTAGAGCTGACAAAGAATAATAACGCTCTCACCTAGACTAGATGTGTAAATCTGCAGTGCATTAGCATGTAGGGTAATGAGATATATATATATATATATATAGGGCTTAGATGACAAGGTTTTGGTAGCAGCTGGACTGCAGAGGTGTCTTCTGAGAGAAGATGCCAAAAGCTTTACCCGTGCCTGTAAGAGATGGTTCCAGAGGGCTCCAAGATGGATTATCTGCTGGCCAAAGTCAAGCCCTTCGGTGATGTTGGTAGCACCTCTGTGAAAACCTGTGTAAGAAAAGGTTGGAAAATGCTGCTCATCAGCACTTAAAAATAAAGATGCTAGTACACTGTCCACACTTTTCTCTCTTACTAAGCTTCTGACATGAGGGGACACAACAAATGAAGTTTATAACAAATGATAAAACCACAATTAGAAATTCCCTTGAAATGAATAATTTCCAAGAGACAGGATTTTCGTCTGACAAAAGCAGTATAGTCACAGGATCAGAAGTTATATCCTTCTGTTAAATTTCACAGCTACCAGTGACTGAATACATTGCTGGGAGAAAACACAAAGTCAGACAGACACACAATGAAAACATTATGACTAAGTTAGTGCAATTTTCAATGGAAAAAGTAATAAAAGGAATGTTCAGGCAAGACGCTAGGGACAGAAAACTTGTATGCACAGGTCCATTAGTTCCATGAATAACAGCATTTTTTCCTTATTAAATACATTACAAGTTTTTGTCCAGTTGAATTTGAGAGATTGTTTTTTAATTTATTATTATAAATAAAATTAATTAGGCTGAAAAATACCTTTAAGACCATTAGTCTAACTGTAAATCTGTCACTGCCAAGTCCACCACTAAACCACGTCCCTAGAGTGCCATATCTACATGTCCTTTAAATATCTCAAGGGATGGTGGCCCCGCCACTTCCCTGGACAATCTCTTCCAATGCTTCACAGCCCTTTCAGTGAAGAATTTTTTCCTCATATTTAATCTAAACCTCCTCTGATGCAATTTGAGGCTGTTTCTTCTTCTCCTGTCACGTTATCTGGGAGAAGAGAAGGACACTCACCTTCCTACAATCTCCTTTCATGTAGTTGCGGAGAGTGATAACATCTATCTAGAGCTTCCCTTTCTCCAGACTAAACTACCCCAGCTCCCTCAGCTCCTCCTCATAAGATTTGTTCTGTCTCTGTCTTCAGTGAAGACAAGACCATATATCTGAACACAATTCAACATTGTGATTCTATGTTAATTTTTTGAGCAACCATTCACAACTGATGCATTTACTACATCATTAATGTTTTGTTTTTTTTTCTGAATGAGGGTCAAAGTTATCAGCATTTAGACTGTGACTTGTTCTTGTTAACTTGTCTTCTTGTGATGTAAAGGATGATATATTAGAGCATGTGCAGGCGTTTTGTTCTCCCAGATATCCTTTACATTCCCAAGTCTGATCTCAATTTACATGTTAAACAAATGTTTTAAAGTCTTTCTTAGATTTAAATTTGGCAATACAAATTATATAACTCTTATATAGTTATTAGTAAAGGAATGTTTTATACTTTCATCTTTCTAGTGTTTGTCCCAGAATAGTGATTGGGAGCAGAAAGGGCTGGCATGCAATTATTTGTTACTAATAGCTACTTACCCACCTGGGAACTTGTAAATAGCCATTTTATAATTACAAATATGTTTTAAATGTGCACCTGCCAATGACTGAGCCAAATTGCAGTACATGGGTCACATTCATTCTCCATGCTCATTATGAATTAAAAGTAAAATTAGTGTACATTTAAGCCTAGACAGCAGATGGCATTCAGTGGTACAAGCACACTGCACCATATGTCTGCAAAATGCTTTCAGAAAGTACTTGGAAGTTTCCAACATTATGAAATAAAATTAGATAGTAAAAATAATACATAATTCAGATATCATTTGACTAAAAATATTTTAACTAAGCCATTAAATTCAGTCCCACTCCCATTTGGTGTGATAAGAATTGAATTATTAAAGAGGTTTAGAAAGACAGATCACTTTTTTGTATTCAAAAATTCATATTTTCATTTCCTTTTTATTTAAAATCTAAATTTTTGTTTTGAAAGAAAATTAACGTCAATTAGTACTAGCAAAAAAGTAATCTTTTTTTTTTTTTTTTTTTTTTAGTTGTCATATTTACATGTTAATTTTGCTTCAGTTCAGAGGTAGTTCTGCTAACATTTAGTGTTTTCTTGTCCATAACATAAGCAGTTCACTGTGGTATTCAAGAGCATCACAGCGAGAGTATTTTTTAAATGACAATTTAAAATTCCTTAAAAAACAGATGGGTCTGAAACATTTTGCTGTACTTATGTTAAACCTTATCCATCAAAAAATCTAAATCATTTTCTTTTGCAGTAAAAAGAATGTGTAACAACCCTGTTCATAAAAATGTACAATCAGATGTTGCAGAATGTAAGTCCATAGACAAAGTTCAGAGTTAAGCTTCACAGGACTAGTGGGGAAGGCTGGTATTCAGAGGATCAGATGAAAACATCTCAATTCAAGCTATAAAAGATGCATTTGGAAGACAGAGAGTGAAATATAAAAAGAGAAGTATTTAGTCTAGGTTGCAGAAGTGGAATGGCAGATAACCCTCAGAAAAAACAAAATGCTGATCTTTTGTCATAGACCTTTTAAAACAACTGCAGCATTGAAAATTAATAAATGGAATGGCACAAGGTCATATAGACACTAGATGGCAAAAAGAAAATAAAAAAAAAAAAATTTCATACTTAAATTTTGAGGCATTATTATTAGTGGATTAACGCCTCATAAAATCAAAGAGTATCTCACAGAGCTGCACAACAAAATAATCATGGCTAGGCTTCGCAAATGAAGATTTACAAGGGCTCTACTCACGCTTGCTACAAGCATGCTGGTGGCTAAAAAAGCCAATGCGAGATAGGCAAGTCCTATTGCAAAAGGCACAGTGGAAAGTCTCTGTCGGCACTACTGGCAAGGCACGGTTCTTCCTG
>JAWWEE010000001.1:72668242-72688725 GCA_035221455.1 Xenops minutus
TTTAGGCAACCAAATTCCCCAGATTTTCATTGTCTTGCTGCTTAGACAGTGAGGTTTCCTGGGGACACCTATGCTATACATCAGTGTATAAGTGTTGGAAAGTAATCCCATTCCTAGTAATGTAAAGTGTCCTTAATCAATGTTTCTCTTTAAAACTACTTTCTACATATAATTTAGCTTAGAACTGTTCAAAGTTTCATGAAATTGTTCAACCAGTTTTGTGGCCTGCATCAACTTCCTTAAACTCAGAATTCCATTCAATATATTAAAGATATTGTAACATAAGGATTATAGTTACTTAGCTAAGAGTACCCCAGAAACATGGGAAAAAATAAAAAAAATCAGTGGCCTTCTGTGATGGAGTGACTACATCAGTGGACAAGGGAAGGTCTACAAATACCATTTATCTGAACTTCTGTAAAGCATTTGACATGGTGCTCCACAACATTCTACTCTCTAAATTGGAGAGAGATATATTTGATGGGTTGACTGTTAGGTGGATAAGAAATTGGTTGGACAGCCACATCCAGAGCGTAGTGGTCAGCACCTCAGGGTCACGATGGACATCACTGAACATAGTCTACCTCTTGTTGACTTATGCATGTCCTGACAAATAAACCCTAACAATAATAAACATAAAGTTATCACTGTACTTCCTGAGTCTTGGGTTTTTGAAAGCTGGATAGATCCATACTATAATTTAAATTAGCCACAGTGTTGCTGTTAATCAAGCTGAATTGCAACAGTATCTAGGAAGCATTACATTGGTTGATACCCTGAGAGTCAAGAACATCAGAGTTAGGAAAGAAAAAGGTGATAGTAATCTTTCTACCAGCTGTTGCTGGGCAAATCCACAAGAATCTGTTTAGGACACTTACTACTGTGCGCCATCATGCCCTGAACAATTAGGAATAGTCCTGGTGGCTGGTTTGTAAATGGATTATTAATCTATATGTGAAAACATATCTCAAAGCTCATTTTACTAATACATTCTAGGGATGTATATCCATGACAATTCTCCCCAGCACAATCATTTTCCAATGCATTTACAGTAGTAATGTTTGATCACCTTTCAGCAACCCTGTTTGATCTTCTCTCAGCTACTTTGCCTGCTTCAGTTTTCACAGTTTCAAACAACTTTGATCGAACTCTGACCTGTGAAGATTATCAGTGCTTCAGCACCCAGCTATTCTAGATACTCAGACTCATTTCTAGTAATACTTTGGTTTCATGGGCTAGCATTTTGACTGTTATGGATATTTTAAGCCTAATTTTTGCTGTGCTAAGTCCTTTAGGTCTTTTCTGAAACCTTACTGCATCTATTAATCTCCACTGAGTGTTTTGGGTCTGCTATACAAATTTCTTCACTCTGTCATCAGAACTATGATTTAAAATACCTTATCTGTCTAATATGAGATGATTGTGCAGGAATTGTGAGTAAACTATGCTTTCTCTGTGAGATTATAGGTATTTTTTCTTCCCCCCCAAGACCTCAGGAAATGATAGGAAACACATATGTATTAGAAATATATTTAAGAGAAACGTGTAATAAAATTGTGGAGCAGAGCTTGCTATAGAGTTTGTATGAATTAACATTAGGATATAGCTTAACCAGCACAATATTAAACTTAGTTTTGGCTTTAGGTAGAATGAGGACAAAGCTATTAAGAAAGTGTTGATACATTTTTAAACATCACTGACCTTTCCAAGAATCATGTTTTGAACTGGGTTTATTTCCATGTTTTCTTACACAGTGCTATTCTGTAATGTATGCAAGGATAGAAAGGATCAGATTAATGTAGGCATAACTTCCTCATTATTCATCACATTAGACATTTTTTGTTCCTGGGTAATCTCCAATCTGATTTCTAAACGAAAAATGTCCTCAATTTAAATTCCTTAACATATAAGACTCTACAGATTAACCTGTATATATAAATAAAATATATGTAGATTAAATTGGTTTTTAGGCAGTATAAGATCTAGTAGACATAACAAATTCCTACGAGCAATTATTGCTGACTACACTGGTGGCAGTACAGTGTTAAGATGTTTACAACTCTGCTTTACATTTTTGAATTAACAGCTTACAACACAGCACCATAAATATATCTGGTTTCAATTAGCCTGGGATATGAAAGGTGATTGTAGGTTTTTAAAGTTCATTAAATAGGTGACTTCATATTTTTAATTAATTCAGTCATGATATACTGCAGTCTACAATTGGTAATGTAGTCCAGTTTGGATTTATTATTAGCCTTCTCTGTACGTTAACATTTTTGGTAATTTTAAAAACTGTTGAAATTCATGTTTAAGGTCGAACTGCACTGAAAAAAAAAGTCCTTTCCTGTCTCATTCCTAAATTTGTCCTTTTATTACATTTGATGAGAAAAACTATATGGTTTCTTAGATTTATTCCAGTATCTGAAGAGAGGCATTCTTTTTCCTGTTATTAATGGAAACAACATGTGGAAGAACAAAAATCACAATTTAACCTCAAGGTGGTCTTAGATAGCATGTTCTCTCAAATGACTCTGACACATATATTTGGGCAACTAAAATTTATGTGCCTAATATTAAGTAGACTGAGTTTGGTCTTGGCCTCCAAAACTGAAGCTCAACTCATTTTATTTTCTGCATATTGTTTCATTTCATAAGTAATTTGTTGCAACTCCACATAAGAATATTAATTATAGTTACATTGACATCTCACATTTTGAGAAAGTAAATTTTCATCACACACTCAGGCACAGCCAAATGCAGGATTCTTTTTGTCAACCCACCAGTGCCTTTGAAGATATACATGCAAAACTTACTATTGTGTGGTTGTATTATTTTTAAAACTGCCTATATGAATTTAGCTCAGAAATTTCACCATGGAGTTAATAATTTAAAAGGTGGGTACTTCAGATCTAAGTAACACAAACATAATATTTGGATTAGTAATATGGAGAACAAAGATGTTTATAAAGAGGTATAATGGTCTAGAGAAAATTTATCAAATTGCTCAGTTTTTGGGGCTACTACTGTAGCATTCAGTACTGTACACACACACAAAATATCAAAATTGTTCACTACTATATGATAACATGCTAACTATATATTCATACTACATGTTATATGCTATGACCTCTGCATATAACTTACATACTATATGTACAAACTAGATATTTACATATATGCACATATAAAACAATGCAAATTTTTTGATCTTTTTTGTCCTATTATAAATATTTTGGCCCGGCGCACTACTGTTCCATTTAGTTTTTTGAAATTCTGACTCAATTTGCCTTATCGCTCTGTAGCTGACTCTCCTGTTGGGAAACCAAAAAATGCAAACCATCTGATGGTGAAAAGAGATAGTCTGAAGGCAAGAGTTCAAATGGATAAAGACAATTTTTCATCTTAGAGTAAATCATGCAATGATTTGGGTTGGAAGGGACCTTTAAAGATCATCTAGTCCAAACCGCCAGCGATGGGCAGGGACACGCTGTACTAGGTCAGTTTGCTCAAAGCTCATTCAACCTCGCTTTGAAAAATTCCAATGATGGCACATTCACAACTTCTGTGGGCAGCCTGTTCCTGTGTCTCACCACCCTTGTTATAAAAAATTTCAGTTTAAACCTCTCTCAGTTTAAAGCCATTATGACTTGTTCTGGCACTATGGGCCCAGATAAAAAAGTCTTTCTACCACCTTTCTCATAAAACCTTTTAAGGAAAGGCTGCATTAAAATCTCTCCAATGCCTTCTCTTCTCCAGGCTTAACAGCTCCAACTCTCTCAACCTTTCCTCATAGAAGAGATGTTCCAGACTGGAAGTCCTCCTTTGGGCTTGCTTTTACACACTTGCTTTCATAGGGGGCCCCAAAATTAGATGATACAGGTGAGGTCTCATGAGAACAAAGTAGAGGAGGGAGAATTACCTCATTTAACCTTCTGCTACACTGCTTTTTATGCATTTCAGGATATGATTTACTTTCTGGGTTGCAAGCACACATTGCCAGCTCATGTTCAATTTTTCATTCACAAGCATCCCTTAATCCTTCTCTACAGGGCTGCTCTCAATGTATTCATCCCACAGCCTGTGTATATCTATATCTATATATCTATATCTATCTATCTATCTATCTATATAGATAGATATCTATATAGATATAGATATAGATATAGAGATAGAGATAGATATAGAGATAGATATAGATAATGGTGATTGCCACGACCCAGGTGCAGCACCTGTATTGCTATTATCAGTCCCAGTACAGACACTTGAGGGGCATCACTCAGTATTGATCTTCCTTTGGACATAGAGACATTGATCGTAACAGCTCTTTGGATACAGCCTTACAGGTCACTTCCCTACCTATCTAACAGTCCATCCATCAGACTTGTATGTCTTCCATTCAGGGATAAGAGTCTGCAAAGTATTGTAAAAAAGGAGTGCCCCTCTGTGGGGAGTTGTAGTGAGAGTCTGAGTCCCAAAAAGGAACTTTGTAGAAGTGGATCCTCTATGTCTCTGTGGGAAGAAGCTGTTTGCTGAGGAGGCAAAGGTTTTAACTCCTTTAAGAAATTACAAAGTGGAAAGATTAATATAATTGAGTGGATGAAAAATAAAGGCAATATATTTTTGAGGTTGTTAATCTTGATAGTATTGTGATACTTTTCAGTACAGGTGGTGTGAAATTATAAAGTAGAATAATCTGCATCTCTTCAAAGACCATAGAGAAGTCTAGGCTGGGTATAGAGGGAAAAATTCATTGCGGAGCATTTGCACAAATCTCTAGACATATTTCTTCCCAAAATCATCAGGAATTTTATTAGTACTACATCAATTTCCCAGCAAGTAAACAGATGACCATGTGGCTTCTGAAACATCTGTGTGTAAATGTGAGAATGAATGGTTGCTGGAGACTTGGAAACATAATCAATTTTGCAATAGGAGGTCATTGTAACATTGGTGGCATTGTGACCTTAGATCCCCTATCTTTTGGTAAACAAATTCAACAAAAACTTTAGCTGTATTCCACCATTTAAGAGAAAAAAAAAAAAATTGCTTCATTCACTCAGCCATTTGTTAAAGTCACTGGGAAAAAAGTAAAATTCACCACAATCATTTGATTAAATCAAACGGTTACTCAAAATTTATGTCACTTATCACTAGCTAAAGCAACTTAGAATGAAAAAAAATTAAAACAATAACAGAAAAAAAAAAAAAAGCCACAGCAAAACAAAACAATTCTGTGTTCTCTGTCGGCCCAAGCACACTGTAATGGAACTAACTTGAGGTTCACTTTTGATCTGACATTTTTCCAAAGTGAAAGGAAATGAACAATTATAAGTTTGTTTCTTATTATATATCCAGTTCAGTAAAAAGGAAAGAAACATTTTGTTCCTGCTTTGAAGAAAACTCTGGGGGCACATCAAGCAACCAATAGTTTCTTTCTTACCACTGGTTAATTTTAGTTGAATCAGTCACAGCAATTTAGGGAAAAAAAAGAAAAAAAAAAAAAAGAAAAAAAAAAGATAGCTCAACTCTTTTAAACTGATGATCCCATTTGCTTTTTCTTAAGTTGAATTTCCAGAAAACAGTGGAAATAATGTGTTAACACAGCGTTTTACTAATAGCTGAAAGTGTCACTTAGATAACTTTACCCTTGACAAAAATGTAGAACATTTTCAAAATGTTATGTAGGTGTCTGATAAGACTAATGGTGAAGTAGTACTAAATATGAGTAAGACTATAGTAATAGGGCATTATAATGGAAATTAAGTGCAGAGAAAGTAGTACTCCTACATAGTATCCTCAAAAGACTGTATGTGGCTTTCAGGCAAGTATTCATAATCTATTAGTGCATAGATATATGCACATACAACCAGATTAAAAAAAAAAATGCATATGTATGTATATGTGTATATACACTACAAATCAAGGATGAAATAAGTTGATTTGCATGATATAAACAATTATGGTAATAGCAAAAGCATCATTAAAGTTGTCTGCTATAAATGCAACTGAAAAGGAAAAGCACCTTAATTAGTCAAAAAAATAATAAATATCATAATTACAGCAGCTGCAGGGTTGGTAACATTAATAACAGAAGTTAGAAAAACACTGCTTACATAACACTTTCCATGTGCAGAGCAGACCACACAGCAGTTTACAGAAATGCTGCAATACCATTATCCCCATGTCACAGAAAATGAGGTATAGAGAAGTGAAGTTTCTTGGGAACAAGAGACATAACCAGGAATACCACATAGGCCTCTTGAATTCCAATTCAATGCACAACAGCTTTGTGCCTTGATAGCTATTCACTCAGTTTTTGCCATAACTTTTAAAATTAATCACAACTACTTGTCAGAAAAAAATCATTAAATCTTTGCTAAACATTTTTTTAAATAGTCGTAATTTCTCACAATCTGTAAATTGTCGACTTAATATCAGTTTCACCCTGCAACTAAGACAAGAAGCTCATATGATGCAATCAGGAGATGAAACTGAACATCTAACTTCAATCAGAAATTTTAAAGAACATTTTACCCCATATTAAGTTTTATATACCCATGTAAAACCACGACTTCCTTGTCATGGTTCTGCAGCAGTTTTGCAAAGCTCATTCTATACATCCAAGTGTGTATGTTGCAGTTACTAAAATTATGAAAATATGGCTGAGCTCAATTGATGCTTCTAGGAAAATAGCATGCTAGACGTTCCACACATAAAGTTCCATGGTGGTTCAAGAAACGTTTACACCAGTTTTTGACAAAACTGTTATATATGTATGTACTAGGCATAGAAAATAGTCGGCCAGATTAGGAGTATTGCTCAAACAGTGTTTTATACCACAAAATAAGTAATAACTTTTAGCTTCTTTGCTACAAGAATCTGTACTACCATTGTTTTCAACAGATATTTTTATTTAGATTAGAAAATATGTATTTTTTCCTAGTAGGTTTCCATTATTTGGTGACTTCTTATAACTGTGGCAAATGTATACTGCTTCACACAAGGTTTACATGTTCCAAGATGGAGCATGATGTTTTATCAGATATTCTGTCCTGGTTTTGACTGCGATAGAATTAGTGTTTTTCTTAATAGTTGGTGTAGTGCTGTGTTTTAGATTTAGTATGAGTACTTACACAACACTGAAAAGTTCTCTTCTTATTCTAAGTACTACTTAGCAACAACTAAAACATCAGTGTGCTTTCAACATCAGTCTCATACCAAATTTAAAAGACAAGAACTTTTCAGTGTTGCATGCTCTGCCAGTAAACAGGTGCTCAGAAGCCAGGAGGTAGCATGGCCAAGACAGCTGACCAGAACTGGCCAAAAGCCTATTCTATACCATAGAACATGCTCCTTATATTAAAGTGAGGCAGTTAGCTGGATAGCACTGGTCATTGCTTGGGGTCAGGCTGGGCATCGGTCAGTGAGTGGTGAGCAACTCTATTGTGCATCACCTGGTTCTCTTGGGGTTTATTGCTCTCTCTCAGTGATGAAGATGATTATTTAATAAGAATTATTATATTTTGCTATATGTCAATTATTAAACTATTCTTATTTCAACCCATGTGTTTTGCCTTTTTTCTGATTCTTTGCCCTATGCCACCATGGGGGCAGTGGGGAGGGAGCAGGGTGAAGAGTGAGAAAGTGGGTAGTACCTGAAATGCATTTTAGTAGGCTTTATAGACAGAAAAATCTCAGCAATAAACTATGGAAATAATATTAAATAAATTGATCCTTCTTTAATTTCTATAAAGTTTCTAAGTACTTTTCGTTTTTTAATATCCAGTGACACTGGGCATAAGTTCAGATTTCTTTGGTAGTATTTTTCATACTAGCTTCTACATTCCATGTTCACTCCATGGGTTTTTAGCTCTTCTTAAGAGTAGTTTATTCCTCTGGATTTAAGTTTGCCATGATTTCTTAATTCTGATTTCTTGATTTGTCAAACACGTTCCAGTGTCCAAGTGAGTATTATTTGGTTAGATATTTTCAGGTAGATTGAAAAGTATTTAATGGTAAGTACTTTATGCTTTTTTTCCTCTTCACAGAATACAATGTTCAGCTGCTTGTTAAGAACAAAATAGGCATAGCAAAAAAATGAGTCTGTCATTATACAATAGACTTCTAATGTACTTCAATATACAGTACCAATTGTACATTGTACTATAATTTTATATGTAGTTTGTATGTGCTTGAAAAATAGTTTTACTTCTAACTTCTTAAAATTTCTGCATCTTCCAACCATATTGCTTAAACTAATATGCTTGCTTTTAATTATTTTATACTAAGAAACAACTTTTAGTAGTGCTCAATTCAGACAAATCAGAAAATAATAAGATTTCTGGTAGAGTATTTAAAAAAAATTCTTCATTTTCTCCTACAAAAAATAAATGTGTTTTGTGTGTGTGTGTGGGGGGGGGCGGTTAAGAAAAAGCAAAAAAGCTGTACATTAGCAAATCATTCTAACAGAAAAAAAATAAATCTTTTCTTTGCATCCAAATGTATACTTTTTCTCAGTAAGAGTTTTATACTAAAAGCATGTCTGAAATTTTATTTTACTTCATTACAAACAATTTTTTTTCAAATTGTGCCCTAAAATATCCAATTCACTCTTCCTTCATGTTGTTAAGTGTTAGGACTGGTGAAATTTAACTCCTGAACAGTACTGTAGTGACTGCATGTTGCAAGCCATACGTTTAATTTTTGAGATTCAGACTCATTGGTTTACATGTTTTGTTTTCAACATGTAACTCCTTTTAGAGATAATAAAACAAATAAAATATTTTTCACTTGTGAATTTTACCTGAAAAAGAAATCCACTTCTATATTACAAATGCAGTGTATGTCCTGCCATTGTTTTACAATCCTGTGTTGTGTTACCTGACATTTGCAATCACTTACGAAATGGCTTTATGTACCTCAGTTTATTTTTCTGTCTTACAAATCACAGACCACTTGTGTTCAGAAAGTTACAAACATGATTTGCCTTCAGATGCCAACAAAATACATCAATACAAAAACTCACTACATTTTTATTATTTCTTTCCTATTTGCTCTGTTTTTGAAGTCTAGGCACAGAGCCTTGAAGACACTGTCGTTATTTTCTCTATCAAACACTTAGGGAATACAAAGACATACAATTGTATTGTAAGAAAACACCATTCTCTGCTATGGTGTATGCTTCTGTCAATATTGTAGAAAGACCAGGTTACCTGGAAACTTATCAACCTTCCATATTTTTAAACGTCCGTTAAAAATACATAGATCATCCTGACCTGCCTTGAAACATTTATTAACACAGGCTTTTTTCTATTTTTTTTTTCTCTCATCTTTCACTTACAACCAAAGCTGAGGGATGAATTTTAAAGATGCTGAATACCTGCACTTCGCATTGATACCAAAGTATAGATTATGAGGATTTATTTTTAATATATCATTCCTTTAACTTGCAGTCTAATTTTTGCATAATTTATTTACCAGTTTTAACTGTTAAGCCAAAAGATAACTCAAATAGTGGAGTATTTTTCACTAACAGAATTCAGAACTGAAAATGTAAATGAAAAATATTACAAGTTGAAGTCATCAGGAATCTCACAGGATGGTGTCTGTGATACAAAGTTACTATCCATCATATTATCTCTGCTCCACAAACCAACAGTAAGGAATTTTGGCTCCTCAGTTTTCACAATTTGTCTCCGTAGAAATTCATGTAAAGTCAAAGCAGTCAGAACTCCTTTTGGGAGTTTGGTCTGATGTAAATCCATACACATTGATTTATATGTTTTTTCTGCTTTCCTCACCTTTTTCTACTTCAATAGTTGCTTCCTACCAGCCCTCGCACTTACTTACCCTTGTAAGGTCCTGTACTTATACCTTCTATAAATCTATCTCCTGATGAGTATTTTTAGACACATTCTTTTCCCTTAATTGATACGAAGAGTTTTCATTAAAAATTTTATGTCCAAATATCTCCACAACTTCCTCTTTTTTAAAGATATCTATAATTTTATATCAGCCCATTTCTCAGCCAGTAGTAAGCAGTATGAAACAAATATGTTGTCTTACATGACTATCAAATTCTTCTGGGTAAATTGTCAACTTTTGAAAGGTAAAACTTGGGGATTGTAGTAGTAAGAAAATAGAAAGAAAACAGAAAGAAAATGAACAACAAAAAAGAAATGGAAAGACTTTATTGCTACTTATCATGTGCGAATGGCTGATGTGGGTTTGCTCCCCACTTTCCCCGTCCCTTCCTGGGCCATGTGTTCAGCCCATGTGGCCCCCAGACGTCCCAGAGGCACACGCACACACACACCAAGGGCAGGAAAGCAAAGAGGAAGTTTATTCACCTGGCCAGGTCTTTTATAAGCTTCACAGCCAATCGGATTTAAGGCGAAGGGTTAACAATAGGCCAATCAGGGAAGGATTTACCTGGCCTGGCCAAGGCTTGCATACTAATTAGGAAGGTGAGGGGTTTCCTTCCAGGGATCTGGGGAAGATACAAAACTAGTTTTCAATATAGTAACAAAACCTCAGGTTTAAAAGGCACTTTGGTTGACTTTTTCATCTTCACCAGAGACCCATCTCTGGCATGATCTGTTCCACTTCTTATATTGTGGGTCTATTCCCACAATCATGTAAGGATATTACAAATCCAAGTAAAGGTAAAATAGTCTTATATAATTTTTTTTTTCATTCATTTAAAAGCAGTAGAAAGAGGATCTCCAAAAGTTAGCCTTCACCAGTCACTGAGTCTTATGTTTTTTTTCAGCTTTGGAAGAATTAGCATAAGTCAAATCATATAAAAATTTGCATAGCAGAATAGTTCCAAGAAGTGTTCGAAAAATAAAAATGGAGAATAAGTTTTCCAAACATTTCTATTCTGACTTTTACTTTTGGAAGATATGGCAGGATATTTTGTATACTTTCAGTACGTTCCTCCAAAACAACACTGTAAACAGAATCACAGAACAGCCCATGCTGGAAGGAATGTTGAAGGATCCCCTAGTCCTACCTTTTTGTGGGAAAGGGAACCTCAGGAACTATCTAGCCATATACAGTTTCTTCTTTAAAACCTCCACCTTGTTCCTGGGGAGGTTGTTCAAGTGACTGATTGTTCTTACTGTAAAAAATTCCCTTCTTATGTCAGGATGAAACCTCTGCTTATGCAACTTGCACCCATTGCCTCTTATCCTTGTGTGGCTCCTTGGGAACAGAGAACTTCTGCCCTCACCATAGCCATCCTTTAAGTACTGGAAGACTGTGATGAGGCCTTCTCTATTACACAGTTAAAAAATCTAGCTCCTGAGAGGGCAGGTTATCCAGACCTTTGATCATCCTTTTGTCCTTCCTTTGAATCCTCTCCATCCTGTCTGGATCTTGGTTGAATTGTGGGGACCAGAAATGGACACTACTTCAGGTGTGATCTGACAAGTGCTGGGTAGAGTGGGATGATCACTTCTCTGTCTCTGCTAGTAATGGCCCTGTGAATGCATCCACAGATTTAATTTGCTTTTGTTGTTGTAGCAGCTCACTGCCTGCCTGCTCATGATCAGCTTGTTGTCCACCAGGACCCTGAGGTCCCTTTTATCTTAGTCTGTACTATGTTCTTTGGTTGTTTTATCCCAGCTGTTGAACCTTGCACTTATCTTTTTTAAACCTCACACTGTTCTTGCTTGCCCAGTATTCTAGCCTATCCAGTTCTCTCTGTAAGATGACTCTCCCTTTTGCCATGTCCACCAGACCACCCACTTCAGTTCTGTCAGGAGGTATTTTCAGTCCTATCATCCAGATTATCCATTACATCCACATAATTGATGAAATTTCCAATACCTACATATTGATAATTAAATTAATTCTTCTCCTCTTTTCAGTCCCTGTAAGCCTGATGAGTATACTGTAATTTAGTTATTAAATCCCTGGAAATTTTTTTTGCAATTTTCTTATTCTAGACTGTGAAAGCTGAAAATTATAGATTGATTGTAAGAAAACTATAACTAAAGTTTCTGAAGAGCTGCAGGGTATTTTCTTTTGGAACTGAAAACTACTAAAGACAAGAAGAATTCTTTCAGACTGATGTAGAACTGGGAGATGTGTACATCAGCAATTAACAACGTTAGACAATGTTTTATAGCAAATAAAATTCATTATTGGCAAATAGAGCAATCTCAGAAAAATCTTTGCTCTTGGATATGCACTTTAATAACAGTTTCACATTATCATGACTGTATGTTTGGCTTTAGGTGACAAAAAGGTGTAGTTCTACCTACCGTCATGTGCCATATCATCAGTCTAAACTCTTGGGTAATTGTTTTCCCCTTGCCACTGATATTACCCTTCCAGACTAAATGAGCCTTTCAAGTGATTCCTCCTTTACATTGATCTGATTGAAAGAGAAAGCTGTAAACTAGCTTTCAATCCCCTTTTCTTCAGTGCTGTGATTAAAAGAAATCCATAAGACTTATCAGCATCTGCCTATTTTCTCAGTCAGACTGGCAAATTCCATTAACTTTACTGGATGTCGCTGACATCAGTCTATTTGGATTGAAGTATTGAATAAAAATGGCGAAGGTTTATCACATCTTGATACTTTTGTGTACAGATGCATACCCAGGACTCAGAAATGTTGGTTCATTCGACTCAGGTCTAGTTTCTTCTCAAGAAATAGGATCAGTATGACAGGGAAAAACAAAACAAAACAGAACAAAAAAACAACCCCGAAAAAAACCCAAACCAACCAAACAAACAAAAAACCCAAACAAACAAAACCAAAATAAACACACTAAAAATGAGGCCAAAACATTTTGATGTTACTTTGGAATGAAGTAGAATATTTTGGTTTTGTTTTGGGTTTTTTTCCCACTCACAATAACATACTGGCTTTCACTTGCCAGGACTTTCTTAAAGTTTAGAAACAGTGTAGACAAAACTCACAAACTGACTGAATAAAGAAGTCCTTAGCTTTCTCTTGGACATTTCGATGTTTTTGGTGTGAGTGCTCTATCAACTTCTTTTGTATGAATGCTAGAGGACTGTGAGTGAAGTCTTTTGCAGAGTTTCCTATTTCAATGGCATCTTAACCAGTAGATGTTCTTTTTTTGCTTTTCTGTCCCCTATAAATATTGATGTTTTCTTGAAATACTTAAAAAAAACCCAAAAAACAAAAACAAACAAACAAACAAAAAAACCTGCACACACTCCTTTTACTTCTTGGTGAAATGTAACTCTGCTTACAAAGAGTGATGGCCAGAAGACTGCCAACAACAGAATGTGCAAAGCAGGTGGCTGATATTACATGATATATCATTGATTAACTCCACAGTAATCCTGAAGTCAACTAATATTTACATCAGTCTGTCACATCAGTGATTGATTACAGCTCAGCTATAGCCAAATATGAACATTTATGAAAAGAAACAAAATAGAGCTATAGGTAAAATGGGACAAAACCCACACACAGACAAGCACTCACACACACACAGATCTCCAAAACTAAAACCTAAAACCAGGATGATTGCTGACAGCAAATATTATTTCTGTTCAGAAATTAAAGAGCTTGGATCACTTTTAGCACACAAAAATGCTATAAAATATAATGAAGTTGGAATGTCTTTATCCATGTGTATCAGGAAAAAAGGTAGCCATTGCTATACATTTAATTGCCTTTCTCTCATTCTTTCACTGAGCACTGTTATATTTGATACATTTTAACAACCTAAACTTATCCAGGTGGCTTCAGACTCTAGTCTGAGTTAGTTGGGTTTCCATTGTTATCTGTATGTTCCAGAAAAAATTAACATCAGGTAATGAATAGTGCAATCAGACCATTAAAAAAACAAATAGACCTATTTTAAAATCTTGGTTTCAGTGACGTGAAATAATTCCTATTCATTTCAGTGTTTCAGAAAAAAAGAATAGCCATTTATTGTTATTAGATGGATATGGAAATGATTTACAATCCTAGTTTACCAAGATCATTTCATCTTTTAATACATTCTTCTGCCAAGCCTCAGCTTTAAGTTCATATCATTTCTGCTAGAGTTTTAAGGCTCTGATCTAAATTGGAACAAGCCATAACTTTTTATCTCATAGTGTTTTAATATTCATCCTACACTGGAAACATATATAGAATAAGAAGAGGGACCCTTTAAAAAGTATCATTGTTATTATTACTTTTAAGAATAATAGGAGTTGAAGTTCAACTCAAAGAGATCAAAACATTTGTGCCTTTAAATAGTACTTGTGAGCTTGTGACCTGTTTATATGAATCAACATATGTAGGAAATATTTACCAGCAAAAATGGTAAGAGCTATGTTTCAGAAACCATTATTCTGAATGAGTGATGAAACATATCTTCATCTGGTCACTGACAAGGTTCTAGTTCTACTTCAAGCCAACGGAAAGGCTTTCTCTAAATTCTCTCATCAGTAATTTATCTCTGTAGTATCAAAATATAGTGTACATGTCCAAAAATTGACTTGATATTGACGAAAAACAAACTAGTGGGAATGAATGAAATATGTAGATTTCACTGATAAGTTGGCTGCAAATTTATTTTCGATATTAAAAATTTTCCTGATAGATTGAATTTTGCTCACTTAAAATTTTCTCTGCTATTTTAGCTCTCAGGGCAAATTCTAATAATTTTAGTCTAGTAGTGATTGCATTGATTAATTGACATAAATACATCTTTGCTTTAAACTCCATGTTGAGTTTATTGTGGAATTTATACACAGAGTTTATTCGTTCAGAGGTTCTTAACTTGAAGGAAACATTCTGCTCAGGCTTGCCTTTTGTTTTCTGTTCTGTTTCAGGAGGGTCAATTAACCATTGTTTTCAAGGTTCCCTGAAACTGTAATTTTTGAACCAGATTTCAGATGCTTATGATTCAGACTTTAACCAATTAAATTAAGAGCTACTTCAAGCTGATAATTTTATGATGCTGGGGGAATTTTTAACTTGTAGCAAAAAAGCCCCTTCAGCTACTGCATGATCCTAAGGAAAAATCCAGTGGGTTTGGGGGATTTTTTTTTTTTTTTTTTTTTTTTTTTTTTAATGCTAATAGGAATTCTAACAATCTGTTCTTTGGAATGCTGCTATAGTACGAAGCTGTAGGATAGGGGTTTGAAATTTGGCAGAGCATTGACTTTTGCATAAGGTATTTCTCTTTTTTTTGCCATTCTTGTGAAAATTTGTCCTTGTTTGACCTAGTTATAAGCTTAAGAAACACTATAGTTTGCATATTCTTAGTAAAGACTTCCTGAAGGTTAAGTGTTAAAACCTCCATAAGTTTCAGTAAGTACTCTAAAGCCTCCAACAGCAATTAGAAATGTCTAAGCTGCCACTTGACATCTGGCCAAGCATTACAACTCTTTCCTCTATTGGCCATTCTGGGTGAACCTGCAACCAGACTGCAGAAGAGAAATCAGCCTTGTCGTTTGTGTGTTTTCAGTAACTCCCTATCAGAGAAGGATAATGATAACTTAGAATATGCCTAAATAAAAATATGTAATTCTACAAGTCTACCATCAGCTGCTACTCAGCTTTGGAGAGTTTTATCTGAGATTTAGTGTTTCTCAGACTTCTAGATTTTATTCAATTGCTTTAACTTCAGTTTCCACTAACTTTTGAGACACCTGCATGAGTGAAGCAGATATGTCTGAAGACAATCAATAGAACCGTGTCTTTCCAACCTTGCAGCTGGAAAGCAGATGGATATCTTACCATTTTTAAAAGGCTAGACATCTATATTTAGGGAACAAATCTAACCTGTTACAGCTGAGAATGTTCAAGAAACTCCCCAAATGGATAGACCTAACTTGTCCTTTGATCATACCTTTCTTATACATGGATTCCTCCACCTAAATTTATTGATGGCTCTAATCTAATAAGCATTCTCACAACAAACTTAAAGCTATTGTCTATGTTTGAAGAAGCAAATTATGGAAGAAACCATTGCATCTAAAGCATTTGCAAAAATATGGAATCTCTAAAACTTAATCTTTTAAAGTAGGTCTGTGGAATTTGGCCTGTGCACCTTCTTGCAAAAAATGCTTCTTCATGTTGTTTTTGTTCTAGAGAGAGTGGATTGTTCATTTACCTATGTAGAAACCATGCAGAACCTGTGATACTTCTGGTTCAGGATTTGGCTGATATTACCTGGTTAAGGATTTTTCTTGGAAGGAAATACTGCTTTTAGGGTTACTTTTTTAATTTTATCAACTGTTGTTTTACAAAATAATATATCTTACAGAACTGAAAAAAAAATAACCAACCAACAACAACAAAAAAAAAAACCAGCCCCCCGCCCAAAAAAAAAAAAAAACAACAAAAAAACACACACAAAAAAGAAATACCAATGCAAAAGTGACAGTGCCAACAGAAAAAATATCTGCCTTATTGCATTTTTTAGTAGGACATATTGAATAATTTAGCCCTTTCTAATTTAATTAATTACACTGAAAATTACTGAGATGTAAGCTAACAACAGATTTTAAATCATTAGTAGTGAAAATTACATTATTATACAAATATTTAATGATAATAACAATAATAAAATGATCAAATGAAGAAAGAACTTGTCCTGGTTCCAGTCAGGACAGAGTTAAGTATTGCAGTAGGCAGGAAGAGCATGACTAGGACCCTGAGGTTATTCTATACCTCCTCACGTCATTGCCAGGGGCAGGGGAACGGACTGTGTTCCAGGAACAAGGGGTCCCTTCCCTGTGGTGTAGCATGGCAGAGGGAATGGTCGAGTACTGTTGTTTCTGTGTGAATCATTTGCCTTTTTCTTGTACACTTTGTCATTGGTATTGTTGTTATTACCGGGTTTTTTTCTTATCTCTGTTTCCAGTAGATTGATCTTATTTCAGACCATGATCTTATTAGTTCTCCTCTCCAGCCCAACACAGGGGAGAAAGGAGAGGGGTAGAATGAGCAAGAGGCACATGGCTTCAGTGTGGGCACTAAATTGGAGAATACGATTCCTAAATCATAAGAGAGCTGTTCTATTAAATTAAAAAAAAAAACAAACAAACAAAAAAAAACAAACAAACAAACAAATAAAAAAAAAACAACAAAAAAACACACACAAAAAAATCCCCAAAACAAAATATTGAACATAAGCATGAAAAAAAATCAAAACAAAAGGGGAGTTCATCAGCATACTTTCATGTGTTTAATAAAAATTTGCAAAGAAAGCAAAAAGTCATAGTAGCCTTGGCTGTACCTATTGCACTGTACCTATTATTCATCATCAATATTTCAAACAGGATTTAACACATTTTATCTAAGGCAGAACTAGTTTCACACTGCAATAAAACTTTCTGAATCTATTATAATTTCCCTTCAATATATTATAATAATTGCTTTTCTATTTTGCAATGATTTTTATCACAGAGTTCAAAACACATACATCCAAAACCCAGAAACTGCAACTGCTTCTATTTAGGGAACTTAGCAACACTAGATAGACGTGAGTTGGAAAATAATAAAATCATAGAATGCTTTGAGTTGAAAGGGACTTGAAAGATCATCTAATTCCAATCCTTCTGCCTTGGGCCGAATACTTTCCAGTAGACCTGATTGGTCAAAGCCCCATCCAACCTGCTTTTGAATACTTCCAGGGATGGGGCATCCACACCTTCTCTGGGCAAACTGTTCCAGTGTCTCATGACCATCAATGTAAAAAATTTCCTTATAGCTGTCCAAATCTATCTTTTTTTTACTTTAAAGCTATTGTCCTATGTCTTGTTATTACAGACTCTGATAGAAAGGGTCTCTACATTTTTCTTGTAGCCCTCTTAAAGGGAAATACTACAATAAGGTAGCCCCAATGCTCTTGCCCTTCCCTCATAAGAGAAGTGTTCCATCTCTCTGACCATTTTTCTGGACCCACTCTAACAAGTCTAAGCCTACACATTCTTCTCATAATATATATCTCTGGTTTCACTGCCTGTGCATTTCGTTCTTATACTTTAGTCCGACCAGGAGGTCCTTACTCAGCCATGCTGGTCTTCTGACTTCTTTGCCCAATTTCTTACACACAGAAATCAAGAACTCTTGTGCCCTAAGAAAGATGTTCTTTAAGAGTTCCTGTCCCCGTTCAGCTTCCTTGACTCTGAGAGCAGTTTCACAGGAGGTCACAAAACCAAAAGTTTGCTTTTCTAAAATTCATGATCCTGACTTCACTCTCCACCTGGTCTGTATTCCTCAAGATGGTAAATTCCACCATCCCAAGCTGTCACCAATTGTGACCTCTCTGGTTATTGCCTCTCTGAGTAGTTCCCCTGTGTTGCCAAGCAGCAGGTCCAGTCTTCCCTGTTTTGACTGTCTATTATCTGGATTAAGAAGTTATCCTTTACACACTCCAAGAGTCTTCTGGGCCTCTAATATCTTCCTGTGCTGGCTTTTCCCCAGGTGTCAGCATGACTGAAGTCTCCCAGCAGGATCAGGGCCTGAGAATGTGATGCTTCCTGTAGCTGAAGTAAGAACACTTCATCTACAGGCTCTCCTTGGACAGGTGGCCTGTAGTACACAACAAGCACAAGGTTTTCTTTGTTGGCTTGTATTACAACCCTGTTCAACTTTACCAGGTGTACATCTTAATTTCAGGCTTCAAGAGCTTTTGCTTACACAAACCCTTGTAAAGCCACTAGTTCTTTGGTGTCCTGAGTTAACATCCAGAGAAAAAAAACACACATTTTTCTCTAAGAGATTTCTTTTAATTTGGTGACAAAATAGGTGTTTTGGCAAAAAAAAAAGGTTTTACAAACATAACATGCACCTTCACAAAAGTATTACAACAAATTACCAGGATTAGAAAGCATTGTTATAGTAGGAAACTTTTGTTATAATTAGCAAAGACAAACTCCATGCCACTTAAGTTAGGCACCCAGAACTTACAGAAAATAAGTTTTGGAAGTTCCACAAGAGGAAGAAAAGAATATAGGAAGACAGATTAAGAGAAAAAAGACTAAAAAGAAGAAAAGAGGGGAGAAAGAACACAGATAGCACTCAGAAGGTCACATGTTGACAGCCTCGAAGAGAACACACCAGAGCCCACAATGGAGTCATCTTGTTGCCTCCTTACGTGCTCTGGTCACTGTGGCCACTCCCTCCAGGCGGGACCTTTGGGTCACTGACCACTCACTGTCCCCTTAGCCAAAGTGAGGGGTGCAGCAGTCAATCAGAGTCTCCGGGGGGTGTGCTGTGGGTGGGTTACGAGGCAGGCCTTCCTTGACTGGCGGCCCAACCATGTGGCTCCCATGGCCGTGTGCTCTTGGCCAAGCCCTGCCCCTACACACACACACACACTCACAGGGATGCACCCCCATGTGTTTCTGACCAAATAATAACTGATTAACTGTGTAACAGCTTGGCGCTTTTACCCATAACCTCTCAACCCATTCATTGTCTTTTTCAAAGGCAGTTCTGTGCAGTCAATCCTTTTTTTTTTAACATTTTTAAGTCATGATGTCCTTGAAATTGCATTGTAGTTGAAAAGGCATACATCTCCAGCAGTTTTGCTTTTCATCATTATGGGAGCAGATATTAAATTTTGATTTTATATTATATTAGTCTGTCGAAAGCTAGGGTCTGTGTAAGGCTGGATCTAATAGACCATCTTGTAAAACCGATATTAGAATCAGTCCAATTAAGTACAGGGTATAGCATTTGAACCTTAGAATTAATATTTTTTTTTGTTATATTTTTATTATTCCCATATTTGAAATCTTAGAACATTAGAAACTTAGAATCTGGAAGTTGAACTTGTATACATTTTACAGGCAATGAGAAATCTCAACAGAAGGAACAAGATATAGGTTCATTTTATGAAAAATTTAATTGCTATTGCTAATTTACTTTGCTAATTTATGCAATCAGTGTGAAATGTCATGAAAAGCTTCTGGCTACATTAACTGAAGAGAAAATAAGAGGTATAACATTAGAGTTTATTTGCAATTCAGAGTCATGCTTCTGTGGCAAAGTCTGAGATGCCAAAAATGGGTTCAGTCTTACAGTGTGACAAGAAGTTAAAACCTAATAACTTATTTAAAGAGAAATATCCACAAATTATTTCATATTGCCACCATCTATCGTTAGAATATGTTTTTAAATGTATTTATAAAAATAACAGCATCTCGTTCATAGTATCTTAATCATAAAAGGAATAATGAAAGTGATGATAGTGTTGTTTTCACTAATAATTTAGAAATAAAAGAAAATGATTTTCTGAATCGATGATGTTCTAATAATAAATAATCACCATATCTATACTTCCTTGAGAAAGAGTTTCACTTCATTTTTAACTTATGCATATTAATGAGTCAATATTTTGCATTCTGTGGGGCTTCACTCTTGCATTGTTATCATTTCATTAGGGCTCACAAGTAGATTGGTTTTGTTGCCGTAAGGTTTTCATGAATTTGTAGATTTTTATACTTCTATGTAGTTTCTTGCATTCAGAGCAGCTAACAAC
>JAWWEE010000001.1:72692806-72714154 GCA_035221455.1 Xenops minutus
TCCCAATAAAGGTATTGTCTATCTTTCTCCATTAATGTTTTGTCTGAGTACCTATCTTCCAGGATTTTAGGCATCAACACAATGGGGTTTTTGCTTTGTTTTGTTTTGGTTTTGTTTGTTTTTGTTTTTGTTTTTGTTTTCTTGTCTGTTCCTGATGTCAGGTCATAAAAATGAGATACGGTGACTTAATAAAGTACAGCAACTTTCCATGTCTGTCTTTCATTAATGTACAGTTCAGTTTTTCTTCTTCCAAAAAAAAAGAAAAAAAAGAAAAAAAAACAAAACCAAAAACTAGTCAAGTGAATGCATTTTTATGTGGCATGTCCAGGAACATCAATAATGTCATTAATATGTGTGAGGCTATACCTTATGAAGCCTTCTTGAGGCTATACCTCATGAAGCCATTTAACCAGTTTATATTTAATTATATTTTTAAATTTTCAGTTCAATTTCGATGAGATAACAAATTCATTCTTAAGAAATGACCAAAAGTCCACAATATACAAAGAACAAGTATTCATTCACTTTTATCATTCAAATTTCTTACCAAATATTAAAAGGATTCACCATAAGCTTGCACATGGTAGATCTATTACTATCAATTCACACCAACATAAATTTATGCCAGATCAGGAATGATGTCCCCACATAATACCTATCACTTTCTTTGGTTTCTTCAACAAAAATGTGATTCTTTGTTTGAGAACAATTAATGTTAGTTTTGTACCAATAGGTGATCTGATACTATACATATCCAACATAAATTACCATGGAAATCCATAATGAATTTACTTTCTACTTTTATTTTTAAAGGCCATTATTTTTCTCTATTCATTTGTGACTCTTAATGGTCCTCCTATAAATGGTGAATAACAATCTTTTTTTACACTGGTTTTATGTGATTTATTATTTCATTAGGCAAACAGACTAACTGCTTAGTTTGTAATTTTTATATATGGCCTTAATAGAATATTCCCCATCACATTTCAATCCCTTGAAAGATGCAACTGAAAATGCTGAGCATCAACATGCAGTTTTTTATTTTTATTGTGTCTGCCTTGTTCTCATTATCTTGTGTTACAAAAATTTATGTGAAGTAGCAAAGAACAGTATAGTGCAACTGTTTTTTATTTTTCACTTTTTTTATAAAGTAGAAAATTATGTTCAGGATATGTTTAAATTTGAATGATTAAGTTCTTTGAATGGGTTTATTTGGTTATCCTGAAATGTTCTTATTAAAAAGGTCAACCATGCCTAGAGATAATAAATCATGTCTTTACCCTTCTGATTCTCTCCCTGATCCTGCTGTTGGGGGAGTGAAGAAACAGCTGCATGGGGCTTAGTTGCTGACTGCGGTTAAAGCACAACAAATGCCTATTTTTTCAGCAGTAGGGGAAAAATGTTGCAAAAAACCAGAAGTGCATTTTCTCCATATTATCAGTTTATCTATAGTACAACGTGCAATATTGCACCAATTAAGTTGTTCTTTCACTAGTCAGCTTATGGTAAATGAATAATCATTAAAAAATGCCTTTTAGAGCTATAGATCAAAGATGGTAAATTTGCCATAAAGTTTTTAAAGAAGGAGTGGCACTTGTAATTATCTTTAACACCAAACTCTCAGTTGTTCTATTGCAAAATCATCTTTTACATTTATTAATTATAAATACATTTGTTTATAAAAAGGAAGCACTGATGGAGTGGGGTTTTTTTTAATAGTTTTATCCTTAAAAATCATAAAATATTTATAGTGTAGGATCTGATCTTCAAGGCACTACTCATATGAGAAATCCTTGTTATGCAAATAATTACATTCTCTTGTAAAGTCACTGGCTGCATGAGTAAAACGTGCATGATTGACCTTTTTATCATGCTATTGCCTACTTCACAAAACGGAGCAAAAATCTAAGAGTTCAAGGCTTCAACATGTCAATCAGGGGTTTTCCATTGATGTCAGTAGAAGCCAAGTAGGGTCTCAAAGACACCAAAGGAACATTAACCATAATCTATATTACTGACTCACAGAAAATTCTGACCCCTCTCAGTCTGGAACTTTGTCTCTTGAAAATATACCAATTTGATCTTTATTGAACATGGTGAACTTTGCTGTCACATCTCACCTGGAAGATATGAGGTTTTACTGTTCAAAGAACAGAATACAGCAGGTTAAGCACAAAACTTAGTTTAGTCTGTTAAGTAAAAATTGAATATTTATTTCCCCTTGTTAAATTTCACAATATGAATGAAGTGTACTCTCAGGGTTCAGAAAGAAAGGCAGTTAGACATTCTCATATTCACACTGCTTATTCTTTTCAACAGCTGTTGAACCTTTGTACATATCTACACTTAAGAACACGTAGTTGACACATTATTATACATGTGATAGAAAAGAGAGAAAAAATGGTCTGACTGGTGCAGAAGTCTGAGGCATTGCAGTAGTATCTAGCATTCCATAGTGCTTTAATTGTACCATTTTTAATGGATAATCTCAGAAAAGAACTTGCATTCAGTTTTAAACCTTTAAAATTGTAATGCTAAAAATATTATTTAACCAAATTAATCTTGTAGTCCTGCACCAACAGTTATGAAGGCCCAATCATTCCAAATCTAATCAAACTATATATTCCCTTTGAGATAACCTAGGAAAACTGTATAATGGTTTCCTTAGCAGCATTCTGTTTTCCTTCACAACAAAGGATCCATGAGTTTATAGTCTGTTAAGGACAGAATTCCTACTCTGCACAAAATAGTAGCTTTGAATTATGTAATTTAGAAGATAGACAAAAATGCTGTGCTTGATACCATCTGGAAAGAAGTTCATACATTATTTACTATAAAAGAGGAAAATTTTATTTTTTCTTTTCAGATATCTTCTTGATTAATGTTCTTAATATTGCATTGATAAGATTATGCTGAAGGTTGTAGAAGCTACACATCACTTTACTTGATTTATCTAAAAGAATCTTAACATTACTGGAAACACTAAATAAAGGACAAGGTATATTTTTCTGCTTTACACATCCTTTTGTGAAAAAGTTTTTGTGCACTTACAGTGTATAAACCCTGTGTTTATACCAAATCAAACATAAACAGTGTATATCCTTTTAATTTAAATAATGAAAATACAAGCATGCATATATATACATACACACATACATACGTAAAGTTTATATTTCATTTTAGGTCCTCCCAAGGAAATAGGAGACACCCCCCTCCATGCTCAAAAACACTGAATAGGGACTTTTTTTGTTGTTGTTGTTGTTGGGTTTTTTTGTTGTTGTTGTTGTTGTTGTTTGTTTTTGTTTGTTTTTATTTAAAACAGCAAATATTTTCAGCAACCTTTTCAGAAATACACGATTTAAAACACATCTCAGCATTCTTCTGTATCAAAGTTAATATATAAAAGAATCCAGCTATGCAGCAGAAAATGAAATACAGTGAATGTAAAATTCAGTCCTCCAGTCAAATTTCTGAATCCTGTAACACTTGTCTCACTTCATCCTTACTCTCTGGATTTATTTCAGAATGTTTTTCATTCTTATTTTTTTTCTCTGCTTGTAAGTAAAGAAAACAGAAAGATCAATAATCCCCCGAATTTCCTGATTTAAACACTCTTGTCGGCATGAATGATTTGGGGAAAATTTCCCTCCCTGCTTGAATTACTGGGGTAACAAGTGCTTAGTCAGGCCTCAGAGAAAGGTATATTCACAGGTCAGTCAAAAAGTACCAGATGTCCAATGCACTTGAGAATTTCAGAATTTAGAACAATGAAATCCTAAAAGAAATCTCATTTTCCTAGTTCTTATCCTTTGACTGTATTAACTGAGCAATATAAAGCATGTCAAGGATACCAAGAAATTAAAAAGGAAAACCTTCTTACCTCTAAAGATACCAAAAAGTGTTGGAACTTCAAGAGATTTTTTTCTGTTTTTGATGACCTACTATTGCCCCACTCCCTCCACCATATTCTGAAAAAAAGTGTCTGAAGAGTATTTAAGCAGGAGACATGATACAGGGTTATTTAATTCCAAATATTTGAAACTTGGCAAAATTGTAAGCAATTATCATAAAAACTGAGATTCCAAGAACATTTAAAAGAGACATTCCTATCTACCTCACCTATGATCAACAAGAAAAATTAGTTTTCCAGGAAATTGTAGGCTGGCAGGAAGATTTATGTTAGTCATCACTTAAAACTACCCCAAAATAATGCCATAAAACTGGTCGAAAAAGCACCCTTGAAGTCCTCAAATTTCATTTTCATGTCCTTTAGAATACTTAGTGTTTCTGATTTTACAAAGTGCACATTTCATTCTTGATGGTTTTTATCAAATTAGTAATAATTAACATTTTTATGATCATGGTATTTTAGCTATAAAGAAATATATGCTCAACTATTTCTGAACTTAAGGTATGGGGAAAAAAAGCAATCAAGAAAGTTGTCTAATTAGTTGCATTACAAAATACACAAGTGCCTTCTGAGTGACTGACCTACTGTTACCCTGCAGAGGGGACTTCTGTTTAGCTGGTGAGTGGAACCACAGTGTCCTGCAAGAAAAGCAAGCTAATAGGAATTTTGGCAGTTTGCAAGACACTTCTTGGCAGTGGATTCAAAAGGCATCCGGAAACTCTTATCCAGGTAGTGGGACTGCACAGCAATGATGCTGTCCTCACCAGGATCAGTGTCCAGACTCAGCTGGAGTAAGAACTGTGGCACATTCGAGGTCATGTCTGACACATTGTCAGAGGGAAGATGCTGACTCCCGGGGCTCACATCTGTTGCTTTACCTGGGGCAGAGTGGAATGAGAATGGTGGTGGCCTCACTTGTGAGGGAAGGCAATCAGGCTGTGAAGGATTAGGGAGCTGATCAGTGGAGCACCACGGAGACTGCAGAGGCATGAGGCTTAACTACAGAATGAAAAGGAGGGACAATAAAAGGCTACGCTTGAATGACTGCAGATGGACGCTTCCAAGATGGAGATGGATAGGAGCTTTTGTTCTCTGTCAGCAAGAGACAGAGCCTCAGATCTTGGCCTCCAGATCTGAATTTACAGAATTAGCGCATTGCACTAATAGCCAAGGAAAGGGAACAAACTTCATTGCAATAGATTTCAGAGCCAGCTGGGCCTGAATCAAGCATCAATGCCAAGAGGTAGCAGCAGGCAATGGCGTTTTGAGGCTCTGTTCTGCACCCACCTGCCAACCAGAACTGCTGCCACTGGAGATTAATTCTTTGCTGGGGCTTGGATTCAGAATATTGAATGGAGGATGACAAGTCTTGTGTGGCCTTCATAATTTTGCCCACTCATGTGCATCAGTAATACTGCCAAGGGAGACCTGGAGCAATCAGGAATGAGTATAGAATGCTGAGGACAAAGGTTGTTTTCTCCTTGGTCCCATGGATAATGGGAAAGCCTCAGGCAGAGGTGAATTCATCCTGAGCTAACAAGTGGATGAGTGGTATTTTCACAAGCAGTGCTTTGATTTTTATGATAGAGACTTCTAAGGAATGAGGACTGCTAGCAAGATATGAGATCTGTTTGACAAAGTGTGGATGAGCATTCATGACAAGACTTGCCAGACAGTGGTAAAGATTTTAAACTGTTCATGTCATCAGCTGGTGCGAAGAGCTTGCAGTTAAGGGAAGAAAGGTAAGACAAGGGTAGATGGAGCAGGGTGATGAGTGTAAGTGAAGTCTTGTGAAGAATAAAAAGCATTGGGAGGTGGCATATCTGAAGTGCATGTTAACAAATGCACACAGCCTGGAAAATTAACAGAAGGAACTGATGTTCCATGAGTGAATGAAGAACTCTGACAATGTTGGTTTTGAAGCTCTTCAAGATTCAGCTGGATAAAGCCTTAAGAAACCTGGTATGAAATCAGTGTTGACCTTTCTCTGAATGGAAGTTGGATTAGAGACTTCCTGACATCCCTTCCAGCCTGGGTATTTTTGTAGTTCTTAAATTATGATAATTTATCTTATTTTAATTTTATTAATTTTATTTTACTTTTATTCTGATAATTACAGGTTTTTTAACTACTGAAATGGAGAGGCCTTTGTTTGCTAAAGAGAATACACAATATGATAACTTCAGATTCTTTAGCTGACTACAGTGAGAAAATAACATAATACTGTGCAACAGTATTATGCAAAACCATGTGTTGCAAAACCATGCAAGCTGTCTCTAGAAAGACAGTCTTGTTAGTGCATGCTAAGCTTCAACTAAGAAATTTATTTTTGTTAATGAGTTTTTGAGTTTGAGATTAAATTTTTAGTCCAAGAACTGAAGATCTTAAATGAAGATAGATTGCAACACTTTTGCATCAGAACTCCATATTAGACATGTTATTTTGAAGTGTGATATAGGCTTTACACTGGTAACTATCTTTTCTCAAACAAAATAATAGGTTTTAACAATTCCAGTAAAAGTTATTCTTGTATGAATTTTGCAACAACAGCTCAAATGGCTGGCCCTCCAAAAATATTATTACATGCAAATTCAGTGTAATATGTTGTTTTACAGTTTATCTCAGTTCACATTTAACATCAATTGAAACTCCAACATTCAATGTTATTTCTCTGTGAGGCAGTGTTTGTACCATATTAATCCCCTCTCAGTTTTATTTAAAGTCTCACATCCAGGAGGGGTGGTCCTGGTTTTCCGCAGATATGTGTATTTTGCATTAGTAGATACAAGTGATGATTTTAAGCAGCAAAACGTCCTGAAAAGGACTTGAGCTGAAATAAGCTGAGTTCTGTGAAAGTGGGAAAATAACTAAGAAAACTTTGATGAGGAAGTTTACCATTATCAAAAATGAAACACATTCTAAGCTAAATTGAAATTGACCTTTATAAAGTCAATCATATTTATTGTCATTATCTTGAAGAGACAGTTTCTGGCTGGATGATATATTTCAAAATGCCTAATACTGTGCATGTGAGTTGTCCCAGATGCTACAGTAATAATATTCTCAGTGTGACATAAAAGTAGATATTTAAGTCCTTTTGAAGTAGGGCAGGAATCTGGTATAAATGTTGTATATCTTCTTCTGAAATCAAAGTTGTTAATTTCTCCAGACAAGTAGACAGAAAAAAAATAATATTGAGAGGCCAGTGACAGTAGCAACACTGCTAAATTGCTAAAAACAAACAAACAAAAAAAGCACCAACCAAACAAAACCCATACCCAAAGCCAATCTTTCCCCCACCTGGCAAATTGTGTAACCCTAACAGCTTGGCAACAGGCAACTGCATTTATTGGAAGTACAGAAATTTGGTTCTTTCTACTTTGTCTGTTACAAAAAGTAATTTAATCAAAAGAAAAAGTAATCAGCATATAGGCTTTATTTTCTTATTGAGCTGAAAATAGGAAGCTATATTTCAATTTTCTAAGGATAGAAGCCATGTAATTTGAGATCACCGTGAGCCTCATTTATTTGAGTCAGTGCAGTATGGAGATGTATTCTGCTGGCCAGATCTGGATGCCAAATCTAAGCAAAATAAAAGTGCTCTTCAATTTCTGTTGACTGAGGGAGGTGATTCTCTCTCTCTCTACTCTACTATCATGAGTCACCACCTGCAATCCTGTGCCCAGCTTGGTGCCCCCCAACATGGACCACCTGTTGTAATGAGTTCAGAGGAAGATCACAAAGATAATCAAAGGGCTGGAGTACACCCATGAAGAAAGGCCAACAGAGTCAGGGTTATTCAGCCTAGAGAAGAGAAGGCTCCAGAGAGACCTTCTAGCAGCCTTCCAGTACCTAAAGGGGCCTGCAAGAAAGCTGGAAAGGGATGTTTATACAGAGACATACAGTGGCAGCACAAGGGAGAATGCTTTGAAACTGAAAGAGAGTAGATTAGATTAGAAATTAGGAATAACTTCTTCACTGAGAAGATGGTGGCCATATATATATCCAGGAGAGAAATCCTCCTTTTAGTAAACTCTTTAAATGGAATAAAGTATATGACTACTCCATGTTTGGCAGTATTAAAAAAAAAAATAAAAAAATAAAAAAAAAAGCCAACATTTTTAGTAATGAAGAAAAATAAACCAAGGATTGACTTAAAAAGCAAGGTCTAAGTATGAGATCTAAATAAGTGTATTTTTTCTAAGGAAAGGGAAGAATTACACCATAAGTTTTCTTTACTTTCTTTTATTCTTTACAAAACCTTGAAGCATTCTTTTCTTGGGGTTACAAGTAAGCTTCCATTATTGTCAAGAGTTGGTTTCTAGTTTCTTAGCAACCCCTATTGTGTGGCTAATGTATCACTGAGGGTTTTTTCGCAAAATAGCAAGGAGCATAGTGACAGTTATGTACCTATTCAGACTGCTATACTGGTACTTTTATACAGGCTGAAAATCTAGTCTTTTTTTCTTATAATTTTTATCCTGCAGATGAAGGCATAAGTTATTGGATTTTTTATTATAAAACTTATTCTTTTATGTATGTCTCCTGTCTTATGGGAGTTTTACTGAAATTTCAGATAAGATTCTGCCATCTTTACTGATCTTGTAGTATTCAGTCAAACTATTCAGACAAAACTGCAATTATTGTGCAAGAAAATAGACTTTTTATATTTAACTTCATAAGACTATAATAATATTTTCCCTTATCAAATGGTTCTCCTTTTACAGATCATGTGAACTAAACTGAGTTTATGCAAGGGGCATTTTATTTGCTTGTTCTGATGTTGTCCTTGGGGGATACTCAGTTTCGGTTACACTGACTAAAACATGCTTCTGTTTATGCCTTTTTCATATTTTTTCTCTAAAGGCTAAATATACCTGGAGAATAAATATTTAATTACTTTGGAGATTATCAGATGATCCTACTTTCCAAAATACTTTCAGTCACTGTGATGATCCTGGCAAGGAAGCTGCTACAACTTAAGGAATTAGTGATCCAGTAATACAGTTAACCTGAGTAGGAGCAAGCCTCTGTTGCACTGTGAGCTGTCCAGGGTGGCCTTTGGGCTCTGCTGGGCTGCACAAATCTCTTGGCTACAGATAAACTTAGAACAAGGAGCCTCCCTCCAGACAGCTTTCACTTTGCACTGGTAATTATGTCACTTATGCCTTGCCTTTTTGTACAAGTGCAGCAAGAAGTTGTCACGCAAATACCCTTTATGAACATATAACATATTTTATAAGAAAATTATCTAATATCGCATTGAGGGATCTGATATGTGCAGCATGAACTGGAAAAATCCATCCTGTGTACATCTGATGCTGCATGAATGTTGTCCGATCAGGTTCCATCTGAAGGTGTGTGAGTTTTACTCATTATCTGTAGTCTTCTTCTCATTCTGTCTTAATAGACACATTTTATCTTGACATTTGTTGTTATGTCTTTCTTATTAAAAGCCAGAAAGAAACCTGCAACATCTCTGCCTCTCTCAGCACCTACCCTGTCCCTCCCTTACCCTGGTGCAGAGGAGTCACTAAATATTTCTTTACATTCTCTCTGAATGAAGAATTCTAAAATTTGTTTTTATATATTTCCTACCTAAAAGAATATTTTTTCCCTTCTTAGAAATTTGTGTGAATGTAACTGTAGTCAGAACTCAGCAAAACATACTTGTGGGGGAAATCCAAGGCTTTATTTCATTTGCATCATTTCACAGTGTGAAATAGCTCCACAAAAATTTAATTTCATTTTAAGTGAATCTGACATGAGTACAATGGCATTCTGCATTGGCTGAGTGTGCAAATAGGCCACTGGATTGTTAACTCACTGTGTCTTCTTACTCCAGAAATACCAGAATATTGCTTGTGTTTTTAAGGCATAAAGTTTGTGCAAAACAAAACTTTCTGACTGTGCTAAAGCTTGTTATCTTTGTTGTGGCTTAATAGACAGCAGGAATGGCAACAGAATAAATATTGTAAAGGTTGTAGTATCTAATGTGTAAGGAAGTCTTTTCATGTTGGTGTTTTACATATAGTCACCACTATTTTTTTGTGCTGGTGCCATTATCAAGACCCTTTAGTGTTTTTTTCACAGTGAAATATTAAGGGGTAATTTCCTTGCCTAAATAAATGTCTGTTGCTATTTGAGACCTTTTTCAGGTACCTGAAATGTTCACACAGTGTGGCAGGTTTACACGGGAACCATGGCCTTTTGGAGGACCATCTAGAGAGGCTCAGCAGTTTACACACAAACATCTTCATGCTGTACAAAATTAGGTGTGACAACTGAATCACAGCCTGACTAAAACTAGCAGGAAACAAGGTGGCCTCTACTGTGCATTAAGGGAATTAAAGGGGAAGAAATCCTAAACTGAAAATTTATATAATGGAGAATGCAAATTTTTTGTCACACTCCTACTGTCTGTTAGGTTTAAACTAAATAGCTCAATTGAGTTTACATTTCTCTACGTAAATATGTATCACACTGCTTACATTTCAAAAAAATGACAGCATCATCAAACATTTCAAGTTGGAAGGGACTCATAAGGATCACTCATTCAGTGTTAACTTGCCTATAGATAGAAAACCAATACTTTTTGAAATATCCTTAGGTCTTGTGTGAAAGATATATCTTCTCTGAAGGTCTCATCTGCCACCCCTAGGCATCTGTCTCAGATTCTCTGTATATCAGATGTTATAAAAGTGTGTATACGTGTGCTCCTAAATCAAGCCTGTAGACAGTATGATCAGTGTTACTTTGAAAGCTGCTCATGTCATCCGAAATTAGGCACCTTCATTTGTTCAGCTGAAGAGTTCTAAAGCTCCATTACCTATAGTGACTAGGGGCTTCATTAACTTTCCACATATATATGTTTAGTGACAGCTGAGATCTGCACAATTCTGGCAGATATGGCACAAGACTTCAGGAGACCTGCCCCCTCTGGAAAGGCAAATGGTATATATGTGGGACAGTCTCAGATAAAAAAGATGACACTGGACACCTCTGTTTAGGCAACTGATTTGAATGCACAAGTAGAGATTTATATTTATACTATATTTTCAGTTAAATGGCCTGATCTTGAATCCCATCTAACATATCCTTCTAAGTTATTCACAGGCATATAAACAAACCTTTCATTGAATTATATTTGCACAATTCTATTCTTCAGAATGCAGGTCACTTATTTAAAATTAAAAGGAGTGCTTCTATTCTTATATTTATTAGAGAACATGACTTCCACCGTCAATTTTCTCACTTTGTGATATTTTTTGATATTTTCAGGCCTTTTCAATTAACTTCATAAATAAAATTTATGTAACTAGCCTCAGTTGATTTGCTTTTTAATCTCTTCTGTCTGCTCATTATTATTGTGCCCAGTATTACTGGGCACAGATGCCTGCAGGTTCTCAGGTCCAGATGTGTCTCTCATCATGTTCTCAAATCACATAATTTCTCCTACTCTGTAGTTAGGTTTCTACATAAAGCAAACCAATCAAAGCAAACTTAGTAAGAGGCATGACAGGTACACATAGATTCCTGACCTTGATGAATAGGGACTGAGATTTTATCACAGCACTTGACAGTGTGTGAGTTTATTTTTGGCTTCATTTTACAATGAATTGATTGAAATCTCCCTATAGCAACCATATCTGTTCCCAATATTGTTGCACTACAAATACTTTTAATTTCTGTAGCATCATGTTTGTGAAATGCATATTGTTGCTCCAGTCACACTTTGGGGGGGAGAAAAAAAAGAATAATCAACAGAATACCTTTTCAGTGTGTGCAAAAGTGAAATTGTGTGCAGAAATAAAAAGTAATATTATTATGGTATTAGTATAGTAGCATTAATCAACAAAGAAGTATACCATCAGGGAAAAGATCAAGCAGAGTCTGCTTTCAGATGTGAAGACAGAACCCCTAGATAAGTAACACGGAATTTTACCTCAGGAGTTCAAGAAAATGTCAAGAGTTTTTGTTTGCTTTCAGAGAAACACACAAAAGCTAAAGAAAATAAATTTTCACTTTTTCAGCAAAGTCTGATTGCATTGATTTGGAGGGAGGCAGAAACAGATTTTTAAAAAGGACATTTCAGACTGAGATATGGAGAGAGAAGTCAAGCTGTAATATTCAGAGAGATTTTCTAACCTTAACCTCAAGCTAAAGCCATCAGGATTTGCTCAATAATGGTGACAGCACATGATTCATTTCACTTATTTCATCTTGCCAAGGACAACTGTACAAAGACGGGGGAAAAAAAGGCAGTCTATGCTTTTGCTTGTCTATGACATTCCATAGGTACCTTCAAAGTTAATGTTTTTTTCACCAAATTCTGCAGATGAAAATGCTCAGGGAACTAACTAAAACCCAGTGATTGATTTTTGTTGTTTTTTGTTTGTTTGTTTTACAGTATAAATCATAAGAATTGGAAAAGTGAGCAATCTCGGTAAGAGCTTTTGGTTTTATTTAATAACATTAGTCACAGTGTACAGTAATTCAAGTGGATGTTAAATAGTTGCATGCTATTTTATAAGCTTTTGAATTGTAGGATAAATAAATGAATCTGCATGAGGGTATTTTTTTAAGCATCATTATGAAGACATCTTGTGATACTTGGTACATAACTTTGAATCCTTTAGCTTACCTCCAGTAAAATTATTCATAGCTCAGACTCACCTGGGCTAGCATTATTTTCTTCCCACTAAGGCAGAATGAGAATAACTTTCTTATGTAATTATTCTCATAATGCTCCATACTGAAGAAGCAAAATATTATCCCAAGTACACAACTAGGAAATGATGTTAGAGAGAGATCAAAGCCCTAAGCCTACAATGATTTAGACATTGAAGAACAAAATATTGGAAAGTCTCTTAATGCCTAAAAGCCTACTTGGCCCAAGATTCAGTTTTTATTAATGTAGTGCTTACAGAGAATTAATGAAATTGTATTACTCATCTTTTGAAAAATGAAACCATTTGAATATTCAGTTTTTCATTTGAAGGGGTGGGGGAGGAGAAAAAGAAAAGGAAAGAAAAAAAAAAAAACCAAGACCAAACCCCAAACCAATAAATACCATTTCTTAATAGTATTTTGCAGCTTTATTTACTTCTAAACATCTTTCAGGGGTTCAGTAAAATCCTATTCATTTTTGACTAAAAAAAAAAAATAAAAATTCATCATTAGGAGGTATTTTTCAGACCCACAATGCCCATGGCTATCACAAAATGCAAGCCACAGGATATAAGTGATAGGACTCTTTCAGGTCTTTGAGATGCCTACAGCTACTGATCATATCTTCAGCTTAATCTTCTTGATTCTTTGTAGAGTTCACATGGACAGATAAAAGCAATATAGCATTATGTTGCACTGGAAAATCAAATAGGGACACTGCTAAAATAGCTTTGTTTGCCTGATGCACACCTGTATTTTCTGAAATAATTTATCCCAGATACGTGACTTTGGCAACACATAATTGCACAGTATGACCTTGTATCAAAACATGATTTTCTTCCAAACATCAAGATGATTTCTCTAATTATTTCTGTTCCTTCTAAACTTCTGTTTAATTATTTGTCTGTGGTAGCTATTTAAGAAGTCAATGATTGTCATGTAAGCAGTATTATAAGCAAGTTAGAGGTTTAACAAACTCCTTATGTGTGTTCCAAATGGATATGAGATTACAGAGGTTCAAGGGCAGCCCTTTTTGCATAAATTTTGAAATGCTCCTTGAAAATTGATCATTCCAGAGCAAGCACAACTATGTGAAGATAAGAAAAAAGCTTTTCCACATTATGCAAATTCCCACCCAAGTCAGAGAATGTCACTTCCCTTCTGGAACAGAGAGGGTTTGCACATTTGAACTTCACAGAGTTCAGCTCAGCTCTCTGTCCTTTTCTTTCCTCCTCAGTAATTATTCTTAACTGTGGTAACTCTAATATATGTGTGAGCAAGTGCATACAAAATAAACCTTCACTTAGGGTTTCTCTAGAATTTTTTTTCTCTCTCTGTTCCTCCCACTAATGAGTAGGTTATGACATTTAAATGTGCTTCCGTGTGGAGTTCAAGTCAGTCATTTTTAGAGGTTAAGGAATCATTTAAGATATTGACTGTGGCAAATGAGTCCTGTGGCTGAGCAAGTTTTTTCAAGTACGATTTCCATTTTGTGTCATTCCAATTGTTGAAAAAACAAACACAAAGTAACAAAACTCTTTTTTTACTGATGGTAGAACTAGTATTTCAATTTCCTTAGGGATAGGCATTGTCAAAACATAAAATGACACTGTTTTATTTTAAAATATTTTAAAATCCAAATAAATAAATGAGAGGAGAGCTGAGGTTTTCTTTGGCTAAAAATTGCAAATACACTTCAGCAAGACATCATGCTCCATAAACTGTACCGGAAAAGTCTGATAATGACAGTACATTATGCCTTCACCCATTTTGGAAAAAAAAAAAAAAAAAAATAGATTGAACTCCAGCAAATGTTTGCAGTGAAAAGAAGCAAACATTTGCTGGTGAATTTCTTTGGTGAAATGGATCTGTTTTGATTAGTCCCCAAAAAGATCTGTGTCATTGAACATTTGTTTAGCCCAAATGTAGTGTTCTTTTTCCACTGGAAAGTGGAGTACTTGGACAGAGGTCAGTTTTTCTGCTACAGAAAAGAAACATGTTGGAAGTAGAATGGTGAGAGAGATGTGCATGTCCCGTTATCAGTAAAGGATGGGATTGTCTACTATTACTACTGAAAGAATTATACACACCTTTCCTGCTCTACATGGGACAGTCATATTTTCTGGGGTACTAACACAAGCAATGGAGGCATTTAGGGCTATAGTCTGCCATAGATCTGGTAAGTGCTAACCGGAAGCCTCCAGTGAAACTGTAACATCTGTGAAGTCTGTGGGAGCTTTCTCACTGACTTGCGGGGAGACAGAGCTCGGGTTTGAGATGTGAAGCAGACATTAATAAAACCAAACGGGTACAGTCACTCTTTGTCTGACAATTACTCCTTTGTGTGGACCTGTCTCTATAGTAGAATGGGATGGAATACAATAAAAGGGAACAAAACTGAATTACTTTCATTTTCTCCTGCATCAGTTAACCAGGCTGAAGATGTTCATCTGGAGGAAACTGCACTATGATAAAAACTGCACATTACTTTATTGAGCTCCTTTATGGAATAGTTCTCTTCCATCGGGAAAAAAATTTTGGGGAATGTGATTATGAGAATTAAATAGAGACTGGCTGAGCCAACAGTGGGCTTGGAGGCTATGCCAAAATATCTAATAATCTCAGCCTTAAAAAGCTGCTATTAAAAATTGAGAAAGTGAAGTGCAACATAAATATAGCAGATCTGAACAATTACCTATTTTTTTTTTTATAATTTAGCAAAATGCCTAATTTAATCAAAGTAAATGTTGTTTATGTTTTCTCATTCCTGAGTGAGAAATGTTTCCTCCTTTCAGACTTTGAACAACTAAAATTTCTCCCATATTTTCCTATTTAATGAACATCTACAGCAGTGAAAATTTATAAATAGGAATTTAGGAATCCTAGGTAATTCCAGAGTTATTAATTGAGATAAAGGGTTAAATTATAATTTGATAATTTATTTAAAACAAGTAGCAGTCTTCAATTTCTTCAGTAGGTGGCCTGTATTAACTCACAAATAAGACATTAAAGGAAAAGAATTTGCAATGAGCAATCAAAAAAATTTCCATTATTTTTAATCTTCACTCCTATTACCATTGTATTATGCCATGAAATTGCAAGTAAAGAGTTTAGTACATTAGCTTCTGTGAAACAACTATGAAAGTTTGAGGGTTTTTGTTCGTTTGTTTTTTAGTTTTAACCTTGAATGTTATAATTACAGTATTTTAATGTAATAGCTCAAAAATCCTTCATTGTCCCAATCAAGAGATTAACTTTGTGGAGATAAAATGAGAAATTACTTCAGATTTCAAGATCAAGACTTTACAGATCATTTATGCTGTGAAATGTAAAGCTGTCTTGGAACAGTCTGAACAGAACTTTTGGTTATGATGACCAACAGGCTTCTGAAATAATAGCTCTAGTCCTCTGTATATATTAAGAAAAGTGTCCTGATGGATGGCTAGGTGGCTTTTCCACATTATTATTTTACAGCAGGCAAGAAGAAACCTCAGAGCTGCCCCTGTCAATTAAATACTTTAGATGTGCCATTGTTAGTTCTTTGGTGGAAAGTGTAGGTATGAATTTAAAAGAAAGCAGAGGCCACATCTCTTCAAAAGACATCAAAGCCTTTACAATTGCAGATGTAGCCAGTGTCTGAATAGAAGCACAGATAAAACTAATCCCATGAAGTCACAGGAAAACTCAGAGAATCCATGACAGTCTTTCAGACTGCTACTCTTGTAAAGTGACAGAACTAGAGCTGATGTACACTGAATGCAGAAAAAGGGAGTAAAAATATGGAAGGCGAAGAATGAAATTGGAATGTTTGAAGTGCTCGCACAGTATTGCTGTAATTTGTGGAATGGTCCCACTGCATTTGCAATGGATTAATGAAAACCGGTTAAAAAATTAAAATCATTGTCATCCTAATCGTGACACTCAAGGCTGTATATGTTAAGAAGAAATATATGTTCAAATGATGCATCTTTCAACTCAGGGGTATAAGGTCTGGGTCTACTTTAGGAAGCTTAGAATAGTGTTCATAAACTGCTACTAAATCACCTTTGCATCATTTCCCAAAGTATGCACAGTAGCAAGGGAGATTTTTATGGACTGTATAGATACAACAAATGAATACTATCGACACAGATGTCAAACAGGTAAGAGGTTTCAAATAGTGCATAAGAACTGTTGAAATAATATCTCAAAGAATGCTGGGATTTTCTTTTTCAAATGCTTATCATTTTCCCATCTACAAAGGGAGATAAAATGGAGAAAATGCAATTTTTAAAGGGAAAATAATTGCCTGTAGTTTGCAATTGCTCTCATATTAATTCTCCAAGTATATGTGATCTTGAGTATATCTAACACAATTATACAGTTTTTGTAATGCAGAAAGTGGAAAATTCTTTACCTGCAAAATACTGAAAATAAAAAAGGAAATAATAAATGACCTGCAAATTAGGGCAAAGTTCAGCCACCTTTATCACAAGGAGTATGCGTTAGTTTCATTTGTCCAGATGATTTAATTGCAGATTATTTGCTGAGGTGTGAAACTGTGCTGGATGAGAAAGTTAATGTTTATTTGTCCAGCTGAAACAATAAGGTACCAAAAATGAACACATTTCCTAAAAATCTTTAATGAACCACATATCAATATGAAAGAAAATGTAAAGAAAACCCATAATACAAGATTTAAATACATGCCTGTAAAACGGACGTGGAATCTGAATATATAGGAACTGAGATACTGAGTAAGGTAAGGGGTTTTTTAGCACTAGCACCCATGTCATTTTGTGAAAGAAAATCATCACCAGCTAAGAGAAATTCTAATCTGGAATTGACAACTGCCCCTGTCTAAGATACTTTTCACACCTCAGTGATTGATTCTATAATGTTATGAATTTATCTGCAGTGTCAGTTGTCTATTCCTTTTTTCTCTGTTAGGATGAAATTTCTTTTAGCACAGCCACCATTTGCTCCCTGATGAATTTCTGCTCATTCTTTTTCCGACCAGGATTCAGTATTTGTGCTAGTGCTAAGAAATATTTTTGAGACTGGGTGCTCAGGATTATCAATAAAAGATAATAAAATAAAATATTCTGTACATCATTGCAGATGTACAGAATGTAGAAATCCACATACAAAGTTACTCTGAAACCTTGTTTCTTTAGTGAAAATAGAAAAGAGGGGGAAAAATTAAAATGGTCTATTAGAGAATTAGCTGCACAAATTTATGGCAGTATAGATGTTATATATATGTGACAGGGTCCTGAGGCCTGGATGTCCCTAACCAGCCCCTCCAGGGCTAGCCCTACCCACAGCCCAGGAACCCATGTCACCCCACAGTGCCATCAGCCTCTGCCCCAGTGACACTGCAGCACAGTTGGTGTCCAACTCCCACAGCCCTTCCCAGCCGTGGCCCTTGTGAGCCAGGCCCACCCTTGGGTGCACATCCTGGCACAGCTTCATCCTGTTCCTATCCTCAGGGAGATACCTGATGCCTTGGGCTGTCCCAGTGCCCCCTGGCTGCCTGGCAGGCAGCTGAGTCACCAGTTGCCTGTTCCACCAGCACTCCTTCTGCCCCAGAGTGCTTCCCCCAGCCCAGTGCTGACTCCTTCTCTATCCCCAGTGAGACCACCTGACCTCCTGACACAGTCACCTTCAATTCCAGCACCAGGTGCCCCCTGTCACATCTGTTTCCCAGTTTGTTCTTCCTGCCCTCACTACATGTCCCTTGGGAGAGCCCTGTGACAAACTACAGCAATTAAATCTCCCTTCTGATCCAAATCTGTGTGCCCTGACAACCTGCTCAGACTCTCTCATGTCTCAGCTTTCACTAGTGTAGGATAGAAATCATTAGACCTCTCTATGACTTCCTATACATATGTACATTTATAAATTTAACACTGGTGGTGATCTCATCCATATTATTGCATTCCTATGATTCCAGATTAAGGTTGTTACCTTAATTGTACCATGTTATTAGTAAGCCCTGTGTCAGGGACCAGGGAGTTTGGGTAGAGCACAGAGCCAGAAGTCAGGGCTGAGGGAGGATGACAAGGAAACAGTGAGTCTTGTAATTCCAAAGAAGAGAAAACTGAGAAGGGTTCTCATTAATGCATATAAATACCTCGAAGGTAGGTGCCAAAAGGATGGTGTCGTACTCTTTTCAGTGATGCCTAGTGACAGGAAAAGGAGCAATGGCTATAGACTAAAACACAAGGAGTTTCCACCTCAGTGTGAGGAAAGAACTTCTTTACACCAAGGGTGACAGAGCACTGGAACAGGCTGGCCAGGGTGGTTGTGGAGTCTCCCTATCTTTACACATTCAAAAACTAGCTGGACATCTTCATGTATTACCTGCTTTAGGTGACCCTGTTTTGGCAGGGAGTTGGACTAGATGATCTCCAGAGGTTCCTTCCAAGCTGTGGTTCTGTGGGCGCAGTTCCCACAGTACTCAACCAGGAAGCAAGGTCCAGGATGGGGATGGTGACAGATGCCAGTCAGGAGCCTAGCAATGGCCAGACAAGTCCACAGTGGCCAGGTAGGCCCAAGTTCAAGCTGGGAAGTGAAGGTTGGTCTTAACAAGGTGAGTGACCTTGCTTAGCATGCTGATGTGCAGCTCAGGCAAACTAGGTAGGCGTGTTTGAGTTCTTGAGCAGAGGGAAAAGACTATTCTCAGCCTGTCTTTTCTCAGTAGCCTTATCCCAGATGACCCAGATGCATTATATCAGTGCTGGGCTGTGCACTGAACCTCTGCAGTGAGGAGTGGGAGCTCTCAGGGCCATGACCCACTGCTTGGAAATTGCAATATAACAACTGAACAGCAAAGAGAGCAAAGCATGGTGCCTTGGCATCATTCAACATATTAGTACAGACATAGGTCTTCATTAGATGGATCACTTCATCTCAAGCTGTGTCACAGGAAAAATATATTTAATGTGCCTGCATTAGTGATCACAAGTAAAACTCTTGTATTTTCTTCTTTTTTACAGTAAAATCCATGTAGTCACAGTAGGTCTCCTATGATCTGAGTATAGAGGAAACTGCCTGGAAGTAACACAGATACAACTTATTCAGCCAATAAAGATGAATAATCAGCTTCATCTTTCTCTGTACATATTCTCTATATTTGTAGCTGTGTTTGTAGTTTTTTTTCTGTGTCTGTAGTAGTTTGGTTACAGGGTAATTCTATTCTTACTCCACAGGTAAATTCCTACTTTTATGTGAAACTTGAAGTGTAAAAATAGGACCATAACTGTGCTGTGTAATCTATTCATCGAGTATCTCAATTAATGGAAGCCAATTAAGATACCAGTTCAGACATAAATTGTCAATTTGTTTTCCCAAATTTTCCCGACAAATAATTTCATAGTTTTCTCTTTCATATCCTCAATGTTTTTGCCCATACAAGTGTTCCTCACTCTCATCTGTGATGCTCTGAAGAAGAAAGATCTCTAAAGTTTCTATTGTGGAGATCATATTTTGACACAGTCCATAATGTGCATTGTTCAGAAATCTTGTCTTTAAATCCATGAGTCTTTCCATTAATTTCTTTAGGTCTAAATGTGAAAATAAATTGTGTTGATTGATCAGTCTTAATAGGGATTCACAAAACCCAAATGTTCACAACTGCTTTAATAAAGAAACTAAGATACATGTTTTGGAGCCATTCAAGCCATGAAAAGAAATGAAGAGGCAGAATTTATAGTCACACATACATGAACATGATGAATAATTGATCTGTGTTTGTATTGAACTCTCTGTAGATTTTAATACTTTACTGCGAGAACAAGTCATTTTTCTGGCTGTGGTAACATCAGCTTTACGGAAAAAAAAATGCTTATAGTGCTTTTTTATAAATTTTCAATATAACTGAGCAACATGAGTCAGTCTCAACATAACATAACAAACATAACATATAACATAACATAACATATAACATAACATAGCATAGCATAGCATAGCATAGCATACCATATAAAACATTTTGACTTAATAAAGATTAAAAGATAGTATTATGGAATAACTTTTGCTAGACAGTATTTTTACAATGAAGAGGAAATTATCCCTTTATGCACTGAGTGTGAAGTCAAGATGTGCCAATGGGTCAACATTCAATGAAAGACAGGGACTGTTCTCTCTGAAATAGCTTTCACTACAGCTAAAGGCTAGAGAGCTCACTATGACACTGTGAGGCCCATGCTTTATCATACTTGTCCGTGTTTAAAAGAAGAGCTTAGAATATGTGGGTTTGTCTAGAAAAAAAACCCTGATGCCTATACAGGAGGAACAAACTTGATGAGAAAAAAAATGACCACAAATCTTTCCCCTCCACTAAGAATAGAAAAATAAATAATTGAACTGAGACACAGAACTGTTAGTAAAAATAGTAGCTGCAGAAAAAAACCACAAAATTTTCAATGAGACACATGATTAAAACACTAAATATTTTTTTATTATTATTATTATTAGTTTTAGATGTTATAGAGGTTGCAATAGAAATACTTTAAGGAATGGATAGAAAAAATCTGCAAACAACCAACCAGCCAAAAAAAACCTTACCTACTTCGTTCTGATTTCATTAAGAGACAGACTAGATGACACCTTAGGATCCCTTCAAAGCCTGTATTTAACAATTCTATCACAACTGGAGGGATGTTGTTGGGGTCCCTACCCCCCTTCTCCCTTCCCCCTTCCCCCCCCCCCCCTTTCCCCTTCCCCCCTCTTCCTCCACCTTCCCTTCCCTTCCCTTCCCTTCCCTTCCCTTCCCTTCCCTTCCC
>JAWWEE010000001.1:72714254-72725329 GCA_035221455.1 Xenops minutus
CCCCCTTCCCCATTTTCCCAAACCTTCCCTTCCCTTCCCTTGAGCATGTTTGAAAAATGCACTTGGTGTAATTGGATTTGGGGGGCGGGGTTCTGTGTTTTTTGGTTGGTTTGGGGTTTTTTTTTTGGTGGTTGTTGTTGTTGTTTTTTCCCTTTTAATTTTATTTTGTTGTTATGGTGGTTGGTTGGTTGTGTTGCTTTTGTTGGGGTTTTATTCCGTTATTTTGTTGTTGTTATTTGGTTTTAAAGATGTGTTTACTCCTTGTTCTAGCTTAGTTAAGATATTTTCTCCCCATCTCAATAACAGAACTTTGACTCAGTTGCTGTCAAGAAAATCTCCTCCAACTATTTCCATAGATTTTCTTGAATAGCAGTTTGAGTCATAAAATGTTAGATGGGCCCGTGCATTTGGTTTCCTGGAGGAGCTGTGTGTAGGATAAGCATGTTCAAGATCTTAAGTCAGTGTTCATAATTTTCATTGCATGGAATGGTTTTTTCCCAGCCAAGTGCCTCTAAGCTAACATCTGCATCCATCTTCTGTAACAGTCCTTGTGTGCTTAAGTAGAAAAATAAATGGGAAAATAAATTCCACTCTCTGTGCCTTAATAAGGACTCAACTAAGGCTCTACTCTTTGTATAGCTTATGCATTTTTGCACTTGACAATGCCTAGAAACAAAATCAGAGCGAGTTCTGTAGCTGGGCACAGAAACATTGTACATTTTTTTCCCCCTTATGTAAATAAACCAACTTTTCTCTGCATAAATAATCTTCTTCTTTCCAAGGAAAGACTACTCACTTTTTTTTTTTTTCCCTATGTAAATAAACTAACTTTTCTCTGCATAATTTATTTTCTTCCTTCCAAGGAAAGGCTGCTCAGTTTCTGTGCATTACTATCAAACAGCACCGTATTAATCAAATGCTGTAGTTTGCTGTATGCTTGGGGTTCATTCTGACAGAGGTTGAACGCACTATTGCCATTCCCATGAGTAATGCTCAAATGCATTACTTTTAGCCCCCTAAGAAAGTGCTGAATTTACATAAGAGTGTAAATTTCCATCCAAGGTTTTAAGTTCACAAAAGAGCTAATGCCATTTTTCTATGTCTTCTTTACTACAGACATTTCCATTTTCTTTAATAGAGCATAGGCCACCACCAGAGGCATTGTATCAGCTAAGAGTAGCTATAGCTCTATTCCAGCATGGCAATTCTTCTATTTTTGTGTCATTTGTGTAAAAAAACTGTAACTTCAACTAAAATAAAATCCCTGTTCCATGCAGAGGGCACTATTATAAAATTAAATTAGTAAGAAAAGACAATGCTAAAGGTAAGATATTAGTTTTTCATTCCTTTTTGATTCCAAAAATGATATATCAAAAGGCGACAGTATGATTTTGCTGAAGAAATAGATGATCAAGGGTTCTAATTTAAGTGCCTGTGAGAGTGTCACCAGTGCAATGTGGTGCAAAATTTGTGCAAAAAATAAATCCATAACACTGGGGAAAGCTTATCATTTGCTTTGAAAAACATAAAATGGAACAGTTATTGCATTAAGTTTAACCTCAAATCTGTTCTGTGCACTAATTTAAAATCCTAAAAGATAGCACATAGTCTGCAGAACTAAAAAAAAAAAAAAAAAAGGTGTATTGTGAGTGGAATTTGCATTTAAAAATAGGTTTGGATTTTTTCTTGGTAACACAATCAGAGCTGTTCTGCTTCACTGAAATTATTCAATATGCACCCAACAATAGAAATAGTATTTCCTAATACAAGTAACCCCACCAATACAAATCTACAAAATCTCATAAAATATTAAATTGTATTCTTCAAAGCTGTGCAAGATAAGTGATGTTGCTCAAATTTGAGTTTTGTTCTACACCATATTTCTTTATTAAAATAAATTTTTCCAACTTCCTGAACATGAAAGAGTTTTCTTGCATGATAGACTTCTTGGTTATTTTGCTGAAGGCAGTCCGCAACTTGTCTATATCTCCTAAGGAATTCCAGAAGTAACTATACCAAAATAAAGGATCGTATCAAATGTCTGAGATTTTTTCTTCCCTGTTATACAGTCCATATGGAACTGACTGAGAGGGTAGCAATACAATCAGACTGTTTTAAAAAGTCTCTAGGAGGATGAGGTAAGAAGTACGTATATGATCAGACAGACATATTGCTGTCTATTAAAAGTTTGGAAAGGAATCACTAGCGAACACTTAACAGAAGCTACAGTCTTAGTATTGAACAGATAAGGCTATCCAAACCCTTTAATGCCATCTCCAGAGACAAACCTGAGAAAGCTTGATTGAGTTCAGAATATTTTAGCTTTTATGTTGACAAACTGATGCTACTAGAACTGTAAAAATGAAGTTAGATGGCAAAGTTGGCAACAACATTTTTGCACAGCAAAGGAAGCATTACCTGCTTACTATAACTAAAAGAATAAAGAGCAAATGGGATATAAAATAAAGCTCAAGCTGCTAAAAATTTAAAAGAACATTTAAATCACACGGTCTGTTCATTCTCACTTGCTTTCAGAAAGACTTTTTGTATTAGTTGCATCTAATTCTTTTTAAGCTTTTGTTTTGTTTGCATTAACCTTGATTGAAAACATGACAATACTGATACTGGAACTGAACACAACATATGGAAATTGGCTTAAGAGTCTCAAGCGTTAGTTTTTTATTTTATATTACCATAAGCTCTGCTAGGATGTCTAAGACTGTTTTTTCATTTTTTTTCTGCCTGAGACAAGAACTAACTTTTCTCCCAAAGAGCACCCACCAGTGGCATAAAACCAAAACATTATTTTTGGTATAGTGTACAGCTGCCTCCCCTCCATAGCTAACATTTCCATATCTAAATTACTGCATCAAGGAACTGAAGGGAAAATGTTTTAACACATAAACTCACTCTAAATCAGATACATGATATATTTTATCATTTATATAGTCTTTCTTAGTTAGAAAAACAATTTAATTTTTCCATTAGTCCCCTGTATGATGATAGGAAAACTTGATAACTGTTTTATAAAACTGGAGAAAATATGTCTTTCATATTTTTTCTATGAGTGTATTTCTATATATGTATACATAGTATGCCACAGGAATTGATTCTATGACTAGGCCGTGGAGACATTTGGGAATCTTGCACCATGCAAAAGAACATCTGCACTGATATCTGCCTTTTTACCTTAAGGTAAAATTTTAAAGAAATTTTCCATTTGTGATGAATTTCAAGAACAGTTACCACAAAGTGACTGAGAATTTCTAGTTTCTTCCCAAGAGAGAAAAATTACAAATAACACCTTGTAGCTGTGTAGATATTTATAGAAATTATATGTCAAGTACCATTATTTGAAATACATCTCTGCCATCTGCTCCAGTCCCAGAATTCAAAATGGGAAGATTCTGCAGTTATGATACATGCGTCTAAGACAAAATGTGAAAATGTGCCTATAATCAAAACATTCCTGTCCAGCCTAGTCTAAAAAAATGTATTTTCTGATTAGTCATAGGCCTTACATTTGCATCACAGATAGGAAGATTTTTGCATCTCCCAAATGTCAACATTTGGCTTTATTAAACTCAAAATTTAATGCACACCTCTATTAGAGAGTGGGCAAATAACTTTTATGCAAGAAAGGTCTCCACTGTTACGGAGTCTGAAAAATGCAAAGGCAGATTATGTCCTTTAAGAGCTTACCATGTAATTTGAAAAAGCTTTCATCAATTGCAGCTTATGTTAAAAAATAAAAAATTAGCCAGTTTATGCAAGAAGTTAATTAACTTGAACTTGGTCTTCTCTCTTGGAACTCATACTACTGACTCCATGTGTGTTCTGAGCTAGAGAAGCAATGTCCGCTTCTACAATGGCATCATAAGCCATAGGAAATTTGTTGCTTTCCTTGAATTTTCAATGCTCACAACCACACTGAATCAGAAAAATTACATGTCTAGATCCATAAACTTCCTCCTAAAAGAGGAAGAGTATATGAAAAATACTTAAAATTCAGCCTATAAGTGCCTTATTATTAAACTGCAGATGGGTTCATGTTTATGCCGCAGAAATACTAGCCTAAAATTTTCAACAAAAACTTTAAAAACAAACCACAAATAAAACCGGAACTTTATTCTCCAAAATCCCCAAAAAATGGGAGCTTTATTCAGTGAAGTTGTGTGATTTGACATATACAGTGATGACTGTAAAAAGAAAAATACTGGAAAAAATAGAAATAAATTGTGATATACAATTTACATAGATATGGTTTTAATTTCTCTTTTAACCTATTATAATAAATCTTTTCATGAGACCAATAATTATTGCTAACGCTGCATTTTTCATAGTTTGTACAGGGTGCTTTTTTTTTTACTTAGTTTTGGGGTTTTTTTACTTTTTCTTGTTTTTTTTTGGGGGTAGTTTTTGTTGTTCTTGTTGAGGGGGTTTTTATGTTTGTTTTGTTTTTTGTTTTTTTTTGCAGGTCAGATTTGTTGCTTGCTTTTTTTTTCTGTTATTCCCATACAGCTGTAACATGGGGAAGACTGATCTCCACAGACCTGAACAAAAAAACAACCATGAAACAGTTCCCACAGATAAATATACCTGTATGTATATATGTACATGATTAAAACACACTTAATTGTAATTCCGTAGGATCGAAGTCGAGAATCTGAAAACTTACAAGTTTAAAACTTATAAGTGCTTATAAGTCACTCTTCTGCTAACTCCTAAGTACCATTACACTTTACACATGCATGTGTATTAGTGGCAAGTATCAACAGATCTTAAACTTGCACCAATTTTTTACTCAAAATTTTCTTAGTGTTGAAAAGCAATAATTCATATCTCAGTCTGTTCATAAAACCTGAAAGCTGTAATTCTTACCGTATGCCTATACTACTAGTATAGTGGCATGACAGGGGTTCTTGGTAGTGGGTTGATTCCTTTCAAACAGTAATAGCTAATGAACAGTGGCTTACTTCTCTGTATCAAAATGAAGAAGGGTTTGTGCAAGAACTATATTTATTACTGCATATACTATAGCTGCTGTGTTCCCTTCCCCCTTCTTTATCCATTGTATAAGATCTCAAACCCCTATTTCACAGTGTGAAGAACTCACCTCCATTATCCCCATGAAAAGGCTCCAGCTGTGTTTTCAAAGAAAATGGCTGCAACTGCAATTCACTGGGAATTCAGTCTTTCTGTGTTTTAAATATTTCAGCTGTGAAAATATCTGTGGGTCTCCTAGTTATATTGTCAGAAAAAAACACACCAGTCACTGATTACTAAAAAGGCAATCCCTGTAACACTCAGTTCTTAATATAAAAGTACTCAGAAACTTTGAAGCTGAACATGAAAGAAACTGTCATGTTATTGACAGGGTTAAGCAACAGTACAGCAGTTTTTTCCTCCCCTTGTGGTTTTTAGATCTGCAAACTAAAATACCCAGGAGGTTAATATTAAGTTCTTAAATCGCTTGGTGAATCTAGTACATAAAAATGACAGAACAGAACAAACCTAATGTTGCAGCAGCACCCTTAATGTTATTACTGTGATCCTTCATTTGACTAGCATATTCAGTTAGGAAAGGGTCTGATGTTTGCCATATAACATTCTCTTACTATATAAGGATACTGCAGCAAATAAAAAAAAAAAAAAAAAAAATCTCTTTTGTTCATCAGCCGGGTTATTTTAGAAAGCTTTGCAGTGGCATGTAATAAACTGCATATGAACATGGCTCCCTCTAGTGACTGCCTCTAGAGGCTCCAAGCTTTTATTTTCCCTGGCTTATTATACCTCCAAGTTTAGAACAAGAACTAAAGTTTGCACAAAGCAAGTAAGATTTATGAAGTTTCCTCTACTCTGCAAAACAACGATTTTATTTTCATTTATTTTTCCCCCTCGTTTTAATATTACATGGTTTTTGACCCAAACCTTTATTTCTCTAGGGCAAAAATTTCAATCTAATGTTAGGACACTTCTGCCAGCTTTAACGCTGAAGCTTTAAAGAGCCTCAAAAGGGTATCTAGGAAGCTTGTTAGTTAGAGAATTATATTTGATACACAGTTTCTGCAATCTCATTTATTTTAAAATGCTAAAGTATGAAAAAAAGCCACACCAAAGGTCAAAACCTAATAGACAGATGACTGAGGAAAGTCAGTAATTAGTAGAGTTGTCCTGGACTAGGTCATTATTTAAGATTACAAACCACAACCACTAGCAACAAAACCCCAAAACAAAAAAATAAACAAACAAACAAACAAACAAACCCAAAACCACACACACAGATACATAACCAAAAACAAACAAACCAAACCAAACAAACAAAAAAACACAGTAAAACCATATAGCAGGCTAAAGGCATCTTTCATTTTTTGCTTAAAATATTATACATAGTTATAAATTAGTCACGTGAGAATAGGTTTGTCTCATTCATAGTTATCTTTACTGTAGACACACATTTGAGGGATAGTCAAATGTGACAATCCCTCATTGTCATTTGTGACATCCCAAATGACAATTCCTTTAATAGTCATTCCAGGGAAATGGTCGGTGTAACCAGAATGGGCCTCTGACATATTTCAGATGTCTTCTTTACAATCGTAGGAGTCACCCAGTTTGTGTGGGAATGTGGATCTGCTAGAGGGTGGGAAGGCTCTACAGAGAGGCCTGGACAGACTTCATCAGTGGGCTGAGGACAACAGCATGAGGTTCAATAAGGCGGAGTGCTGGGTCCTGCCCTTGGGTCACGGCAACCCCACATGGCACTGCAGGCTGCGGGAGGAGCGGCTTGGGAGCGGTATGGCAGAAAGGGACCTGGCAGTGCTTGCTGACAGCAGGCTGGGTGTGAGACAGCAGTGTGTCCATGTGACCAAGAGGGCCAGTGGCATCTTGGCCTGTGTCAAGAACAGTGTGGCCAGCAGGACAAGGGATGTGATCATCTCCGTGTGCCCGGCACTGCTGAGGCTGCATCTTAAATACTGTGTTCAGTTTTGGGCCCTCACTTTCAAAAGGACACCAGGGTGCTGGAGCGTGTCCAGAGAAGGGCAACAAGGATTGTGAAAGGTACAGAAAACTTGTCTTGAGAGTAATGGCTGAGGGAGCTGAGCTTGTTTAGTCTTGGAGAAGAGTGACCTCGGGGCTGACCTCCTTGCTCTCTACAACCACCTGAAAGGAGGCTGTAGTGACGTGGGGACCTCTCTGCTACTGTGTCTGCAGTGAGAGGACCAGAGGAAAGGGCCTTAAGATGGGGACAGGGAAGATTCGGATTAGAAAAAAGTTTTTTTTTTTAACTGTTATATTGGTCAATCATTGGAATAGGTTGCCCAGGGAGGTGGTGGAATCATCATCCCTGAAAGTGTTTAAGAGAAGTCTGGATCTGGCACTGCATGATGTGGTTTAGGCATTACAGAGGTAGTGCTGGGTTGACCATTGGACTTGATGATCTTAAAGGTCTCTTTCAATTTTGATGCTTCTATGATTCCTTAATTTCTGAATTTTCCAAAAAGTTTCAAACCCTTGCAAAATCTTTACTGTAGATGTAGTAGTCCAGCAACTTCAGACTTTAAATTACACAATGTTTACATGCTGTCCCCAGGCAGATAAGAGAATTTGCTGTGGCCACTGTGTGCAATAGTATTACTCATATACTGTTCATTATATTTTATTCTTTTATTCTTCAATGACTTTAAATCTATTACGATTGTTTTTACAGTGTCTGTTACCATAGTGATACACAGTGTGTGCCTGGCTGTCTCCTTTCCTACCAGTTAGGCCTCAGTTAGTAATATAGATACTGAAAAACTCTCTGCTTAAAGTGCTCTGCATTACATGAAAGCTTTGGTTCAGGTGATAGCTTAAAATTACTGATCTTTGGCTTCCTCACTCCTTGGGTAATATGTCTGAGCTTTTGCTAGGTAATTGGGTTACTTGAAGCACTAGCCTGTAATACTGACATTGCTGCCAAGTCCTTCTTGCAGTGCTGTCAGTTCCAGTCATTCTTTGTACCTGCAGCTCTTTGTGCAGAAGGGAAATCTTAACACCCATCAGATTCTTTTGCATCCATGACTGATGCGGAAAATGTGGAAAGAGGCTATTTACAAGAGCATGCAGTGTCATGACAAGGAGGAATGGATTTAAGCGGAAAGAGGGTAGATTTAGATTAGATATTAGGAAGAAATTTTTCACTCTGAGTGTGGTGAGGCACTGGAACAGGCTGCCCAGAGACTTTACAGATGATCAGTGCCTGGAAGTGTTTAAGGCCAGGTTGGATGGAGCTCTGAGCAACCTTTTCTAGTGAAAAGTGTCTCTACCCACACCAGGGGGTTTGGAACTAGGCAATCTTTAAGGTCCTTTCCAACCCAAACTATTCTGTGTTTCTATTCCAAAAGGCAGGAAAACTCAGCTGTTATAGTGTTAATATATACAATATATATGCACTATACAATGGGTCAAAAATAGCACAAACTCTGTCCAAGACTATAGATTTTAATGATGGCTTCACACTTCTTTATATTTATTTCCTTATATTAAGATTCAATTACCCCTCCAAGAAAATGAGATCTTCCGCAAGTTTGAGTAAAAAAAGTACAGAGGTAATTTTAGACTAATAGAGAACACTTTTGAAAAGTAAAAGTAGCCTGTATTAAGGGTAAGAAATATCTAGGAGGAAAAACTCTAATATATAGGATTTTTTTTAACCAAAAATTTACTGGATAATGAAAACTAAAAACTCATTCACTTGCTGTGTATTGTAGTATTATCTTTGACTTTATTTCCTTAAGTATATTATGCATTCTTTTTTTGTGACATACAAGTGTTTTATTGATTCAGAGATTATTAATAACTATTAGACTAATTCAGAATTAATAACTTGGCATTTAGGACAGAAAGTACAGTCTTGTTCATCTGAGACTCATAGCTAAATCCAAGTGAAAAAAATAATAAAAAAAAGAATGCAATATGAATTCAGTCCACAACTGATACAAGATAATGACATTTTCTTCACAAAAAAGTAGCTCTCAACAAACGTAAATATTCTTGCAAGTTATGAAAGCTTGGGTCTGATAAAGGTGTTAGAACCTGAAATTCTATGACATATGCAGAGGAGGCATAACATTTGGCAATCTGGATCTAGATTTTTAGCAGCTGTTAGTAACCTCTTTTCTACTTTTAATCTTAGAGAAGGGAAACTTAAATTTAATCCTATAACTGGAATTGTAAGTATACATGTAGCCTTACCAAAAATATTATAAATGTGGATGTCTTGATTAGAAGCAACAGTAAAACTAGAGGATTATGTTGTCCATGATACAACATTCATTTAAAAATGACATAAAGTCTGGACATCAAACCTGTTTACTTGGCACAGATTCACAAGGTAAATCTGAGGTTAAGCATCTGAACTGGAACTGAATGTGGGCACTGATAAAATCTAAAAGTTTATTTCAAAATACTCATTTTACCCTGTACCCACATAAACTGATAGTCTGATGGTTTAATTTTTTTAAGGTGTTATCCCAATGGAGGTTATTAACATGGTGTGTCATAATATTCTCATAGACTGATGAAGTTCAGACTAAATACTTGGACAGTGAAGTGGACTTTGACTGATGTGAGACACCAGCAGTGTGTGTCAGAGGTTAATATTAAGTACAATACTGTTAAACACTTTCATTAATGACCTGGATGACTGCACAGGGCACAGATCCTTAGTAAGTTTGCAGATTGTATAAAACTAGGAAGAATGACCAGTAAGACACATGGATGTGGGAACATGCAGAAGAACGTGTTCAAACTGGAGAAATGGTCCAATAAGAATCTCGCAAAGGAATAACTTCATGTAGCATTACACATTGTGGGACAATTGGATGGAAAGTAGCTTGTAAGAAGGGGACCTGAGAGTCCTCGTGTACACCAACTCTGCCAGCAAGGTACACTTACAGCAAGTAAGGCCGACAGCTGCCTGGACTGTATTAGAAATAATACACCCAGCCAGTCAAGTGATGTAAGCCTTCCTCTCTACTCAGCCCCAGTGAGGCCACTTGTGGAATGCTTTGTCCAGGTCTGTGATCCCTGTACAAGGGATATATGGAAATTATGGAGTGAGTCCGGCAGAGGGCCATGTGAAGGGCTGTGAAGATGGTTAATATCTTGGAACATCTGCTGTATCAGAAGAGGCTGTGAGGGATTTAAAAAAAAAAGTTATTAAACTGCCAATGTGGAATAGTGCTCTGCCCTCCCCATAACACAATCTCCTTGAGAGCATTTAGTGCAGCTGTCAGTCAGTGGCACACCAGGAGCACAGCCCCACACCACACCCCCTGGACTCCCTAAACCAGCACCATATGGCTGGCAGACCAAAATCCCCACCTGGGAGGGGTGGCCACAAGAGTCCAGAGTAAATAAAACCAACACCATGCAGGCTCTGTGTGTTCATGGTGCTACTGTTCCCAGACTTCTGGTAGCTGGTTCTACGTTTGGATCTAAGGTGGTAGCTGTAATTCTCTCTCTTTGCCTCTCTCTCTCTCTCTCTCTCTCTCTCTCTCTCTCTCTCTCTCTTTCTTTACTGCTTCCTCTTCTTAACATTTGGGTAACTTAACCTGGATGGGTCGGAATTTTACTAAGTCAGTGCTTTGTGAAATGATTTATGTTGATCAAATACTTGTTTGAAACTTTTGCCATGTTTAATAAATCCATCAGACAGATTTTCAGGGTCTTGTATATTTTTGAATATAAACCCCTTTGACGAGCTTGTGAAAAGAGCCAGGGGTCTTACAGAGACTGAGGGAGATGGGACTGTTCAGCCTAGGGAAGAGAAGGCTCAGAGGGAACCTATCAATGTATAAATATTGGATGGAAGGGACTAATGAAGGCAGAGTTACAGTGACGCAGACCTGTTTGGGATAACGGGAAGGACCACTCCACACAAAACACAGGGTAAGGTGAAATGGCCATTTATTAAACAGGGTAAAAGGGTTTTATAGGGGCTAGCTAGAAGGGGCAAGAAACTAGGTGTGGTTCGGGGAGGAGATTAACAGGTCTGTGACAATAAAGGGAAAAAAGGGATGGGCTACAAC
>JAWWEE010000001.1:72725429-72767780 GCA_035221455.1 Xenops minutus
ATAAACTCTCTCTCTGCTTCCCCTCCCGTGGTCTCCGTGTGTGTCTCTCTGGGGCATCTCGGGGGCCGAGAGCAGGGGGGTGAAAAGGGGGGAGCGTCACCCCTCAGCTGTCGTAGAAAATTCTGTTTAAAACAAACAGAAACATACTGTGAGAGTGGACACATATTTTGACAACTGAGTAAAAGAGGTTTTATGGTCTCCATCCTTGGAGGAATTTAAAACTTGTCCAGACATGGTCCTGAGTGACCAACTCTAACTGACCCTGCTTTGAGCAGTGGGCTGAATAAGATCTCCTGAGGTCACTTCCTACATGCGTGAATCTGCTATTCTGTGATGTGTATTCATGGAATCAGAGAATTGTTTAGACTGGAAGGGACCGAGAGAGAGAGAGAGAGAGAGAGAGCTGGCTTCCCTGGTCAGCCTGTCTAATACTTGAGCACACCCACAGTAATTTTTTTTATTTTTATTTTGTTCAGATATAATTTCAGTCAGTCAGTATCCACTAGTATTTTCTTAATAAGTGCGCACTAAAGATTGCCTCTAGTCTGTTTTGCTATGTACTGTTTTGCAAGATGAATTATGTTGTTTTTAAATTATTTTAAACTATTTTCAAGTTCTAATTGCTAGGCTTAAATTTAGACACACATGGAAGTATTAGTTGCTTTGCATTGTTGGTCCATTTTCTAAATTTTCTAAAGGGAAAACCTGTAATGGGTTGCCTTTGTTTACAGACTGTGATTGTCCGTATGTGTCTCTTTGACGCTGAGAGGTAACTCCTCTATCCCATAAAATCTTTGTGTTAAGGGTATTATCTGGAGCTTAGAAAAAGTGTTAAGGCCTAATTCCAGTGGAGCTATTTGCATAGGACTGGGCTATGTGAATGCAGCTAAAAGCATCCAAAACTCAAATTTATTTTCACTTCAATAGGTTGCTTTCTATTCAGGGAGTTGACTGGTTTAAACCAGGTCTGGGATATCTTTTACCATACCTTGTAGGTGATGGCTAAAAATGGAGATTCTGCTTTGGGAATCCAGTAATAAGATCAACTAGGTCTAACTTTTAGTGATTATATCATTAATGATACATTTGAGGTGTTCCCATTAGGTCTCTTTTGCAGTTATTGAAAGACATTGATACTGCAGAAATCACACATTGTGAGTGTGCCTTTTTTGATCAATGGATAAAGGGAGACTTGGATGACTACCTCAGATAATATCTGCACTATACAATGACTAGAAAGAGGTAAGAATAATGTTTAAAAATTAATGGGTTTGAGGTTAATAATGAGAAAACATGTACAAATATGTAGATACACTCTTTTATTCCATGTAAGGGTAAATTGTAAATGTCTCTCATTTCAAAATATTTAGATGAAGGTTCAGTATAAAGCAAAGACCATTGCCAGAAAGGCACATTACTGTTTACTGTGGTAATTGTTGATGCCAGCTGCACTACATTTTAAAAAGTGGAAAATCAAAATTATTTTCTCAGTATTTCAGAAGTTAGCATTTTGTCACGGTTTACATTCAGCATTTACAAAGAACAGCAAACATAGGATAGTTGTAATGACCTTGTCTCTAAATCAGAATAATATTTCATCAGACCCTTATCCATTAGTGTTTTCTGTATCTCTTCACTGTCCTACAAAACTTATTAAAAAAAAAAAAGGGAAGAAAAAAAAAAAAAGAACAAGGAAAAAAGTCACCTTGCTTCACGAGGTGTCGTCTCTGATGCTATCAGTCACTGTATGGTGCTAAGCAAGTTGATTTTATGAGCTGGAGAAAACCCATGGCTCATAAACTCAGCAGAGGTGAGTGAGTTATGACAGTCGTTCAAATACGTTAATGAAATTCCTAAAACATCAGTATGGTACATTAGTCTTCCTAACATTTAGCTTTATTAGGCACACAGATCAATGAGAAGCTGTCTTGTATGCCAATTGTTTAGCTTCTTTAAAATCCATAAAATTTTAAACTGCTTCCCCAACCTGTAGCTGAGGAGAAACTTTAATGGTCAAATTTCAAATTTTGGATAAATCAGAGGATTTTGTAGGTGTACATTGAAGCTAAGCCAAATCTGTCAATTTTAAGAAGTTGTCAATGTGAACACCTTTGCTCACTAGTGCTAGGCCTAACACTATCTCCACATAGTGTTTATCTACAGCTCTTGACTTCCGTTAAATTTGCAAGTGCTCATTTGTTCCAAAATCAGTTTTGGAACTGTCTACATATACTTCTCATTTCTACTGTTGCAAAAGCGGAATATTATGTCATGGTACATATTGCCAAGGTGCTAACACTTTTCTGATAAAAAAGTAGCAAAATGTTTCCAGAGATAGAAGAATGATAATTTTGAGTGAGATTTGAAATTAGTCTTTAAAAAAAAAATTAAGAAATTAATCACATTTTAAAGAAAATAAACTGCATTTCTATTCTGAAAGTATCAAGTGACATTTTTAAACATGAACAAGCTTTGTCATGGAAATATTTTTATGTGGAATAATTTATTGATCTCATCAATAAATAACAATTAGAAAACTGCATAACACTTTGCATTTGAACGTGGAGAAATTGGTTTAAAAAATCAGTTAAGTCACTTTGCCCATCATAGAACAAATTAGTTTCTCAATAACGAAGAAAATTCTCACTCTGTATACTAGCTCTAAATAACAGACCGTACTGTTCTGCAACTTGCAACACAAAAAGTACTTCTCCATTTGATTTTTATGTGCCTTTCTTCTCTTCCTAGTTTTGTTCTGTCTGTTTATTTATTCTGAGTGGAAAGAAAACCAAAATAATAGCAGCAACAACCCAGAGAACCCAGAGAAGAAAGAAAACTGCTGTTTCCAGAAGTATAAATGAAGAGCATGTAAAAATTTTTCACTTCAGATGCCTACATCCTCTGATTTAAATTTGTGTCAGCTGTTCTTAAATACTTCAGTAAAATTCAGGAATTATAAAAGATCAGTAAATTAAAAAAATGATCAAGTGACAAACCTGGAACAGTAGCCAGTGGTGAGAAATCATTGTTTGAAGATGCTTATTCTAAAATAATTGTGAAGTTAACAACATTGGATAATATCTAATAATTGTTAGAGTCGAACAATTCTAACAACAGATAAAATGAAGGCTGATGGATCATAAATAGCTCTAACATAGGTAATAATTATTAACAGAGGTAAATAGAAGAGTCAGAAAAATCAGTCTAGATCACTTGGTAATTTCAAAGTAAAGGATCATACTGATAAAAATGTTGAATTTTGAAGAAATATTCAATAAGAAGAAATTGGAAAATCTGAAAAACAATGATTCTGAAAAAGATATAAAGATTATTGCAATTTTCTGTGAGTACCTATTGCAATGTTGTCAAAAAAGAATACTGAAAGGCATAAAGACAAGAGTAAGAGAAAAAAAAGGAGTGATATTACCTCTATTCAACATCCATATTTTTAAACTATGTAACCTTGTAAAAGACACAGAGAAGAGACATTTCCAAAAGCTGGAAAGAATGGCTCATGGTGGAAGATTTAGAGCACAGTCTGTTTGGTTGATCAAAAAGATTAAGTGATTTGATTGCACTCATAAGTACTTATACAGGGGCAAAGTGCCCATTGCTAACGGGCTTCAATCTGGCAGAAAAAGGCCTATCAAGGACCTATGCCTGGGAGCTGAAGCCAGATAAATTCCATTAGAATTTAGGCACATCTTTTTAACAGCAAGGGCAATTAATCACTGAAACAAGCTACCAAGGGGTGAAGTAGATTTCTCTGTCTGTGGAAACCTTTAAATAAAGAATAGTTGCCTTTCTAGGAGATATACTTCAGCCAAACACAAGTTATTGTCTACTCAAATAAAACTTATTGAGCTCAGAAGAGGTATAACTGGACAAAGTTTAGAGTTTCGTAATTGAAAAAGGCCAGGATTGATCATTTAATGGTACTGTTTGACCTTAGTCTGGAAGGTTTTGTGGTGGATATCCTTAGTCATTTCTCTGACTCCTGTAATTTGTTTATACATAAAAATGTTGGACTAGAAAACAAACTGTTACCTGAAAAGATACTTTTTTTTTTTTTCTTTTGAATTTGCAGGATAGGTGTACCATTGACTGCTATGTAACTTTGTTCTTTTTATTGCAGTCAATAAAAGGTAATAAAGTTAATATTTTACAATTGTTTTCAAATATATATTTATTTCAAACGTATAAATAGCGCAAATCTATATTCATTTTAGTAGAATAAAATAAAACTCGAGTATTAAAAGAAAAATAAAAAAAAACCAGAAGACTGTGGAGTTTGAAGCATCATGGTGATTAACTTTACCAAAAATAGATAGCCCCAGTCTGCAGTCAGCCAGAGAAGTCAATGGAACTAATCACAGTTAAGTATATGTATAAATCTTTGAAGAATCGATGTTTTAGTTTTATCACTGTAATGATTCGACATGACTTTGAATACACCAGGGAAATGGACATATAGAATAAAACAATGTAACCTTTAAACTACCACTAACAAATGAGAAATATCTTTAATGAGGTGGTAGGTCTGGGCATCAGGCATCTGGGGACAGGGACAGCTGAGGCCAGGCTTGGATGTCAGTGACAGGCAGGGCAGGGTTGTGGGGGAGCTGAAGACTGGACCCACTGCAGTGTTGCTGGAGGGGAGTCTGATCGCCCAAGCTGGGGCTGACATGGGTTCCTGGGCATTGGTCAGGGTGGGTGGAGTCTCAGGAGAGCTGGGCAAGAACAATCAGGGCTGGTGGTGCCTGCAGGCTTCTAACACAGCAATTTTATACATATCTCTGTCCCGATGGTCCCAATTGAAAACAGGGCACAAAAAAGCCTTAATATGCTTTAATATCTCCAGGTCCTTTGTTAATGGTTCCCCTATCTCATTGAGAAACAGGTTCAGGTTTTGTTTCAACCTTTTTTTCGTTGGTAACATCCTTGGAGAAACCCTGGTTGTTGTCCTTTTCAATCCTTTCTAATCTGAGTCCTGGCATCTGAGTCATGGCTTTTCTAACTGCACACAACACACTTGGGCAATGTCCGGCAATGTCCCTTTATTCCCACCATCCCTGCTTCCACCTTCTGAATGCTTCATTTCTGCATTTGGACTCCACCCGGCAATCACTATCCAGACCTTGCTGGCTTTCTATTTGTTTGACTTACTGCAAGGAATAGATTGCTTTTGCACTGAGAATGTTGTTCCTGAAGATCAATCATCTCTCCGGAGCTGCTTTGTCCTTCAGGGCAGTTTCCAGTGGAATCTTTCCAAGCAGATCCCTTAACAAGCCAAAATCTGCTCTCTTGAAGTATGTTGCTCTAATTCTGCTACTCTGCTACTGCTCACTCCCTCCAGGATACACCCTCTCCAGTTCTCCAGTATTCACAACAGCCAAGTCTTCCATTAGCCTACACAACTCTGGACAGCTTTGGCATCAGTGAATCCAGGGATACACATCATCCCATTGTTGAGCATGAAAGCCAATAAATTGTCTTTTACATTCTTCAGAAATCACCTGGGTTTCTTGCACCCAGACACATTGCCTTTGCAGGACGTACTGAAGTGGTTATTTTTTTTTCCCCATCAATACAAGGGCCTGCAGCTGTGAGTTTTCCTTTAGTGTTTAGATAAGGTTTTATAAACAGACAGTATCCCACTGTTAAGTATGAAATCTTGAAATTTAATTCATGTCAACAAAAAAGTACAATTAAATGTTTAGTAAATGCTAGCTTTTTCTAGAGATGGTATGTCAGACCAAATACTAAAAGTTGCTGAAAATTGTACACTAATGAGATAATATATGCATTGGAGAATTGGTTGTCAAAAAATTGTTACAGTCTAATTGACAATTATTATTTATCTAAAAGGATCTGAGGTTTTGCTCTAAATGCAAGTCATAACACACACCATTCAAAGCAGCAAGGGACATACAAATTAGGAAGATAATACCAAGATAAAAAAAATGAGGAACTGTGTGAAGACTTACCATAACATGAAACTGTATTCTACATACCTGCTTTGAGATACAGTCTTTTTTTGACAAAAGCAAACAGATAGTAAGGTCCTTTACATACACCATCCGATAATATAAATATCCTTGAGACAACTTTACTTACTTCTGTGTTCTGAAAATTGTGACTTGGATTTGAACGTTATACAGAGATGGTAGAACTTGCAACACTTACCTCATCTATTTTCCTTTGTTCTGGACTTGATTTGTGACATTAATTTCATTTTGTTCATTGACTAAACTAATATTTATGGCAATGTGAGAGATAAATTAAAAAAAAAAAAAAAAAAGACGTGGGATTTTGGAAGCCTTTCATATATAGAGGTCAATATTGCAGCAAAAATACATGGAGATTTCACTTGTAATTCACAACACAGTGATTATCTTTCCAGCAGTGTACAAAAGAAGACAGAGGCAATATTGGAAGACAGGCAAAATTGCCATTGAAGGGGAGGGGAAAGAATAGAGCAAGCATCTTCTTTCACAGTACTCCTAGGCTGGTTTAAAGATATAGACCTTATCCTCTATCCTTCAGATGTCTTTTGGAAGATGTCACTTGAAGTGGTTTAAGAAACAAAATACAACATATACTGGGAAAGAAATATGTCAAACTTCTTTCATATTCAAATTGTTATAAGACATGTCTAAAAAGAGAAGTATGAGCACAAAGTACACTAACTGCATTCTAAGGTCATTCCTATTTACTAAGTATATTTTTAAATACTGAAAATTGCATACTGAAGTCTTTGAGGATTTATAAACCAGTCCATTCAATTTCTAATTTAAAGACACGAATACTTAATACACATCAATAATCCTTTCAGTAAAATCGCAGCTTAAGTGCTGAACATGAAGATAATTCTTTCCTTTGGAAAATGGATTCCAAATAGCTAATCTGCTTAAATAGATGCTTTGTAGAAACATCTTTCTCAAAACATCTTTACAAAACTGATAAGACTCTTTTGAATAATGCATTCCACCTTTAGTTCTAAAAGAAAAGTGACATCAGAATGCACATATATTGTCGCTCCTCAAATCTGGTTTAACTATTCCTCTACTCAGAAAATTTGTTGTTTATGTCTTAGGAGATGATACACACAGGCACAGGTGTTTTCTCAATGGAATGAAGTCTACATTGCTATTATTTATTACATCACTTACAAAATATAATCCATAGCTTTATTTCTAGATGAATTCTGTGTATTCCTTTCAATATTAGGATGAATTCAATATTTTTTGTTCAACATTCTCTTGGCTTGCATAGGAAATAATGACAGTTATGTTGATGCTGGCAATTGCTTCCACAGCTATTAATGAATTCAGTTGAATATTGGAGATATTAGAGGTAAAATGTTCAAACAGAGAAGAAACTAGATTTAGAAAACTATAGAGGCTGGATGAAAAGGTAACTCGTATTAGTTGTACTACAAGATTTTTACAGTTCTAATACCATTTCACCATTACAGTATTTTTAGTACAGCATTATCTCTATAGCTAACATTTTAAAGTATGAGACAAAACTGTTACTACAGCTATTAGAAGAAGGCATGGAAAGAATACAAGTCTTAAAAGAAATATATTCACAGGATATTTGGAAAACATAGATTTTACATGCCTATATCTCACTTATGGAGATTTTTACTGTTTTGACTAATACATGAGTGATGAACTGACTGATTCTTATGCTTTCATTGTTAAGTCAGGAAGTAAGTATGTGATGGTACTATTTGAAACATCAAAACCTCAGAATAAGGTATTTTATGAAGATTTAAAAAAGAAAAAGAATTATTCAGGCTTTTTGAGATAAAAAAAAAATGAAAACAAATAGCTAGAAGTACTTTATTGAAACAACAAAGTTTCTGAACCAACTTTTCAAAACCTTCTCTTTCAATCTTTTTGTTTGTTTGTTTTTTGTTTTCGATTTGTTTTGTGTTCCCCTGTCCATATGTTCCTCCACCACCCTCCCCCCCCCCCCAATTTTTAAAGCAAAGTTATTTTTGCACTTAACAGATCTAAGTGATTTTTTTTTTTTTTTTTTTTAATAATTAACTTCAGGACAATATGGAGTTTTGCCAAACAAACACCTTTGCAAATGTTAGTAGTTAAATCCTTGGAGATGTTTCTAAGAAAGAGTAGATCAGAAGCCAGTATATTAATTGTGAATTCTTAAGGAAAGCAGTCTCAAATTTGTAATGGATTATATGTTCAACCAGATTCACTGAGCATTACCTATTATTTCTTGATTCACATTTTTAGTTTTACAGTGATACTATTCAGGAAAATTGAGAAAAAAAAAGACTGTATTTCTGAAGCAATAAAGCTCTTAGCCTATTGGAGCTCTTCACCATGGCTGAAATAAAAACAATCTGCTACTTTCTGACTCTTCATAATTACTCTCAGAAACAGTACTTCCAAATAACTGAAGAACATTTCAGAAATACTCACATGTGTATTGTCAAGAGCTGCCTGAGACAGCTGGTCATAGAAAGCTCAGTTCTTCCAAAAGTTACTGAAAAGCAATTAAGCTTTTGATACAGAAAGTTGGTTAAAACCAAACAAAACAAAAACCCACAACAACAAACAAAAGAAACCCAAACAGCCACCACCAACAACAATAAAATACGCTGCCTGTGGTAATTTTTCACGGGTGAAAGGTTGGTTTGTAAAGTTGTGGCCAGACAATATATACCTAGATCCAGACAGAAAACTTTATAACCTGTAGCTAGGTATTTATACATTTTGGGTTCAGAAAACAATTATGGTAAAGACATAAAACATTTAATGATTCAATGATTGAAAAACAATTGTGAAAGAAAATATATCAAAATGATTCAAAATTAAGTGAATCTAATATTTCCATTAAAATGTCATTAAATCTGCATATATCTTGAATATTTGCAACCTGCTATTAAAGTGAGTTGTCTTCTTGAAAAGCAGAAAAAACTTCCAATTAGTTTTATATTCAAGGTTTGTCCAGTGAATCATATAATACTTCAGACAGTCTGAAATGTGTACTTTGGCTGTTGATAAACAAATATAATATTTTTTTTCATTTTGTCTAACTGGTAATTAACCTTAAAGAAATTATTCATTTTGACATGCTTTGGGTTCATAGTTATGAAGATTTTAAGTGTCAAATGTCACCCTGTTACATGAGCATGTCTGCATATGTAGTATTTGAATAACCATTATTTTTGTGCAATATATCCTATTTATTTTAAAATATTACAGCAACTTTTGCTGTTGCTGGTAAATTTCTCTGAAGGCTTAGATCATGTAATTGGGTTGTGCTGCCGCAAAAACTGGTAACTCTCTTAGCTCTAGAAGGAGGTTAGGGCAGTAAAGGTCAACAAGGCCAAATTTTCTGGTCACCCTGGAATCCAATTTCATGCACAGATCAGTAAACAGCACAGCAGGATTGCCAAAGGGTAGCCTTTCTGTAGCCCAGGAAATATGATGTTTTGTCATTACTTGTAAAAAACCCTCAGGCTTTGAATTGACCTGGCAGTGCTGTCTCTCAGGACTCACTTGCACTGTGCTTGTCCTGAGCTGTTTTTATCTTGCCTTCTCTGTGATAGTAATTGTCTCACAGTCAGCTAACTATTGCCTAAATCTGTTTCAAATTATATAGTAGTAACAGATAGCCATTCAGTGTGAGGGGAATTGCTAGCAACATCAGCTTTAAATGTGGTACAGAAAAGTGTAGATACAGGGTGACACCAGAGGTTCCAGTTTGTGAAAACAATTCACAAACAATGCAGGAGCGTACCTATGTGAGTCCCTTAAAACTTCCTTCAAAGAAAAAACAGAAAACAGAAAAATTGAAGGCAGAAGAACTCTCCACCATTAACAATATATTTCTTCTGGCAAAAACCTCAGGACACTGATGGCTTGTTGTAACTCCCCACTTCTTACTAAGAAGACTGATGCTCTTGACCTTAGTACTCAGTGGGACAGTGGAGGAGTAGCATAAGATCAGAAGAAAGGGATACATAGTAGGAAGCTAATATTTGTTAAATGTTTTTATTAATTCAGTGCTCTCTCTTAATTTCAGCTTTTACTGAGCTAACTTTACTGGAATTGGAATTGGGATTGTAACTATAGCTTGCATTTTTTTTTAATTTTATTTTTTAGATTTCTGAAACATTAATTAGACAGAAATTCTTAACCCCATATATAGCATGTATGACCTTTTGTCCTGAAGAATATTTTCATGTGTATTTCTCATTTCTATCCAATGAAAATCTTTCAGCAGTCTCCTTCCTAGGACTGTGCTGTGATTTTTACAGCTCTCTGATACCAATTGTTGTATACGGCTGAAGCTTGATCATCTTAATTTTGTTGACATAATTTGTTACATAACTTCTGCACTTAAAAAACCTATACTAAGTGAGGCAATAACCAAACATACATAAGGAAATTATTACCAGTTTGTGCAGAAGACAGCTTTAATTTAGTAAAAAAAAAAAAGTCCATTTACAAAGGAAATGGAACTCAAAATCTAATTAAAGACTTTAAGTTGAATGAATAAATAAGAGTAAAGCAGCTTTGTTTTCTGTTTGGGAAAAGCACTCTAGTGATAACTAAGATACAAATCACTATAAAATTGGTTTAGTAAAGCATATCTTGCTTTTTCTCTGGTATGATTACAGTCCAGTAGTGGCTCTTTCTATATGGAAGCGAAGAGGTTAATATGTCTTTCTCTACTGACTGATTAAAAAATAAACAAACCTTAACATTAATGTCACAGAGTGAGATTTCTACTTGATCAAATTCTTAATGGCTGTAAATTGAGGTAGTTACAGAGTCAACGAGCTATACCACCAGTCTCTAATCTATACCTCAAATAATTTTTTAAAGCTAAATATCTGTAAAATAACAGAAACTTTTCCAAGTTGCATCAACAGAATTATTTGGTCTAAGCATAAGTTAAACAGACAATCCCATTCATCAAACAGTTGTTAATCACTCCTTTCTATAATCGTGTAAGCCAAACCAAAATTTTAAGTAAGGATTTCATTTATTTAGTATTTTCCAAATAAGGGCTTTAAAGTGTGTTTATTTTAGTTATAATGTCATAATGTTTAAATAAGAATATATTGATTTCTGTAGTCTCAGTAATTTTGATTTTGTGGTTTTAAGAGTAATAGTAACTTGCTTATACTGTCAAGTAAGGTACCAGTTTGTTTGCCATAAAAGTGCATATACTTTTTTTTTTTTTTTTTTTTTTTAAATAAATGAAACACAAAAATCTGTATGTAATAGCATACAGAATTGTTGGCATTCATCTCACCTAACTGCAACTGAAAGTTCAATGAATATCTAAATTATTTTAATGTTCCTTATAAACTATCAAGAATTGAGAGTATTACTGTATATGAGCTATCTGAGGATACTGTGTGGGTGGCTATTCCTTTTTACTGTCCACAGAGGGAAGGCAAGTTTAGAGCTTTTAACTTTTTTATTAACAGAACTAGATAGGATACATCCTGTGCCTTTTACTTTAACACATACTATCAAATCATGAGATTTGGAGACCTTGTAAGCTGGATAGAAAAAATATCTTTCTCAAAACTGTCATTTTCTCCAAGGCAAAATAAAATAAAAATCATGCTGAAATTCTTCTGTTAGATGAAGGTAATCCTTGTGTCCAAGGGAGGTATTGCAGTGGTCCTCACTGGAAGACCATTTTACATGTAAGAGTTCATGACTCAGGTAACAACTAGCTGACCCAGGCCTGTGCCATCCTTTGTTGTGCTGTGCTGGATGTACAGCCTGGCCTTCAAGATTTTTCTGTGCTCAGCAAATCTGTTGTCTGCAGAATAAAATTGGCCAGCTCATTGTAACAGAGGAGCTGCAGGCAGCTCCCATTTGGTACTGACAATATTGTCACCTGTGTGGCCTTGCCTTTACCTAGAAGAGTAGCAAGAAGTTTTCACATGAACATCCTTTCTATTTGATAGTTAAATGATAAATAGAATTGTTTTCTTGGAGGAAAATCCTGTAATAGCCCAAAGAACCAAAATGAGGTAACTTCCCGCAACTGGGGTCTTCATGGTATGCTGTCTGTGGATTGGAGATGTTCAATGGAGATGCACATCTCAGGGTTCCCACCATTGAAGAGGTGATTGCCTATGTTACTCTATGTGTATCATCATTGCATTATTTGAATATTTTCCAAGTTGTGCATCAAGTAGGATACATAATAAAATATAAGACGCAGTTATTTTTTTCTGTGGAAAAAGACCTGTACAGGTCTGCAGATTATTTTTTTTTTTTTATATAAAGTTTTCTATCTATGTAAAAAGGGTTATCTTTATGAAAGGATGCCAAAACAGTGTTCTTCATATTTGCTGAGGTTTCTGGCAGGTTTTTTACTCCCTACACAGGCTCTTATCATTGTCATCTGCACAGAGGAGAATTACCCTTCTGGATCAAGGAGCAATGCTGACTGCACCGATTGTCTCTTGAGAGACTTAGGTTGCTATTTTAGGTAGTGTTTGATCTGTTAATTGAACACAGAGCATTATATTTGATGTATTTGTAAAACCCTCCACTGCTGAGAAGTGCATTGCAAGGGTTTTCAAAGATATGATGACTTCATTCTCAAATGCAGTCAGTGGGTTTTATTCATACTGCAGGAAACAAATACACATGCAACCAATCAAACACACACACAACCAAAACAAGGTCATTTGCCTCTCAAATCTCAATGAATTGGTGACAGTAGGGAATATGGGAGTACTCTGTGAGAGAGAGAGAGAAAGCGACATTTTCTGATATAAATACCTGGTCTATTCTGTGCTTCAGCTATGGCTTTTTTTAGGGCAAAAGAGTAAAGAAAATAGTAGGAGGTACAGTAATAAGTGAAATGAAGTATAAAATTGCTCAGTATGTTGGCTATAAAGACTTTAATGCTAATCCTATTATTTCTCTGCTCCAGTTGTTAAAAATTTGGGATTTATTTAGCTCATTATCTGAGTTTAGAGTTGCCTTTGCTAAAATTGAAGACATTAGAATTTTACTAGCAGCACAAATACTGAGTATTCTAAGGGCTTTCTATCTATTTAGTGGGAAGATAATTTCAGTTTATAATTAGATAATCTCTGTTGAATTTTCAATCTTAATTGTTGAACTAGTCTTGTTTTAGCCTACTTTAGAAGTAGATATTTAATCACTGATTATCTCAGTCTAAAAGCATAATTTTTTGAGCATTTTTGTCTTTATTTTTGTGAAGTGTTGTCTGTTCTGAAGAGAAGCAAAATATAAATGAACTTATACCATCTCTTCTGAAATTACACAATATTTCAACCTTTAGTGAAAGTCCACGTTTTACCTCAGATTTAGAATGTAACAGCAGCCGATAAAAGAGTATGTATAGTTGCCATCTCTAAAAGCTTTACCCAAGGGTATATGGATTTACATAGTTCTAAATTGGCCTGGGTTAATGTGTAGAATGAGCTAAAAGAGGCTTTAGCAACTGGATAAATCAGATCTTAGATATTTGCTGAGACCCTCATGGCAGAGATTTCCGATAAGAGATAAGAAAGGTAACAAGTATAAGAGTAGCACAGAGAATCTGACTTCACTGAAATAGTGGTGTTTTTGAAAAAGGGAAAGGAAAATTATTGAAGCCAGGCCAGAGTGCTCACCTTCAATACAACTCAGCTCATCCATATGAAAACAAGAGATACTTGAGAGTTTTCAGTTACAGCATGCTTGGATACAGTAAAAATATCACTCTAAAAAAAAAAATTAACAACCCCACCTCTCCCCATGCTTAAAGCTGTAATGATAGGTTGAAATATGACCTGTCAGGAGCAAAAATTATATCACACAATTTATTTTTCTGTTTAATTGCATTAAAAAAGTTAAATTGCTCAATTGTAATTATAGTATTAAATCCACAGCTGCAAATTAATTTTTTAGCAATGAAATTTCTCTAGATGATGATGTTTTTATTACTATTACTATTATTTATTATAATTGTTGTTATTATTATTATTTCTATTTTATGCTTCCCTGTCATCTTCAGTTTTCTCTTTCTAAAGAGAAAAAAAACTTTGTAGGTTTTATTCAACCTTTCCATAACATACTGATTTTAAAGCCTTTCAGAATCTGTGGTGTTTTTCCTTGGAGGCAGATTCACCTCAAACCTGAGACAGACTTAGATTCCTGTCAAAATTGTATACATATATTAGATATGATTCTGCTATACTTTTATACAAATGGATAAAGAAAAAGTGCACAATATATATAATTTTTATTAGCACATATTTTAGTTAAAAAATAAGTAGCACAGCTTCTTGTATATCATATTTATTAAAAGAAGATACTGTCTTAAAACAGTGAAGCAACCAGATTCACTTTGAGAAGCTAGTTAAACTTTTTTTTTTTTTTTTTCTAGTATAACTTTTGAGTACATGATGGAAACGAGTAAAAAAGGCAGAATATTATTTTCTTATTGCTATTATCTCTAAATTGGTTAAATTGCTACTGAATAGAGGGAAAGATACAAGTTCTGAAATTGAATGTTTTGAAGTAGATTTCTATGCAATGTTAAAGCTAGGACACTAAAATTAACAAGGCAGCTGTTCCTATCCATAAATTTTATATGAAGATTTGGTAATTTGCTATTTGCTGCTGATAAAAGTTGATAAACTTTTGAATAATTTTCTTCAGGAAAATTACTAATAGTGGAAAACACTATGAGGAAAGAGAGAGAGAGAGGGAGAGGGGGAGAGATAGAAATTTCATTCAGTTCATATGTATGCTTCTTGATGTTTTGATTTGATTATCTGAAATGCTGTGGCGAGTTAACCCTAGCCAGCAGTTAAGCGCCTACCAGCTGCTCACTTAGTCATGTCTCCCTCAGGAGGGTGCTGGAGAGAATGAGAAGAACAAAAGTACAAAAAATATTGTAAGTCAAGATGAATTCAGTTTAATAAGTGAAGGAAGGTAAAAGGAAAACAAACAAACAAACAAACAAGAAAACAACCCAGGTAATGTAAAAACAGTCAGTCATCACCTCCCATGAGCAGAACAATGCAAGTTCAGTCTCTGGGGAAAGCCTAACTGGGCAAAGGCTCCTGCCCACCCTCTCCAAGGTTTTATTGCTGAGCATGATGCTATACCCTTGGTCACTTGTAGTCCATTGTTCTCGCTGTGTCCCCTCCCAGCAACTTGTCCACCCCTCCTTGCTGGATGGTAGAGTGAGAAAGAGAGAAGTCCTTGATGTCGTGCAGTGTTTAGCAATAATTGAAATGCTGGTCTGTTATCAACACTGATTTAGTTACAAATCTAAACCACAGAACCATATGGACTGCTTATGAAGACAATTTACTGTCTCACAGCTGGACCCAGTACAAATGCTCATGTTGAATAACTCAGTGGGAGCATTTTGACATCACGTAAGAGGGAAATAATATGGAAGAGTACTGGTGAGATTGGTTGGTGACAGGCAGTTAGCAGAAAGTGAGGTAAAACATTCAGAGAATGGGAAATACAGCAATGTCTGTTAGACTCATCAAACAAAGTGCAGAAGGAAAAACAGGAAAAAAAAAATTATAGGCCACAATGCTTAGTTTGCATGTTCCCAGCAGCAAATGTTATTGTTGATTTTCTGCATAGTTTAGTTTAGATGGGATCAGATGAGAGTTTTTTACTTAATTACATTTTTCAAGCCATCTGCTTGCTTTCCTAAATAAATATGTATCTGGGTATCACATGTATTGTTGACAAAGCTACATTTAGAAGGACCTGCAAGACATTACTGTCTTTGCACCACTGCTTTCTCAGACAAGTAACTATAGAATCAGTAGATGATATCAATTTAAAATAGTTTTAAAGTCAGGTAATCAAAACATAACCCAATTACCTTATAGTCCTTTTACAGAGAGAAATAGACATTTCCTGAGGACAACATATCTCATCTTAGTTGCATACTACTAGACACACCAAATGAACTTCTCACTGGAGGCACAGATGTTAAATGTTCCTTGCTCTTCTCTAGGCAGAGTGACTTAGACTAAAACTCAGAACTGTTCAGTGTTTCATGTTTACACAAGTTATAGCCCATGCTACTTCATATAGAAATTCATATGGAAATCGTGTAATTACCTTGAACACCAAAATTGATCAACTATAATTTGATAATATACTTGTCGCTGGCAAATCAGCATAGCTCTCTTGCCTTAAAAGGGAATTATATTGACTAAATTAAATATAGACATCTAAATTATGGATATACAGAGTTATGTGAAATGATTTGCATCCCATGTTTTTAAAATCAAAAAGACTAATGTGATGTTTCTCATTTTGGGGGCTTCACTGAACAGCTATTACATTGACTACATGCCTTATTTTCAGGAAACTGTGACTCACATAAAAGAATATCTAAAAAAAAAAAAAAAAAAGAATTCAAGTGTATTCTCACTTGTTGTATATTCCATGTATTTTTTAGCTTATTCATGCAGCAGTTAATTTGCCATTGAAGACTGACAGACATGCCAGCCTGAGCAAAACTGCAGTTTACTTTCCCACTATGAAGTTCCCTTCAAAGCCAAATAAGTGTCTTTTTTAAGTTTTGTATGGGGAATAATGTTAGTAAATAAGATTTGCTTATTTCCTCAAAAACAGTTACAGGGAACAATTTAAAGTATTGGCAAAAGAGTAGTTTTTCCTTCAGCTCAGTAACCTGTCACTGTGTGAGCTTTTTGTACCAGTATTTTCACAGGTATTTAGGGCTTTTTCAAATACTTTTTGAAGTTCTAGACCAAGAAATTAGTATGTGTGCCATATCAATTTTTCAAGCAGATCAATATACTCCAACAAATGTCACAGAAAATCCTCAGTGAAGAATTCTAAAGTGAAGAATATACTGCATTTGACTATTCTGATTTCACAAGGGATAGATGAACTTAGTAAGAGTTGCTGGTTTTCCAAGTTCTTAACCAACTTTCCATTTTCGTTTGAAATCAAGTTATGTAAATATAAATTAAAATACAGTGTGATTTATTTTTCTGTCTTTTCCAGGCTTAAAAATTAAAGCTGTACAAGGAAGGGCTTCATTAAAATTATAAAAGATGCTATAAACTAGAAAGTATTTTCACTATGCAGTATCTTGTTTTTGTGTATCTTATTGCATTTTAGCGTAATACTATTATCATATATTCATAAACAGAATATTTAATTTTATTATGCAATTATCATGAAATTATAGATACTTTCTCTGAGTGATACAGAGGGTTATAAGTATGTTAGTTAATATAAAATTTGTGAATGTTTTTAATGGGAAGCAATTATTTCAGAAGTAATAAATATATATGTCAATTTTGCTAATAAGGTTCATGAAGTGTTGTATTCCATCAAAAATACTTATCTACAGATGACAATAATTTTGAAGATTTGATCACAGATATTAAAATGCAAACTATAACATTTTCAAGTTATTTTTGAAGGTGATGGTTTGATTTTTCATCTTTCTTTGTCTCACTCCTGGTAGAATTGAGAAGAGCAATTATTTTCATGGTGACTTCTTTGGAAAGTATTATTACTCACTGGTGTACAGCTACAGTACATGACTGTCTGAGTGAAGGCATTTCCATCACAGTGTTCTCTCCTTGAAGAGTGACTACCATAGAGTATTATTGATTTGCTTGGTGTATGATGATTCAGAGGTTAGACAGCTCGGAGTACAGCTGTTTTAGAACCTTTATGTCAGATAAACTAAAGTGTGACTCTGTAGATGACAAACTCAGGCATTTTCTGCCCTCTAGTGAAAGTATATTTTTTTTAGGTTTTGTATTGTATTTGTGTACAAATTATTTCTTTTTGACCTCAAACCAAAGAAATATGAATCAAGGAAAAAAGATCAAATTTTGCAATGATTACATGTATGCAAAGGCTTCTTTCCAAAAGACATTTGCCAAAAATAATATTAACACAGGTACAGTCTTGTTTTCCAGGCTTTAATTAATTTTAAAAATATGCCATAAAAAAACCCCCACAGTCTCAGGCTTTTTTTTTTTTTTTTTTTTTCAGAAACAGAAGCAAAATATTTACATTATTTCAGCATGAAATGTCAGTTCCCTATTGCATTTTCATACAAGTATCCCAGACAGAGCTAGTACTTGAAGTGGAGAGCAGTTTTTTGCGTTAACATATTCACCTAGGATAGAAGGAAACCCAAAAGTCAAGGAAAAACTTTCTGATTCAGAGACAAAGCATGTTTCACACCAGTCAGATAAATTTTATGTAGGCTGTCACTCAGACTTTGCAGGAGTGGTGCTGAATCAGGTGAAGCTGCCATCTGCATGGTTATGCTTTGAGCTATATCACAAAACAAGAATAAGACCAATGCAGGAGTTTGCACCTGCAGCTCTGAACAGGCATTGCAGTTGCTGTGTGCTGTCTCAGGGTTCCTCTTTCTGCAAGAGCCCATCTACCAGATTTACTTTCTTGGCAGGATGGCCAGAAATATCTGGGATAGAAGCACCTTTAGGAAGTAGAGAAGCTGCAAAACTTGGATTAAAGCAGCTGCGTACATTCAGTCAATAAATGTTAGGTTTAAGGTTAAAGAAGTCAAAAGGCTCTTTAAACTTCTGTTAAGCCCTCATCTCGTCTCAAATGCCTCTTCCAAATAAGACAAAAGGGAGACATAGTTCCCTGTCTTCAATAAGCCAGCTGAGTGCTTTAACCCTTGTGCTATTGACTGTCCATGATATTGTTTTGCGAAGTGCCTTTTTGATGTAGCACAACGTCAAAATTTTTAATGCAATTATTTTCTTTTTAGAAATTTAATTCTTGTTTTCAAGCCAAACCATACCATCATGGTGATATAGATATTAAAATGAAGTCAAAGAAAATATTCAAAACTTTATATTTGGAATGCTTGTTACTATATTTCAAAACCTCCTTAACATCAAGATTATTAAAACCTTTATTTTAGCAATAGTGTTTGCTGTGACTGGGTCACACAATTATAATTCTTAAAAAAAAAAAAAAAAATAAAAAAAAAGAGAGAGAGAAAAATACATAAAGCTGATAAAACTCTCTAAGATGTTACAGGAAAAAACAGCTGAGGTCCACAAACTTCAATTCAAAAAGGTCAGAGAGACAGAGCAATTCAGAGCCACAGAAATCACCAGTTCTTCCCATCATGCTTCATGTCCTAGAATCAAGAGATTGATATAAACCTAAGCCTTTCTGTTACAGTGATAAACAATAATAAACTACTCATTTCCTTTCATTAATATTATGGGGATGCCAATTTTGATCTCAGGGGAAGTTATAAAAGTATACTGATGAGAGACTGATGGGAGGCTCCTCACAACAGATACATGTGTGATGAATGAAAGAGGGAGCAGGAGGGAAGCAAGCTGTAGCAAGAGGTCATGAGTGGGAGATCCAGAATTTAGAAGAGAAAGACAAACTCTAGCTGACTGAAGAGGGAAAGCCTCTTGCACAATTCAGTATTTTTTGTTGTCACTCATTATAGCATCAGTAAAGGGCCATTGGATCATATTGGACCCTTACATGGAGTATCAGAAATCTGCCAGGTTACAACAAAGTGCCTGGACCTTCATGTCATCCTCAAAGAAAAATATTAATGCACTAAGTAAAATACTTTTTCTGTAAGCATTTTTAAATCACTATCACAGTGTTAAACTGCTAAAAGTATTTAGTAAAATTTCCATGAGAATACATCTCAGTGAAAAACAGTAAAGACCTCAAAATGGTAGTATAATGTGTTTATGGATTGTGGAGCTGATTTTAGGTTATTATTTGGCTGTAATAGCTAACATATTTTTCCCAGCTATGTTCTTGAATTTCTTTTCAAAATGTACTAAGGGCTTTTTCCTCTGCTTCTTCTTAGAGAAGGATCTATTTTTTAAAAGAAAAGCAAAAGAAAGCCAACTGTAAAGCAGCAGATAATTCTTGTCAATTTTGTTAAAATTAAAGCAGCATATCGGTTTATAGTACATAATTTCCTCTTGCAGTTGTATTTGACCCTTGTGTATACATTCTCAGAGGAGCAGGCTCTGACTCTGAGCCTTCTGCATAAAATGTGTCTTACCCTAAGCAGTGCCCCAGCAAAGAGTATTTATTTATTAGTGCTATAGAAGTCTTGGTGACTTCTAAGTACTTAGGTCAACAAATGCTTTGAAATTTTATGGGTTTGTTCACTTTAGACTTTCTCTGTATTCAGAAAAGAAAAAAAAAAAAAGAAAGAAAAAAAAAGTCCAAACAGAATAAGAAGCTCAAACGGAAGAGATAAGGAGATGGAATAATGAGGAAGTCAAGTCTATTTTATTTTTTATATCTTTACCTTGGAACAGACTTTTCTGATTCTCCTTTGTATTTTCCCTTGCTAGAGATTACTGTGTATTACAAATGAAATATGGTTTCTTTTAGCTTTGAACAACATAAGGAATAATATCTAAATAAAAATAAAATGGCATTGAAAGAAAGAATGGAACACAGTGTGGACTTAAGATGTGAGACCGACTGATTATTCAAAGACCATATTATTCCTGGTTTCTAATGTATTATTTTACTTCATTGTTCCCATTCTATTTTGGCAGGGTATATGTTAGTCCTTTAATGGAATATTTTCATTCACTTCTGAGAAAGACTAAACTCCTCTGGTGTGCGTTATCTTAAATACAGAGTGAATATTGCTAACCTGTGGGAATGTATCAATGTTATATTTAATCTATAAATGAAGATTAATGAAACACTGTCCATTCCTTTCAAATATGAAATTAAAAATAATACATTCAGATAAAGAACCAGTGCAGATGGGAACATGTCTCAATCCACTGTGGAACTGACTCTTCACTTCAATGCACAGCTAAGTGCATAAATTTGAGGTGGGAACGTGAGGGAGTGAAACTGAGCTTTAGTGTCTTCCCTCCAGAGACTCTGCCTTCATCTACTTCCCAGTCCTTTGCTTCCTAACCTAAAGACTTTATCTCTCTCAGTCTTTCCCTTTATAGTTCAAAACAGAATATGTTTCCTGACACCTGCCCACTGCAGAAATAGTTCAAAAAATTAAAAATCCCAGTTGTCGCTCTGAGTACAGTCTACTGCCCTGACACTGAATACCTCAGGGCAAAGCCAAACTGAAGTGCAATTGGATTAACCCTTGCTTACTCTCTCAGAAAGAGAGTAGCAACCAAACCAAAAGGAAGATATATTTTTCCAAGTAAATCCTTATTTCTGAAAATTATATTGATAACCTTTTTATGTTATATTGAGGCATTCTTTAATATATACATAAAAGTTTAAAAAAGATAAGGTACCAAAATTTAGATCTATCAAAAAGTGTGTATGTTTGAATGTTTGTTTGAGTTTTGCAGTATTTGTTTGAGCTGAGTGCTTGTAAAGTGGACTTAGATTATTCTATTGCATCATCAGATCCTGCCAGTCTACAACTACAATACAGTTCTCTTTTTACTTTTTACAGGATGCATAGAAGTAAGCAAAGATAGGACCTTCTCATCCATATAAAAAAATATATTTCTTTTCAGATACCATTTCCTTCAGTACCTGTTAAAATTTTGTGAGTTACTATAGCATATTCAGGTTAAAAATTAAAATTCACTTGTTCTATCCGGTTGCAGTGTCTATGCGACACTCCTTGAAAGTTATTTTCTGGTACTGAAAAATATAAAATTTCCATACAAAGACAAAACAAGATGGCAATGGCCATTCCATCTTTTCACGAACACAATGGAGATCTAGTAAGTCCTACAGATGCCCAGAAGAAGGCTTCTTGTGGAATTGTAGTTTCTCCCAAAAGAAGAGAAACTATTTTAGCCAGGCAGGCTATTGAGATGTGTGACTGGCATGCAGGGCAGTGGCCAAGGTGAGAAACAAGGATCACAAAATGTGCTTTATGCCCCTGCAGCCGTTCCAGCTGAATTACCAGGTTGCATGATAAACTCAAAATGGCAGACTTCATATAGCAAAGTTTTATGTCACTTGTGATACAGATTACTCGGATTTAAAGTGACAATACAAGATTCAGGAGATAATAAAACTGACAAAATGTATTACTGAATCACATTGAAAGCACCTATTTTAGTGACTTAAATTTCTCCTCTATTAAATCAATAGGCAAGTTCCTACTGAAATAAAGAGCAGAAAGAGCCTTTAATGCTTTAAGTTAAATGTTACTTAGGATGGGGAAATAGAGTGATAAAGTGCCTTTCACACTTCTCCTTCCCCCACAACCAAAATCTGTGTCACTTCATTCATCATCACAGAAAAACACCTTAGAGAAATGACTGTTTTGATCAAAGCTGAAAAAAGCACAATGTTTTAAGTAGTCTTCTAAATATCTACCTTTTGAGGAGGTATAAAAAAAAAAGAAAATATTTAGTTGTTATACACAACTCAAACGATTCTCAAAATTGGTGAAGTGATTCAAAATATTTCTGGACCATTACTGTTAAAAGACTGCCTGCCTCAGTTAAATGAGCTTTTATTTTTATTTTTATGGAGCAAGTCAGATAATTACATTCATAATTAAATTCGTATTTCCTTCAAAGAGTAGCCATTCTCAGCACTGACATTTCTTCTGTCTGTTTCATAGATAATTAAAAACAAAAAATCCCTTCTCCTTTCTGTTCTATATTTAACCTTCTTATTGCACAATGAGATATTATGCTGATGTACCATGGGTCAACAAGTTTGGTGTAAGTGGTTGCAGGATTATATTATATTTTTCCTAATTCCAATTATGTAGAAACTTTAGAAATCGATCATCAATTTCTACTTAAGTTAAAAAGAAATTAAAGAAACAAAAAAAAAGAACATTAACAGTTCATTACAAATCTTTTTTTTTTTTTTTTTTTCTGAAGGCAGATTTAAAGGAGGCAAAATTACTGAACACAGTCCTTTAATTTTTGAAGATTAGCCTAAATGTATTTGATATTCAAATCCAGAAACTAGCATTTTTTATGAAGTTCAGAGAAAAGATATGAAACTCTATGGTGTTAGTCTAAATCTTTACACATCAGTGATGTTTGCAGATGCATTTTCTGAAACTGCAGTGACATTTTGTCACATTTTCACATACCAAACTCCTTGTGGATTATCATTCTGCAAAGATTTATTTATTTGGCAGTTGAATAGCAAAGGAGATAAACAGTGCTGAAAGAATAAAAATATGAAATGTTATTATATAATGTATTGAGTAAGTATGTAGTAAACTGCCTGGACTTGTTTGTCAGCTTTGAACTAACAAAATATTTAGAAACAGTAACTCATTCAGCCTTCCTGTGCCTTTAAACAAATAAAAAGAACACATAAAATGGCAAGAAATAAAGAACATTGTTGGTTACTTTTCTAAAGAAGTCTTGGGCACTAAATGTTTTCTCGGTGCAGCTCTGAGAAAGCAGGAATGGTAACCATTTGAATGAGATGTTGTGTTGGTTCTAGCCAAGACAGAGTTAATTTTTGTAGTAGCCAGGAGGAGGCATGACTAGGACATGGAGATTATTTTAAACCACCTCACATCAGTGCTGTGAGTGGGGGGAAGGGAGTCTCTACTGGGAGAAAGGGTTCTTTCTGTTGGGGTAACGCTAGTTCTAAGTCAGAGGGGATGGTTGGGTAATGCTGGTCCTGAGCCATCACGTGAATTGTTTGCCTATCTTGTACACTTTGTTATTAATATTGTAGTTGTTAATGTTCACTTTGTTATCTCATTGCTTTTTTCAGTAAATTGTTCTTTTCTCAATCCATGATTTTCACCTTTCACCTCCAATTCTCCTCTCCAGCCCACTGCAGGGGGGAGGGGTGGGAGTGAGAAAGTAGTACAGTTTGGGGAGTCACAGTGTGAGCACTAAATGGTGGAGTACCATTCCTAAACCATGACAGATGTGAAAGCTAGGATTAAGGTGTGCCCAGAAAATTACAATTTCTACATGACAGGGTTAAGATGTTGAGTAAGCTGCCAAAGAAGTAGATGAGTCAGTAGCAGGTGTGTGCATCGGAATGTTTTTAATTTTTAAATCATACAAACCCACCTTTTCTGATTGTTTAGGTATTAAAAAAATGGTGGATCATTATAGCAGTTATCCTTGGTTCCTACATTCATCAGTGCAGTCAACATGGAATAACACTTGACTAAATACCATACTTGTCTGAGATAAGTTGAACTAGTCAGAGCTTTAATCCCCATTTGTAAATTTTTGTAAGCAATGAGATTGTACCATATTTAATCTTAAAACCCAGAACCTCATGCCTGCAGGATGACACAGACTTGATATTAAATTATATTAAAGATTGCTACATCCTTGTCCCTTCTCATCACTTTTTTTAAGCATTTTTATTGGCTTCGTGTATTGTAATACATTCCAGATGGGATTCCTTTTCTCCCTGGGAAAATCTTCTCTATTACTTCTGAAGGTGACTCAGGATCACCTCCCTGGTATTAATATATTCTTTTTTCCTCCCAGAAGCCTTCAAACCTCTAAAACAATCCCAGTTCTATCATTTAATAAAAAATTCTTCCACTTTAGCATGTTGTTTTGTTCATAGTGGAGTGTAATTTCTCCCAGCGTTGACTCAGCAATAGGTAGTCAAATTAAGGCAACCAGTCAGGTTTCTTCCTTAAACATGTTTTTTCTTCTAACAAAATATTCAGCATACACAGTGCACACATATAACTATGTGTCATGTTATACATGTACTGTATAATTAATAATCGATCAGTTTTACTGGTCATCCTTTCAAATAATACCTTAACCACTGGCTGGGCTGGGGGATTACAAACAGGGAGAAAAGGAAAAAAAAATGGCTAAAGGAAAAAAATACTTTCAAATGTCATAACCTAAAAACCAGTAAACTCTGACTGGGTTTGCTAATATGAATTTTCAAAATTTAAAATTTAGAAATTAAACATCTTCAAATTATTTCAGATATTGTAAGGGCTAACAATATACTGTTATTTAAGAGGAATTATCATTTTTTCACAGTGGACTAAAAAATCTGGAATTCTTACAGAAAAATGCAAACTAAAATTAGTAAGACTTCTGAAAAAATTGATTCATTTTGATGAGACATATGGTGATACTGCAAAGTGCTATGGAGACATTTGACCAATATTTCTGCAGAATGGTTAATTTGCTTACTCAGAGATCCTTGCTGCCATATCAAATGTCACTGGTTTTGGTGGCAAATCTGGCAGTTTAGAATGTTAGACTGGATGACAGTTCTCTTCATTTATACAACTACATTGGAAACACTAATTTTCCTTTCCACCACAAGTTAGATTCTTGAGGCAGAGTTGCTGATTATGACACCTACTAGTTCAAAGAAAGAGTCAGTCTTAACAGTTTTCGGGGACTAGGGTTTTAAAAACCTTTTGAGGCTTCAGTTTTGTAGGTGTGATGGAGGGTCTAAACATAATGCTGTCATCTGTACATTTTCATTTAAAAAGCGACTTCTTTGTCTCTGTTGTTCGGTTCAGGCCAGATGCCTGAGGGCAGAGGCAGGCAGGCCTTCACCTGCATGGCCAAGTGCAAATGCCCATGATTTTTTCAGTCTGATTTTTTCAGTCTTAAAGCTAATTGCTGTCAGCATAGGCAACAGTTAGTATCTGGAGTGTTTCTGGAAAGTCAGAGAAAGTGGAAAGGGTTCCTACATTCATCTGCTATCAAATTCTTCCACTTGCAGCCCATGAAAGGGAAGCCTAGACCCCTGCCAAGTGACCATTTTCTGTGTGCTGAAAGCTAGACCAAGAGACAGGTCTCTCCAGTTTCTTCAGCAGCCTCCAAAGGACCATGCAGGAAAGAAAAGATTTTTCTTTTCCTGGTTCTTGAAAGATCACTGTTAGCTTTTGCTTCCTGGAAAAAAAAAACACCCCAAACCAACGAACCAACCAACAAAACCAAAAAACCCAAACAATTATAAAATGAAGAGCTGGAGTTCAAAACATGAGTAAAATATGTAATATCTGTTTGTGTGCTTTGCTTCTTGAAAAGAAAGGCAAGCCACCCTCCCCTTTCACAATAATCACTTTGGTCTTTATGGACCTGGCAAAAGCATTCAGTACCTAGGCCAAATAGGAGGGGCAGGGGGAGGGGAGGTATGGTTGTAGGGGTTGTAGGACATGCCATCATATTTTGGTTGTGCAGTCTGAGAAGGACAGAGCACATTCCAGCTTCTGCAGGAGCACTTCAGTTCACAACAGATGACCTCAGAGAAAAAAAAAAACAAAAAACAAAACAAAACAAAAAAACTAACAAAAACACAACGTATTTAGAACTCTTCTGTGTGCTCTAGAGTAAGAGTTAAACCTTAACAAAAGAGCAAGACAACATGAAAGGTCTGAATCTGAGTCCAGTCAGTGACTTCACATTTAAGAATGTTCCCTATGCTGCCAGTGTAGAATTGGCATGACAGTGAGAAATTACATGTTTTAACATGGGGTTCTACATTTTATAAAATGGTGGAGCAGAGTTGTACAATGCCTACAGTGAAAATTGGGTGAGCATGAGTCAGAAAAATCAGGATTCTGCTGCCAAGGCTCATGTCCCAGTATGTGGAGGGAGAGGTGGAAAACCTGAGGCATTAATCTAGAGCATCTCAGAAAAAAACAGCCTACTGGACTATTCATGTAAGTAAATCTTTCATAAATGTGGACAATGGTTCTAGCCAGGTGGGATTCAGCCTCTTCTCCCAGGCAACTAGTAACAGGATGAGAGGATGCAGTCTCAAGCTGCACCAGGAGTGGTTCAGGTTGGACATTAGGAGGAATGTCTTCACGGAAGAACTGGAATGGACTGTCCAGGAAGGTCGTGGAGTCACTATCCCTTCAGGTGTTTAAGGAAAGACTGGATGTGGCACTTAGTGCCATGGTCTAGTTGACATGTGGTGTTTGGTCACAAGTTGGACTCCATGATCTCAGAGGTCTTTTCCAACCTAATTGATTCTGTGATTCTCTAAAGTCTACTCAATTCAGGTAATCACAACAACCATGTTTGCAAACAATTTTATCTGCTGTATCCGAGTTTGACTCCCTATGAACAGTAATACAACATGTACAAAAAAATCTAAAGGCATTTTTCCTCCTTTTTTTTTTTTTTTTATACAGACTAAGAAAAACACTAATTATTGCCACACAGCAGCATGTAACTTTATGTTCCCCAAAGGTACAGTTTGTCTCCCCAAAAACTCGTCACTCTGACAAGTACCATGGAAACAGTAGAAGTTATTGTTTAATGAACTAGAGCTTTGCTTTTACTTAAATACAGAGCTTTTATACCATAACAATGTTTTCCTCTAACCCTTAGCTTTTCCTTTCTCTCTAATTCTGTCATTATTCTACTTTGTTTCTTCTCCAGGGGACATTTACTCTCATCAGACCATCATTAATTAGTTTGTTTGTGGCATCAGCTGTCACTCATAATGAGACTCTAAGCTCCTGATAAAAGCATCTTTCCTTACTGTCTTCACAGCCTTTCTTTTAAATCTTTAATGTGCCATCCACCCTTTGTTTCTTCCTAAGGAAATGAGGCAGTTTTAAAAAGCTACTCTTCCCCCCCACACACACCCTATTATTTGGAGGTTTTTGTTTTGGTTTGGGTTTTGGGGGTTTTTAAAAGAATATATTGTCAGTCCTCCCTTACAGAATTAAGCTTATTGTTGCCAAGATAATGTTTGTTGTGGAAGCAGATGTAGGTATGTTATTTTATAGTAGTGAAGCTAGAGAGAGCATCAAGAATACTCATGACATAAGAATCAATGTAAACCCAAAATAAAAACAGCAGCAAAGTTTTTCCCCTGGGTAATAGTGGGTGAGACAGGCCATGGATAAGCTCAAAGTACACTTCTTACAAATAAATTATAGACTTTTTTTGGTATCCATATATATTTTTAGTTAGTGGGTTTATTTTAGTTTATAACTTGTTTAAGAACAGCAAGAGAAATAGATTGTCATATGTGGTAAGGTTATACATTTTATGGCCTAAATTACAATAATTTTAGTCTAAGTACTGCTCATGCTCTAAAAATATTTGGTAGGCTGGACCTCATATAAGAAATAACTGTTGGGAGTATAAGTTTAAGTACTAAAAATTTTAATACCTTTTTATTATTATTATTTTTTTTTAATCCAGGCTTTCTTGTGTCAATCGTTAGCTACAATGAGCTCAGGTTGCAAGTTATTGAAGATCTAATTTTAAAAATAACTTTTGCAAAATACCTAATGGATATGCAACACGTTGCCAGAAGACATGGGGGTTTGAAACAAACAGGCAGGACACAGCTGCCAGTCTGGAATATTTCCTGATGAGCTGATACTGGCATGTACTTTAGCACCTGATCTTTTGGCCACAACAGCATACTTTTTTTAAAAATTTGGTTTAGATCATAGATCACTCCTGTTTCACAGTTTTGTTATGATGTTCAAGAGAATAATGTATCAAAGAACAGATGCTGAAAAAAAATGTTAGGATTACTTTGAAGTAAAATGCATCTAATGGTGACATTTGTTGTCATATCTGAAATGGTGTATTGATTATTCCTAGCCAAAGCAAATAGATTGTTCATGATTTTCGTAAACATACCTTACAATGTGTGTGTGTGTGTGTGTGTGTGTGCACGCGCGTGGGTGTTGCTGCTTGCTTGACTGTTTTCTGATCTAGATTGCCTGTTAATGCACTGTATCTCTTGAGTCTTTTGGGATAACAGTGTATGGAAATGTTTCATGGAAATGTTTCATGGAATTGATGGAGAAATTTCAGTAAAAACGTGAGAACTTTTAGACTTCCAGTTCCAGGATTTCATAAGTGTTTAAAGGGAAAGCAAGAAGACTTGTTTAAAGGCTATTGTAAGGCAAAATTCCCACATTTATTACAAAGTATATTTTAGAGACAAGGGAAAAGAAAACCATGCTTTTAACTAGCAGAATAATTTGGCTTCTGTGTCTTTTTTCGATTTATTCCTTGGATTGTTAGTTCAGGAAATTCATTGACTATACTGGTGGATTTGATTTTTTGTTTTTGAACACTGGAACAGGTCTCTGAAGCTGAGAAATAATATGGTTTTAGCTGGAATAGAGTAATTTTCTTCCTAGCAGCTAGTACAGTGGTGTGCTTTGGATTTAGGGTGAGAATAATGCTCATGTTTTAGTTGTTACTCAGTCACGCTTACTCTAAGTCAAAGACTTTTCAGGTTCCCATGCTCTGTCAGAGAGCAGGTGCACAAGAAGCGGGGGAGAAGCCTGGGCAGCTGACTCAAACTGGTCAAAGGGATATTCCATACTGCAGAACATTGTATTCATTATATAAACTGGGGAGTTAGATGGAAGGGGCCAATTGTTACTCATAGACTTGCTGGTCAGTGGGTGATGAGCAACTGTATTGTGCATCACTTGTCTTTCCTGGGCTTTATTCCTCTCTGTCTCCTTTTCATTGCAATTAATATAATTTTTATTATGATTATCATTAGCATTATCATTAGCATTATTTTTATTATTATATTTTACTTTATTTCAATTATTAAACCATTTTTATCTCAAGCCCTGAGTTTGTTTTTTTGTTGTTTTTGTTTGTTTGTGTTTTTGTTTTTGTTTTTGTTTTTTTTTCCGGATTCTTCTCCCTGCCCCACCATGTGTGGGGTAGGGAGGAGTGAGTGAGCAGCTGTGTGGTACTTAGTTGCCAGCAGCGGTTGAAACACGTTACCACATAAAATAAAATGTAGGAATTCACAGACTCAAAGATGCATGATATAAACTAGTACCAAGAAGCAATTTCTCATGAGGTGTTTTGTTGTTTGTTTCTTTCTTTCTGAAGGCTTTTCATCCTGAATTGTCTCCTTGTAATATTCTCATTATGGCTCATCAGAAACTTTTCCTTTGAGTGCTAATTTTCATTTCCAACTGCTCATTAGAAATGGTTACTTTTCCAGATACAGTCTGATAATACTCATTAAAATAGGATGACAAATAGGGACTTAACACTTTCTTCTTCACACACAAACACACATGGACACATATTCACTGATACATCCCTTCTTTAGTCTGATAAAAGCTGCAGGAGCAGCAGGTTTTATTACTGTCATTAGATGCAGACAATACTCAGTGTTTTTGGAAGTTAATTCTGAAAGCCTTCAACAGTCTAAATGCTTTGCCGTTTGCCACAGAACTGTTTCTGCCTCTGATGAGGGAAAATCCACAGGACTGAAAGAGAGGCACTTAAACTTTCTTTGTGATATTTTCTGTTGGTATAGAGTGTGACATCTTTGAATCAGGTGGATTTCTGAATGCCATATACATCTGTTCCTCTTCCATAAAATATCAATGTCTCAGACATTAGAAACTCCACATTATGAATACTATTCTTATACTTAGTCCCTCTTCTTTAAATACTGCTATGATGTGTCACAATATCTAAGTCCTTTTTTTTTGAAATCTAGTCACGGACTAAGTTCTACAGGAAAAGGCCATGAAAACTGTCTCAATCCTAGTCTTAATTTCACTCTCAGCAGCAGGAAAGATACTGGGAACATATATACTGATAAATAAAATAGGCAAATAATTAAATTTGATCAATCAGATCCCTGACCTCCAACACTGCTAGCTAACTTGTAGCTAGATTTATTTCTGGTAACTCCAGCTAGCTCTCTCTGAGACCAATCTGCCTGTAAGGTATTAATCACATGGTCTTGATGACAGAATTTGTTTCCATAAATCTTTGTTTTTAACCAGCACAGAGGGATGGAATGAGAAGGGGTAGGATGAGATGAGATAGGGTTTCTGCTCTTCAATGACCAGGGTAAAATTATCCTCAGTAGCTACTCATTATAGTGCTGGACAGAGTTTCCTGCTGTCTCCAGTAGCCCAGGAAGGAGACGGTGAAGTACCCAGTACCCTCCACTTAGCCCAGTTGATCAACAAACCTCTTTCAACAGACAATGAGATCTCACTTCATATTTCACAGAGTAGCGTAACTCCATGGTACCTGTCATGTGAAATTTAAAATGTCAAATCTAGATACTGATGCTGTCTTCATATAGACAAAAGCTAATCTTTGATAATTTGTCTGCTGTTTTTTTAACATCAAAGTTAATAGATGAGTAGTGATTTCAAGGTGATAGAAAAGGAAAAAAATGAAGAAAAAAAAATGGATGAGATTGTGATAATGATTCAGGTGTTTGTTGATTAAATATTTAAGAGAAACATAAACTAAACAATAACAAAACCATCCCTTTGTTATCAATACTGTTCCCAGAACAAAATTAAAACACAGCCCCATACCAGCTGCTACGAAGAGAATTAACGATCCCGGTCAAAACCAGCACAGCACTTAAACCTATTGTATTTGCATCGTCACTGTTGCAGCTGAATTGGATCCTACAGTCTTAGCGGTGTATTTAAGCCACATTCCTACCAACTTATTCCTACTGGTCCCGCATGATCACTTCTCTAGGCATACAACGCGATTTTCCATCCTCAGTCCAATAGGATGCTCTTCTCTCTACGTTCTGTTACTGATGTGGCGTCCTTCTCGCTGCCCGGCACAGCAATGCCACTGAGGACTCTGTCCGGTGTCTCTGCCGGGAAAGAGTGGTACAGCAGTGCCACCCAGGGGAAAGGAGACGGGACAGCATCGGGCACTGCGTGCTCGTGTTTAATCCTAGGCAAAGCCTGGCAGAGAAAGCACATTGCTCTCACCAGAAGTGGCAGAGTAATGACTGAGTGACAGCTCCTCTGAAGGATTCAGGAGCTGCCTAAAAATAGAGCTTTGCCTGTTCGAAAAGACAGATGTAATAAACTTCAGATAAAAAGTATTACCTGGGTAGATGCTGTTGAAATGATGTTTGTCTGTCACAAAGTTTTTCTAAACTGGAGCAAGATTAATTTGGGGGGGAATGATTATATTTCATGTAGGCTTCTTGTTTTGTTTGTTTGTCCGTTTGGCTAGAAGAATGAAAATTCATACTTAAAATTCCATCCTTAATTGTTTCTCAGAAAAACTTGAAAACTTTAAGAAGCACTTACCTTGCTACCTCTTCTCACTGCATCTAAATGTCTCTGACATAGTTACCTCTCTGTTCAACCCTCAAAGCCACTGCTCAAAATAGACAAAATAGAATTATTTGTACAGATAAAAATCTTCGTTAGGAATATCTGGGGGTTTAAAAAAATTAAACCAAAGAAAACAAGCAAATAAACACCCCCCCAAAAAAACCCCCCAACACTACCCCCCAAATAAACCCAAAACTTAAACAAACAAACAATACAACCCCACCCCCCAAAAAAAAAACCTAAAAACAAAACAAACAATAAACCCCAAACAAACAAAAAAGCCCACAAACAGAACAAAACAACGACCAAAAAAACCCCACAAAAATCCCAAAACAAAACAAGAAAAGCCCACAACCAACCAACCCAAATATAGGGAAATCAAAACCAAAACAAAAATTATTTACAACCATATAAATCTTCTTCAGCACTTTTAATTTCCCTCTGAATTAATCCAATAAAGTTTTAAGTTCTGTTGGTTCATTATCAGATTTTTACTCTTCGAAAAGTCCTTCTGCAGGAATGTACGATGGCAGTCTATTTCTTGTTTATAAACTTAGTGTCTGTTCATGCATTCATGCTACCAAGGACCTCAATTTGCACAGAAAACATTGTGAAGGGAAATTCATTACTGTATATATTTTAAAGCAAAGCATGTGGGCTAGATTCTGCTCTTGGGCTCACTCACAGTGCAGCTTGATCCCATTCTGTGGAGCTTCTCTCTGCTCTGCTTTGCCTATTTTTCTAGTCTATTCAATGGAAATAGCTTCTGAACTGGACTTTTCATACCTTATTCATATCTAGGAGATTGCCACTATACACCCTGTCAATGAGAAGTTCAAGAGTTTCAACAAACACTTCTGGGCACCTGCCCAGTGACTCCCTGTTAAGGAGCAATGTGAAATATGGAAACATCTGACACCCTGACAACAAAGTAGGATTTTCTGTGGGTGTGGGGCAAGCAGTGCATACTGTTTAGCTTGACTTTAACAAAGAACTGGACACTGTTGTCCATAATCTCCTCCTAAATAAAATGGCAAGAGTAGATGTGTGGTCTGTGAGAGGGGTAGAGTATTCGCTATTAGACCACAGTCAGAGGATGGTAACCCATGGTTTTTACTCAGGCTGACAACCTGTCACAGGTGAGATACTCCAAGGACTGATACTGGGCCTGACAATGTTCAACATCTTCATAAATTATCACCTTCACTAAGTTTGCTGATGAAAATAAAGTGAATAATTATGTGGACACATCAAAAGGGGAGTCATAGAGAGACATGGACAGGCTGAAAAAGCGGGATAGCAAGAACAGTGTGAAGTTTTAGTTTAATAAGGACAAGTGCCATCTCCTTCACCCAGGCTGATAATCACAGAGACCAGTACAGGGTAGGATCTGTGGGACTGTGGAGCAGCCTTGATGAAAGGGAGCTGGGGGTCCTGGTGGACAACAAACTGAACATGAGTCAGCAGTGAGCCTCTGCAGCAACAAAAGCAACTTAGATTCTGGGCTGCATCTATGGGGCCATTACTAGCAGAGACAGAGACATGGTCATCCTACTAAGCACTTGTCGGGTCAAACCTGGAGTACTGTGTCTGTTTCTGCTCCCCAAAATTTCACCAAGATGCAGACAGACTGGAGAGTGTTCAAAGGAAGGCCACAAGGCTGATCAAACTGCTGAAGAATCTGCCATATGAGGAAAGAACAAGGTTTTTTGACCCTCTAGAAGAGAAGGCTCGGGGGTACCTCATCGCTGTTTTCCAGTACTTAAAGGGTGGCTAAAGAGAGCACAGTTTCTTTCTTTACAGCAGGTGAGGTTTCATCTTGATATAAGAAATCACAGTGAGAAAAGTCAGTCAGTGGAACAATATCCCCAAAGACATCATGGGGTCTCTACCCCTGGAGCTTTTAAAGACAAGATTGGATATGATATCAAATAACCACATTTAAGTTCCCTTTCCCATAAAATTTTTGGACCAGATGATTTTTCAAGGTTCCATCCAGCCTGAGCTGTTCTATGATTCAATAATTCTGTGATCTGAAGGATTACGCCTATGCCTTACCTTGGAATGCAAGGAACAAGGCCTCAGAGGAGAGGATGATAAGACTTCATAGCATAAAAAGGGGAAAACTAGAGGAGTTACTCTGAGGGGACAGAGTCTGCACCTCAAGAGACTGTGTGATCACTGAAAGATAGAGGCATAACAGCAAATTGCCTGACCATGAGGACTGTAAGGAGGAACACCTCAGACACCGAAGGCAACAAAAGCTCAGATTGCTGAGACTACAAGGAAAACAACACAAAAAAAAAACCCAAAAAAACCAAACCAAACCAAACCAAACCAAACCAAACCAAAAAAAACAGAACAAAAACAAAACCAAAAACAAACCAAAAAGAAAAATCCAAAAGACCATGTTGACAGAAACCGAGACTGCAAATAAAGAGGTCACAGAGAGTGGAAGATTTCAATAGTTAGTTCCTTAACTAACTATCAAACAATCCCATTAAGCAATCCCATCAAATTTTTTCTACACACAAAGGGGAAAAAAATCCCAAACACCAAGATCATTGTTAAATTTTAGTAAAACACATTTACCTGGCGCTTCACATCTCTCTGTGCCTGGTGGTTGTTTTTGAGGCACATACATGTATATACCCACAGATTGAACTCCAGGACAGCTTCTGGGCTTTCCAGATTCCTGCTTATGTCCATTCTGCTTCAGATCTGACCCCAGGCAATGGCTCAACAGGAAAGATTGTGAAGCAAAGAGAAAAGTCCTGTGGGTGAATTTGGTTTATAATATTCCGTTCAGCTGTGTTCAGAGGAAAAATTTACCATTTTTTTTGCAGTGTGACAGTTACTATATTCTTTGTAAATAAAATACCAAGTGGATAAGAACATGTGTCTAACAATATCTGAGACATGCACTAATTCAATCTCCAGAGGAAAAGAAAAAGAAATTGATAAATAAGTTTAAAGTTCTGTGGAGAAGTAGACAAAGCTCAAGTTGTGCCATGAAAAACATGATCTCCTTGTGACCAGTAAAAGTTGGGACAAAATCTGTCATGTGGCAGCTAAGATAAAGTGTGTGTCCAGAGGTGTTTTTTGCCTCTGGAAAATGAGAAGCTACCTTGGTTTGGCCCAGAATTAAAAATTGTAAGTTAAGTTTTATTATCATGACTTAGAAACAGAAAAACAGTAAATAAACATCTATGAAATATCATCTATTCCATTTTAATCTCTATAATAAATAATTTATGTTTCTGATTTCTATATTCCAGTGCCTGTGTATACCCCTTTTGCCAGCACGGATTTTTTTCCTTTGTAATATCAGTAAGTATTGCTTTACATTTTTTCTATTGCATAAAATAAAACAGATATCTATATTCCATATATGATTTATAATTTTGTACATGTCTTTCTTCTCATTTATTTTCACCTAAAGTAAAATATAATTTAAGTATCTAGTAAAATTTATTTACAGTCTAGTTATTAGCATTCTATTTTAACTCCCTGTAACTCTGGCTTTCTTTTCCTTATTCTCATGTGGACAAACTGATATTAACCAGAAACTAAGAGAAGATGGTGAACAACTGACTTGAAAATACTAATGAAAAAGTGCAATGGCTATTCTTTAAATATCCATATGCTTGATTTTTTTTTTTTTTTTTATTTAAACCACATATCTGGAAGAAATACTTTTGAAAATGGTTATGGTGATAAAACTATTTTTTAAATTGTTAATGTAAGAATAATCACAATATTCTTCAGTGTAAACAGTGAGATTGTGGATTAGCATTTTGTTCTGCCAAAAATTAATAATTTTTCCTCTTTCCCATATTTCAGCTAGATTGTAATCTCTATTACTTGCCTTTCTATATTATTTAGCTTTAAGGGATCTTTTCCCCAAGTTATTCTATCTATAGTCTTTTGAAAGTCTTATGCCATTCATTTCTCTTTTATCTACTGCTTTATTGTGAACTGAATATAAAAAGTATGTTAAAAAATTCTAAAATACTAGCAAGTTACGATCTCTTTTTGAAGTACTATTGGTACATATGTAAAGATAATCCTGCTGTTTTACTTCTTTGTAATTTCAACCATTTTTCAGATTCACTCCTAAACCCCAGTGATCTTTTACTCCTCCATTAATATCTAAGATATAACTTTTATAGTTTTAATTCTCTAGTGTAATAACTTTGGAGAAGAAAGGAAATATTTCCTAACACCTCACTTCAAAAGTTTTCCAAATTATATGGTGGTCAACCAAGAATTATGGAAGTGTTTTTTTATATATGAAAGCAACCTTGAGACATTTAAGCTCCACTGTAATTCTGTGCCACAAAGTTCCGTAAAAATTTTCTAGTAAAATCCAGTTTTTTAGATCTGTATTGTTTTTTTTTGAATTTATCATACAAGTTTACAAGGCTGGGTCATACATAACTAAGCCTCATTTAAAAAAAAGAAATTTGTCACTCAGAAATGCTGCATTATAACATCAGAAGTAGCAGTTCTGGGTATAAGTTGGTGGAGCTGCATGAAAAGTATCTGAGTTGAAAGTAAAAACTAATAACTACACCTATTTCAGTTAAATGAAATAGTGCTACAGTACTTTACTGGGCGCAAACAACTATCTCTACCTTATTTCATGGTCATTGGCATGACTTCATTTACTTCATTCTAAGCCAACTCACCCTTTTCCAAAGATTATCTGAAAACAGTTCAGGAGTCTGTATAGGCATAACATTTTTCCCAAAAGTCTATTTGTAGGTCACTACTCTCTCTTATTACTCAGCCTCAGGGTGATGAAATAGTTCTAGCCTCTCTGAAATGAGCGGTCTAGTTGGAGACTGAGGCTCTCATTCAGAGATAAATAGGTTCCTCTCCAAGAGAGTTCACTCTCTTCTTAGGTATATGAACAGGGCTGCTTTACCCAACCTACCTCAAAACCAGCCTGTGTTCTCCCATTAACAATGAGAGAATTATAGGATAGGACAGATATATATAGCTTTTAGGTGACTAAAGATAGGTGTAAGAAGTCTTACGCAATTTTTAATGCTTCAGATTTGTTCTTTCACAAATCTGATTTTCAACACCTGGAGGAGTTTCAGACTTTTTGTCCCCTTTTTTGAATTCTGAAGGAAAAAAAAAAATCGTCATTAAGCATAATGAACTCCCTTAGTTTTGTAAATTACCTTTGTGCTTACTGCAAAACATTTTAACTTTGTAAGATACTGCATGATGACTTTATTATACAGCATTTTTATCCTAGATTTTAAGTATTTTAATCATCATACTAAAGTGTTTTGTTGTGAATATTAATAAAATAATACAGAATTAATGATGCATTAAGTAAATGTTAAAGAGGTATAAGGTTTTGGATGTTTTTCAGAATTAAACAACTAATATGTGATTGATTCTCTAAAAAAAATTGTAGAGACAGAACTTTTGGATTTTTTTAGTTATGTGGACGTATTTCTTCTTCAAAGACTAGGTTTAAGAGACAGCTACATAAAGAATAAATTCATATGCATTACGAAGTCAAAGCAGTATTTTAAAACACCTAATAAAAATATTGAAGTTTATGCATGCATGTTTTCTTCTTCAAAATAGCAGTGCATCTAATCAGAGATCTTATCACAAACTAATAAATAATATATTTAGAGGCTATAGGAATTTCAGTAAATGATTCAAAAATGCCATAGTTGTCCTAGACAGTGGCAATTAAATAGATTTATTTGTTACTTGTTTGTTTTCTTTCTGACTTATCCATTCTAAAATCCTCTATAAGTTCATCCAAAAACTCTTTACACCCAAGAGCCAGGATTTAAAAAAAAAAAAAAAAAATCTTATGTGGAATAAACATGCTTGAGAGAATTTATAGAAAAAACATTTTCATTTTACTTCCCCAAATTCTGTTTTCTAAGAGCTGCACTGAGAAGCTCATTAAAAACTCATAACTTTCCAAAAGAGAGTTATTCAGCTACTGCCACAGTCAAATGTTGTCTGACTATGAAAAATGAGGAGAAACTAAAACCAGCAATAGAAGTCACAACAATTCATAGGGATTTTCACAATCTAGGATACCTTTTATCCTCATAAACGCAAGTTTTCAAAGATTTTCCTTTAAGCTAAATCAGAGAATCACAGAATCACAGAATTGTTGAGGTTGAGAGATACCTCTAGAGAACATCTGGTGCAACACCCCTGCAAAAGTAGGGTGCTTAGATCTGGGTTGCTCTGGACCTTGTCCAGATGGCTTTCCAATATCTCCAAAGAAAGACACTCCACAACCTCTCTTGGCAACGTGTGCCAATGCTCAGTCACCCACAGAATAAAAAAGTTTTTCCTCCTGTGTTTCAATTTGTGCTCATTGCCTAATTATAAATAATGACTAAAGCACTATGGACAGGATCTGTCTTCTTCATTTAGAGGATATTTGGACATGGAGGGTGCTGAAGAGTGTCAGGAGACATCCTATTAAGAGCATGATTGTGTTTTTCCAAGTTGTCATGAAAGTTTGTCATGAAGTGGAAGGAATTAAAACCACTGAATTAAATGAAAAAAAAAAAAAATCCTATTGATAATTTTTCACTGAGCAAAATTTTGTTTGTAAAACATAGAAGTAAATATTATCTTATTGTTCTAGATCGAGAAATCTCAGAATCTGAAAATTTTATATAGTATAGATTTTGATAGATGGGGAATATTGATATACTGTATCAATATACCAATACATAGATCAATATAGATCAAGACTGTATCTTTAGCTGTATGACACAGAATATATGTTAACTACACATAAGCTTTTAAATCCAAATAAATATATTTTTCCTTTCTTCCCTTCTCAGCACCCTCACAGAATCCCAGAAAGAAGTTAGAATCATGTCTCCTTATTACTGTGGAAAAAGTCTGGCAGTTCCTGAGTCATCCCCTCTATATATGCAAAGCACAAATAAGAATGTTTTGCCATATCATTTGATAAAGCAGAGAGAACTGAGTTCTATCAGCATCCGCTTTAAGGAAGAATGTATTCCCATCTTACTCTTGTTAGTTTATAGTACAGGCAGAGGACACATTTTCCTACAGTTTTTTGTTTGTTTGTTTGTTTGTTTGTTTGTTTTGTTTTGTTTTGTTTTTAATTATTTCTTTATATTATAAAAATATTGTTGAGTATACTTGTAATTTATTAAATTATTTTTTAATAAAGTTAATTACAGTGTTACATGTTGTCCAATTAACCACCAAGTGGAGCTCTAACCTAAAAAAAAAGAATGAATCATTTTATAACCAGAGCAGACACTGGTAGTGTTTTTTTTTTCATAAAACAAGCTGAATTAAAAAAAAAAAAAAAAAAAGAGAGAGAAAAAAATAAAAAAAAAGTCATCTTCATTCTGTGCCAATTACACCTGTTCCAATTCACATCTTCAGAATCTGTCTTGTCTGTAATTCACAGTTACAGTCAAGTGATGTAAAAATAAAGCTCATTGCAGGCAAAGCAGAACAGTGATTCAAATTAACATGGAATTATACTGCAATAGACTGAATATTTTACTTCAAAGAAATTATAGTTATTGAAAATGATGCTTGATCCCTCAAGTGCTCTGTGTTCAAGGATTCAAGTTACAGATAAAAGAAACTGACTTATAAATTGTACAATGATTAAAAGAACTGAATAAACCCTTAGTAATACACATTTAATTGCCCTGATTAGAATGAGAGACCTCTACTTACATTTAAAAGTTGAATGACCTACTTAGAGGACCATCTAATGGTTGAACAAACTAGGCCTAATATTAATGAGTGACATTAAAAAAAAAAAAGTTATGTATCAGTTGATTGTCTTTATAATAGTCTTGTGATTAATTAAAATTGTATTTGGCACGGAATTACTGACTTAATGTAATATACAGTACACTGTATTTGAATTGCTGTTGGTTTTTGATTATTTTTCTTTTTTTTTTTCTTTTTTTTCCAAGAAAAGTTATGCTTACTCCCCTGATTTCTTTTGGTTTGTTCAATGGGCAAATTATATTCTGTTGCACTTGTTCTGCACACATGTGAGGATGGGACTTAGGAGAACTTTGGACTTCTGAGATCAGTTTGTGCACTTTGTGACGTCATGTGTGTACATTCACTCCCATCTCTTCCTCTCACCTTCTGCTAACATACTGACTCACTTTCTGAAAGCAATCCTGAACTCATGTGTCATAGAAAGCCATAGTGCTACAGGTATCCCAATGTGGGCAGGTGGGACACTGCGACTGAGGATATTGAGCAGAACAGACCTGTTTTGCAGGGTGTGTGCATGTTGCACACATGCAGGTATGTTGCAGGTACATATGTGTGATTCTTAGTGACCATCCACCTGGACTTCTCTGCAAACAGGGTAAACAGCGTGGGAGACAGGCATCAAGAAGGCTGTAAGTCTGTGAAGGATACTGGGGTGACCAGAGTGTCTGCAAATTGTCTATTGAACAGAAGGTTCAAGTCAAACATCGTGGGGCTTGGGGGTCTACTGAGAGACCCATCTGCATGTGCTGTCTGTGTGTAAAGCAGCCAAAGCTGAGAGGATCCAAGGGTCAGCTGCTGGATGGATTGAGTGTCTAAGTATGTGTGTGTGTTCAAGAGGGTCTGAACACCTGCAGCAGAAGAGGGGATGTGGACCACAAACACTCATCTTCTGAGGGCCAAGCAATGAGGAAAACAAGCCTCCAGGGCCAGCTAGTGGATGCAAACATTTGGAATACTTTGTGAAATTTCTTTTGTATTCTAAATCAATTATGCTTACTATAAATAGGAAGAAAGCTGTTCCCAATTTAACTTTGCTGATTTCAGTAGCTTCATACATTTGAACGATTTGTTGTAGCTTTTATACATATTGTAACTTATTCCTCCCAAGTAAATTCAAATGCTTAATATTCACTATGACAAATCTGTTAAACAAATTCAGTAACACAAACTGTTGCTTTAGGAATCATCCAAGAAGCAACATAGGAAAGACACTTCCCTCTCTATCGTCTGAATATCCGCCTGAGCAAGGTCTGAGTATTTTAATACCAATTAAGCAGAGAAATTACATTGTAACATTAATTTTTAAAATACTGATTCTGTCTATATTAACCTTATAGAATGAGCAACAGAATAGCTAAACTTCTATTTCCGTTCACTCTGAGTTGGAGACAAGTCCTGAACATTCAAACATGTTTGCCTGCTTTAGTTCACAGCTTTGAAAACTGACATTAGACAGATGGTGTGAGATAGAGACAGAATAAATAGAGGCAGTTTTATTAATGAGATTTTTACCTCAGACTACACCTTGTTCTAGGAGGAGTATATCTTGTAAAATGTTTTGATGATTATGCTAATAACCTTTACTTAATGATATGGTCTCTTGGACTAGTACTTCATAACTTCCCTATGCCCTTATGCTTCCAGACTGACAATCATGCTTGTAGCAGGTAACCTAAAATTACAGCAAGAACCTCATTTCTGTGGTCTCACTATGAAGAAACCCTGAGACCCACAAGCTGTACAGTCCGTAATTTTCTGTGGTAGGCAGTCCAGAACCTGTGGCATTGGTTTCTGCCTTGAATATGTGTATTGCAGAAGCATCAAGATGCACAGCAACACACTGCGCTCAGTCAGAGCTTTTCTGAACAATGTTTTCAATTTCCTAATGACTTCTGGGAAAGTACTGCAAGCAAGATTCTATAGTCTTCGTGAAGCAACATTTTTTATTAAAATTCTCTTTCATCATATTTCTCCAAATAGCTGTATTTGGCAGATCTTCACTTTCTCTGTGTCCTCCATCAGGATATTATTTCCAATCACTTTTTGATGTGTATATCAAAATCAGTGGTTTGTTTGTTTGTTGTTGTTTTTTGTTGTTGTTTTTTTTTGTTTTTTTTTAAATCTCTTGGTTAGCTCATATGTACTCATATGTATCATATCTAAAGGCAGCTTAAATTAACTGATGCCGTCACAAGGTTCTAGCACTTTCCTATTGTCTTTACCCTGAAAGAGGCTGTCGTGGGTTTCTCTGATTAGGTTCTTTTTTTATAAGAGGAAGATCAGCTTCTGATGGAAGTCTCTGGAACTTTCCCTCTATCCTGTAGAGCAGAGCCAATGAGGGCCAGCTCTGAGGAAAACTTCTAGCTTTTGAACCATTAAGTTACGCCCCGGCGTGAAAAAAAATTAAAGAAGTTGTTGCGCACTTAGAAATGGGCAGCCATGGGTTAACAACATCACAACGCAGACATCAAGGTCAGTGCAGGAGGAGAAGAGGAGAAAGAGGGGGAG
>JAWWEE010000001.1:72767880-72785341 GCA_035221455.1 Xenops minutus
CCCCCCCCCCCCCCCCCCCCCCCCCCCCCCCCCCCCCCCCCCCCCCCCCCCCCCCCCCCCCCCCCCCCCAAAGGCCGTGAAGGAGTTTTGCTGGACACCAGGCATTTATTCAGGGTCAAACCTCCACAGAGGCAATGGCTGAGACTGGTGGTTATGAATCTCTGCTACAGATCCCAGGTAGACCCAGAGGTAGGAGGTAATGATTCAAACAGAATTCAAGAAAGTGAGCAAAATTTTAAAGGATGCCTGAACCAGTTTATGTCCAAGAGATGCTGCAAGCATCAGATTATAATACTACAAGCCAGATTGTGCTATGCATCATCACATCAAGTAATATTACCTGATGTCTTTGCCTTTAAATTGTTGTGCAATCATGCATTTTTCAGTGAAATCAGAAGAAAATATCTGCATAAGTTCTAAATAGCTCATATAAATACTAAAATTATTCCATTCTATGACTGAGTGAAAATGATGTTGCTGTTTATTGCCATCAAGACTAATGAAATACTACTCTGTGGGCTATAAAATGGGCAGGAGTTCTGTATGACAGACTCACATACTTGCATCCTTCCAATGGTACTGAGTTTCAAAGTGATTTCAAAATTTTCATCCTCCAGAGGTGTAGCAGCTTTATGGTTTATTGGCTGTTACTTCTCCTTCTACAGAATATTACTCCCATGACCTCCCAAATATAAATCAGTAGAACTTGTTTGTTGCTAATTTATAATGAAATGATTACACATCGCAAATTAAGCTAGGATTAGAAGAAGTGATTAAAAAAAAAAAAAGTCAAATTGCCCCATTAAGTCCTGTTAAGGGAAAAAAAATGAAAGGCATGCACTTTTAAACAGAAAGTGTTCAAATAATTGATTGTATTGGCACACAGAGAAAATAATCTTGAAGATAACTTTGCTTCTTTGAAGTCTATGTCCCATTATTGATTTTTTTTTTGCATTATTTAAACTCAAAATCAGTGTCATTTTTATGCTTTTGCTTTCAAATTTTAACTTTGCTGTCTTTTAATATGTTTCTGTCAATCTATGATATAGCACCAATGATTCCCCTGCTCCTACTCTTTCCATTTGAAACCACAATATTTGCTCAAGGCTTTAAAGAGTACATTAAGAGCTAGACTAGGTTCAATAAGTACATCAGAAAATAAGAAGTGGAAAATCTTCTTTCAAAATTTCACAAGCAGTGAAAAATAGCATGTTATTCAGATTTTTGAAGTCATGCAATATTTACCTCTATTTTCTTCAGCTCTCAAGCAAAGCTTCCAGCCTTTCTTTTCTTGGAAAATTTTTAATCAGATTTTAAATCTATTTTAGTGTTGTTAAGATGCAGTAGGAAGCTATGATAAAATGCTCCAATATTAAAAACTCCAAAATATTAATGTTAATCTTTTCATTAGAGACCAGTTTTTCTAATCACTATACTCTTATATACTGTAAATTATTTCTAGTACATTCCACTCGATCTACTGTAGATCTACCATTCTCGTAGATATGACCCTGAGCAAGGACATGCTTTGTAAACTCACTCAGCTGTAGAAATAGTGTAAGAGGCATTTTATCTGACTGTGCTGTGTTTGACTGCCCTTGAGAGCTGATTCACTGTTTGTCCAGTGAGCAAGCCTGCAGGTACAGATGAAGGTCGTTCCTAAAGTATGTGGGGTTCTATATGTCTTGGGGTTTTTACCATGTTCACAAACCATGTCCACCTTGCAGGCATGTATAAAGGCTGCTCACAAAGGCATGGGTCATTACAAATAATATTAGCATAATAATTTTGTCTTCTTCCTCCTTGTACTTTGCAAGGTTATATGTTAGTGCTAATGTTTTTCTCTGCTGCCTCTGTTCTCTTTCTCCTCATTATCATCTGCTACTTTACTTTCTCTAGCAAGTATAGAAATGTGTGTAGAAGGCAGATTCATGGAGTCTCTATTTCTGGAGACAAGAGTTATTCAGAGAATAAAGTTTGTGTTTGTGGGGTTACATACCCCCTATTTATACCTGAAAATTAGTTAACTTTATATTGGTTCTTAATACTTACCCAAGGTTTCTCAGTGATGAGGGAGGCACTTCAAACTACTATACTGCTTCCTTCTTTAAGAAAACAAAACAAAACAAAACAAAACAAAAACAAACAAACAAAAAACCAAAACAGACAACAAAATACAAGAAAAGGAAAGGAAATAGAAGGAAAAACATGGAGGTGGGAGGAAATGGACTATTAACACTACCTATGTGTTTCATGTACACATTTATTATAACTATTTCACTGTTTGTTCATATGCATCATGTTCGTGCAGACAGATATTTGTGCTTATAAACTATATTGGGGCACAAAACTGCTTTATCTTGTTCCTGATTCAACACTGCACAGTTTCTGTTAACATTAAGATGGAATGAAAAAATAGGTATTTGTGATACCAATTACCAATATAGAAGGAAAACAAAAAGAATGTATTTTCAAAAAGTACTTCAGAATGTAAATATGTCGGGTTTAAATCTGTATTTATTAGAAATTTAATCAATGCCTTGGTTTGCAGAAATTATTTACGTTCTGAATGATGGCTTATTGCATAGCTACCTGGTACTATCTCTCAAATTAAGGATTAGCTAAGAAGTGCTTATTTGCTCACTTAGTATTTAATTCAGGTATTTAGTAGCTGCAGAACAGTCAGAAAATTGAAAAAAGCTTTTCCATTTTCTTCATAAACCTTCAGAAGCAGGGCTTTTAATCTCTTATTTTTATGGTTAATAGATAAATTAGGCTACTAGATATTATGACTACCAGATAATTTTGCATTCATGAAACAAAAAGGTGACTCATATTATCTTTGGTACTTAAAAACAATTGCTATGTGCTTATACATTAAACTATCTTTCATAGTACTAGAAAAGCAGGGTGAAACTACCTTCAGAAAAACCTGGGTGAGCGCAACTTTTCAAAATTATGTATGTCTGGAAAAACAAGAGGAAATCTGGCCAGGTGTGCACAACTCATTAATTTGAGTAAGTTAATCAACTTTCCCTTTTTCTTCCTCAAAAAACTTAATGTCAAAGTTGTATCAATTTCAAAATTATTTATTTTCAATAGATTCTAGCAATTCTAATAATATTCTAATTCTGATTACTATAATTCTAATAAAAATACACTGCAATGTTATCATTCAAGGAGTATTCCACACACTCACTACAGTGTGAGCAAATGAAATTTGGGCTGATCCAATGATGTATCTCTTAGTTCATCTTAAAAGTTTGAGTTTAACAGTTATGAGAAAAGGAAGGAAGGGAAGAAGGGAGGAAAGGAGAAAAGGAGGAAAAGAAGAAAGAAGGAAAGGAAAATAGAAAGAAAAATAAGGAAAAAATCCAACACTCAATTGTTCATGTCTTTTTCCACTTTACCTTTTACTTTCCAGCTTTCAGATAGACTTTTTAGATGCTTCATATTTCTACTTTTGATATTTAAACCAGTTTCATGATTTAAATAATCTCTTGGTACAGAGACAATTTTGTTTAAGGGTGCAAAGATGTAGTGATTTCTGCTGGCATGTGTTTGTTGATGTGCTTCTCAGCTCTTTGCAAAGTTTCTTTATTTGACCCTCTGTAAGGATTTAAAGATACCTGTCTGAAACTTATTTTAGGCCACAGAGATAAGCCATGAGATAAGCACAGTATGGAGTGACAGGATGGTGCTAACTCCAGGTCTGGCAGAGGTGAGATCTGGTTAGCACATACTGAGTATTCAGTCAAAAATTCCCGCTGTGGCAAACTGTGTAAAGAAGCAACTGCTTGTACGCATATCACTGGTCAACGAAGGTCACCCCAAGTTCTGGGACAGGTGGCATCTCCAACAGCCAATGACCACTGAAGTCTCCCTTCACCAAATATGACCTGAAACTTGGACAGTAAGTTAAATCACCACAGCAAGAACTTGAGATAAAGTAAATGTGGTACTATTGTAGAGGTGTTATCTCAAACCTAAGGAGAGGTTAACATAGTTCAGGGAGAAGACTGTGTCACACAAAGAATGCAAAATGTATGGGCCATGACAAAAGCCAACTCAGTAACCATGCTGAAATCATCTCTGACTGGGTAAAAGGTAGGGAAGAGGATTTGTTAAAAGGACCACTAGTGGATAAAAAATTGGCTGGATAGTTGCACTCAAAGAGTTATGGTCAATAGCTCAATATCCAAGTGGAAAGCAGTGATGAGTGGCATTCCTCAAGGGTTGGTATTGGGACCAGCACTTTTTACATCTTTGTCAGAAAAATGGACAGTGGGATTGCATGCACTGTCAGCAGGTTTGCTGACAATATCAAGCTCTCTGGTACAGTTAACACACTGGAGGTAAGGGATGGTGTCCAGAGAAGCCTTGACACACTGGAGAGGTAGGCCTGTTCTAGTTCAACAAGACCAAGTATAAAATCCTGCAGCTGCACTGGGGTAATCCTAAGCACAAGTACAGGCTGGTTAGAGAATGGCTTTAGACTAGCCCTGGAAAGAAAGTTTGTGGACAAAATGCTCAACATGACTCAGCAATGCATGGTTGCAGCTCAAAAGGCCAGCTTCATCCTATACTTCCTCAAAAGAGGTGTGAACCTATTTGAAGTACTGCATCCAACCCTGGGCTCCCCAACACACGTGTGGACCTGTTGGAGTGAGTCCAGAGGAGAGCCACTGAATTGGAACACCTCTTCTATTAAGACAGGCTGAGAAAGTTGTGGCTGCTCAGCCTGGAGAAAGGAAGGCTCCAGGGGCACTTTACAACAGCCTTCCAGAACATAAAGGAGGCTTACAAGAAGGCTGGACAGGGACTTTTCACAAGCGTATGTAGTAATAGGTCGAGTGGTAATGGCCTTAAGATGAAGAAGAGAAGGTTTAGATTAGATATTAGGAAGAGATTCTTCACTGTGAGGGTGGTGAGGCACTGGAACAGGTTGCACAGAGCTGTAGATGCCTCATCCCTGGAGATGCTCAAGACCAGGCTGAATATGGCCCTGATTAACCCGGTCTAGTGGAAGATGTCCTTGTCCATGGCAGAGGGGTTGGAGCTAGGTGGTCTTTCAGGTCTCTTCCAACCATAACCATTCTACAATTCTACATTAGTATGTTATAAACTCTGCAAATTAACAGGAGTTGTGTTTTATTTACAAATAGGTATTCTAGCCACTGAATGTCATATTGTTTTGTTTTAAAGCATAGTGTGAAGTATGGAAAGTATGTAGAAGTAATCTATGATTTAACAATAAGATATACTGAAGTACTCAAAAGTGCAAGAAATGTGTTTGAAATATACAACAGCTTCTTAAGGAAACTAGCAGTGAATTATATAGAAAGAAAGTATATTTCTTTAAAATTATATCATGCACATATACACAGAAATTTTGAAACTGGTTATTAAATTGAAGAAAAGAGAAACCTAATAAAGAAAGGCACATAATAAGTTGCTATTGTGCTGCCAGCTTTCTCTTAAACAATAACACCATTACATAATCTCTCTCTCTTTTGTCCTTGGTAATTGGTGACTATTGCTTTAATGTTTAAATTAAAGAAATAGTGACAAAAACCCAACCCCCCTGGCAACTGAAAGCCCATGTTCATTCTTTAAAACAATAAGACTAACTACCAAGACCTGGTTTAAAATATTAAAAGCAATGAGTGGTGAGCTCATTCTTTCATCTGGAGGAAAGAAAACTATGTATTCTTCAGGGCTTCTCACTCCTTTTCACCTTTTTGTACACGATTTATGTTATCTCAATAAAATATGCAGTCTTGCTGAAAGATGCTAAAATAATGGGAATAAAATAGAAATTAATCAAAACACACTTGAATCATATAATTACTTCTCATTTCTTCTTTTCTATTTTTTTTTTCACTTGCAAAGTATTTTTTATAAGAACAGTTATTGATATCCTATACAGGATATATTAAAGATAACTAAACATTGTTTTGTTTTCTAGGAAAAACATTTAAACAGCCTTTTTTTTTTTTTTTTTAAACATAGTTCCCTTCAGAAGTAGAGATAAAAGTTCTGTGTGTGCTACAAGAATTGAGGCACTGTGTTTATTTAACAGTGATGTTACCTTAGATGCAAAACTGGAGACTTAATCAGAAAATGTGGAACTGCTTCTTAGTGAAGCCACAAAATATGATGTCTGACTAGGTAGCTTCATAAACACAGAATTTTAGAGGATACTGTTTCAAAATCATCAACTTTTCTAAGACGTAAAAGCAGTAAGTCCTTAGTGTGTACTTTCACTTCATAGAGTGACAGTGTTGTGAAAAATACAGACTATAAGTTTAAAACCTATAGCTTCACCTGTTCTTAAGGATTAGCACTACTATGGGATTAGAAGATTGCATTTTATATGAGCAAGCAGGAAGAAAGCATTTTCTGTCAGTGATTTTTATTTTTTTTTCCCTCCAAGTATTCCTTTCATCTTGGTAAAAACGGGAGGGGGAGAAATCAAGAGTCTACTTTCTGTCTGTGAATCTAGGATATGACACTTTTCAGCCTTTCAAACTTAATTTTTTATTAACAGCTAATGTTTATTTCAGGATGCTCTCTCCTTGTGTTGTGATGAAGGAAAGTAGCTGTTTGAATGGCAAACAGCTGCACAGGCTTCACCACCTCTGTGTCATTAAAAAAAAAAAAAAAAAAAAATTAGAAGTACTATAAATTCCCTGTCGACTGCAAAACAGGACTTGAGTGGTTCCCTGTAAGGAAAAGAAATCAGCTATCACAGCTGCAGAAGTGCATACAATTTCCCACTCAATCAGTTCATTTGTATTTGACCTTGTCTGAAAAATAGCTTTCTTGTAAACTATGTAAATGAATGCATTTTTGATATTTTTATTGAATTTATTAAGTCACTTTGTTAAGCTAGAAAGGTCAAATATAAGAAATCAATTGGATTAAGTAAATTGTTGGATACTCTTTCCCAAAACAAAAAGGGAAGAAAAGAAAATGAAATTGATTTTTTTCCTTTATGTGACTGTTAGTGACAAGAAATCATGCTAACAGATTCTTTTTAGTGCATTCTGTGGGTGAAAAATGTTCAGATTTAGAATACTCATTTTTCTAACATTTCTGAGATTAGAAAAATATTTTTTAATTAATTTTTAATCTGTAGTGTGATAAAGAGTGTCTATTATCAAATCATCATCATCATGGCTAGGCTTCGTGAACGAAGATTTACAAGGGATCTACCCACGCTTGCTCTATTATCAAATAAACAACCAATAATATGCTTTTTTTATATTCTATTTACTGTGATGCTTTTTTTTCTGGAGGTGATAGCAATTTTTTGTTTGCAACATATCTTCTAAATGTTCAATCAAATCATTAGACAGATATACTTTGAGAGAGTTAACTCATGATGAGGATACCAAAGACTCTCTAAGCAATGTGTAGAAAATTTCAGGCTTTCTACCACACTGAGGATACAGATGTGGAAGAAAAAGCTTAGCAAATATCTAAGCAAATGTCCTGGTGATATAGTATAGAGCATAAAGGCATTTTTTTTTCCTCCTGTTATTCTGTCCTCTAAAACAAAACAGCCTGAAAAGAGATAGTTAGCTCGCAGGGATCAGTAATTTTGGTCAGTCAGACACAGTTGATACATATGCTACAGGTATAGCAGACTGATTAATGATTAAGGGCAAAGAAGGGAGGTAAAAAAGGTAAAAAAAAAACAACAAAACCCCCAAAACAAAACAAAACAAAAACAAACCACACCTCAAAACCTACAATAAAAATGTCATTATTGGAAAAACACTTGAATGAAAGAATCCTGTCTTCCCCATATGACGATCTTACTTGTCTATTTCAGAATACATTTCCTCTCTGATCCTTCTAAATTAGTGATAGCATACATACCGATAGCATGTATTATTTTCTCAGGCTGTTTCCAGGTCAACTAGTAAATGTGGCTACTCAAAAGTTTTAACTATTAAAATATTAAAAGTTTAAAATTTTATCCCCTGGAAAATATAGATAAATTAAAACCTTTTTTTTTTTTTTTTTTTTTTTTTTTACTTGCAGTTTGTCTCTTAGTAAAAATTACACAGAGTAAAGCCTTCTTGGTTTAGACAGAACCATTTCACTAGAACAATACATTCTGTGGTATTTTGCTTTACTCAATGCACATCAGTTACAAGAAAAGTAAGAACTAATATTGAAACAACTAACAGCTAAACCAAAACAAATAAAATAGTCAACATAATAGACATTCAGTAGAGTGCTTTCAACATTTCAGGATTTCTGTTCCAGAAATGCTCTCTCACAACTTCTCTATAAGTTCATCTTTATTTTGGAAAAAAAATAATTATACTTAAATTAAATGATTGTTGGATCCTATAGCACAATGCTGATGAAATTTACTCAGCAGAAAGAAAAAAAATAATGCATTAAGTATCAGTGAAAATGTGTGTCTGATACAACTCACTCCTCAAGTTAAATTAAGGACTTAAAGCTGTGTGTTCCCATCTCAGGTGAGTTCACCAGTTGAAAAGCTTCATGGTGAAGGAAGCTCTCAATAATCTACTAATTGTGTTTCAACTTGTATAAACCATTGAGAATTCAGTAGACCAAAAAGAAAATATCAACCAGAGACTAACATATTCACCCAGGTAAACTAGGACATCTCAGATTGTCTGATATCCTGACTCTAGACACAAACCAGAGGAACCATGGAATAAAAGGTCTGATCAAATCTCTTTTAAAAGTGTGTTTTAGAAAAGAAAAGAATAAAGACTTACTGTAAAACAGAACATTTGAAACAGGATTATGTTGCCTGAAAAATGGCAACATAAGTGGTGGTAAAGGGAGCAGTAAAGGTATGAAAGAAACTAAACTGACAGAACAAGTTAGGAGTAAAAACTAAGCAATAAAATTGATTTGTATTTCAGAATACACTATTCTTTCTTTGACTGATTTTTCTATCCCTTTGCATGAGAGGTTGAGAACAATGATGCAATGATGTTGCAGTAAGTTTTATCCTATAAAGGGTAAGGATGACAGATTTTTCCTAGATTATTTTTATTTCCTTTATAGCCTAGTGAACAAGCCATTTCTTGCCAAATAGGGCAAGTTTTTCTTTTCTTTCTGCTCACATTTCTGATCACTGCTTCTATTGTACTTGGTATAGCTTTTATGGGACTTCATGATCTAAAGTATTCATTAATTCATCAGAAAAAGAAGCAGCTACTCTCCTTCAAATAAGTCTTATATGCAATTATATACTGGAATTTTGATGAGTTGAATCATCTCTATGAAGGGTCCAGTCAGTGAGGGCATGAAGAAAGTAAGAAAGAAAGAGAACTAGATCCATATCAAGCTATAGAAAATTATTTCACTTTGAATTAATTTCTTTGCATATGATGCAAAGGTGGTCTCTCAAAAATAAACTACTACTGTGGTTCTTTAAGAAATCAAGTGTAATATGATTCAATAGTCCCACAGCAGGTGTGAAATCTCATGCCGCTTATATTATAGAAAATGTTGCGGTAACATGAAAATAACAAAAATCTGTGTTCTATCATTAGAAGGCTCTTGGACTCTGTTCCCCACAAACATTGTTAGTAAATATCTAAAACAAAGTAGTTGCAAGATCAAGATCGAGGCTAAACATGAGATCGTAGATGTTACCATTTAGCATTGACAGTTATTTCACAGTGCAAAAATTTAACTTTTTCTTAAAACTAACATGACATTGTCTTTTGCAGCATGAAAATCTATTATTAAGGCAAAATAAATGTGGGGTGTGTTTTTTTTTGTTTTTTTTTTGTTTGTTTGTTTGTTTGTTTTTTTAACTGCCAGCTTCATCATATTCTTATTACTGCTTCAAATGTAGACCTTACCTCTAAAAACTGATTTCTTGTCTTACCCATCTTCTACATGAAGAAAATTTTACTGGACAAAGAATGGTAATAAAAAGCAGCAATTTTTATAGCAAACTCAAAAACGCAAACTCACTTGTAGAACCCATTCAAGCACCACCATAAAAGTAAATACGTTATTCTTGCTTAGATCAAAATACTCTAAAGGATGCTTTAATTTATTTTGTATATAAAAGAATTCAAGAAGACAAACATTGCAGAACCTCACCATTGCCAGTTATATAAGAAAATAATAAATGTATGAACATAAAATTGTTACCATTGAGGCAGCAAAACCCATCTATCTTATCTTTCATCCTTTCTCCATCAGAGACAAAAGGCATATGCCTAAATAATGTACCTAAGAATAAAGTACTTATGAAATCCTCCTAAATACTCTCCCAACATCCAAAAATGTCATGTCTGAAAAATATGTAAAAAAGAACTCACATTTATGTATTGAATTCTAAACTGCTAGTTCCTTTTGAACTCTGTATTCTATCTGGATTTGCTTGGTAAGGTTTTGGTAGTGGAAAGGAGACTACAGGGCTGGCTTCTTTGAGAAGCTGCCAGCAGTTTCCCCTATGTCTGACAGAGTCAATGTCAGACAGCTCCCAAATGGACCTGCCACTGTGAATCAGAGATGGTGATGGTCACAAATTTAAGAAGGGGGGAAAGCTGTGCAACTACAGCCAAAGAGAGGAGTGAGAATATGTGAAAGAAACATCTCTGCAGACACCCAGATCAGTGAAGAAGAGGTGGGTGGTGCTCCAGGCACCAGAGCAGAGATTTCCTTTTAGCCTGTGGAGAAGACCATAGTGAGGCAGCATGTCCTGCAGCCCATGTAGGTCCACAGCTGAGCATGTCCTGCAGCCCATGGAGGACTTCACCCAAGAGCAAGTGGATTCCCAAAAGAGGCTGTGACCCCCTGGGATGCCTGGACTGGAGCAGATTTCTGGTAGGACTTGTGACCTCATAGAAGGTAGCCAGGCTGGAGCAGTTCATGAAGACCTGTAGCCCATGGGAAGGATTCACAGTGGAGAAATTAATGGAGGTCTCTCTTTCATGGGAGGGATCCAATGCTGGAGTAGTGTAAGAGCATGAGGAGTCCTCCCCCTGAGATAGAAGAAGCTGAACAGAAAAGTGACAAACTGACTACAACCCCCATTCTCTGTCTCACAGTGCCACTGAGGGGAAGGAGGTAGAGAAAATTGGGAGTGAAATTGAGCCCAGGAAGAAGGAAGGGGTAGAGACATGTTTTAAGATTTGTGTTGCTTTCAATTTATTCTGCTCTGAATTGATTTGCAATAAATTAAACTAGTTTCCCCAAGCTGAGTCTATTTTGCCCTTCACAAAAACAGTGTTGATACGACACCAATGGTTTATAACTTGCTGAACAGTGTTCATACAACATCAAGGCCTTTTCTGTTTTTCACAGAGATACTCTCCCTACCACCAAAGGATGGTAGACTTGGGGTGCACAAGAGGGTGGGTGGGGACACAGTCAAGACAGCTGACCCCAACTGATCAAAGGAATATCTCATGCCAAATGCTCAATAGTAAAAGCTGTGGGACATTTTTTCCAATGGTTACAATTGCTCAGAAAATAACTAGGTATGAGTTTGCTGGTGATGAACTACTGCATTCACATTAATTTCTCTTTTTTCCTCTTTTTTTTTTTTTTTTTTTTTTAAATCTTCTTTGTCTTTTACTTATCAAATTGTTTTTATCTTCCCAATCCTGCTGTGTGGTAGCAAGTGAGTGGCTGTGTCAGGCTTAGCTCATATGTCAATTAATCCATAGCATTGCATCACTTAATTTTATTTTTATTGACTTTAGTATATTATTTTATTGAACGTCATCACAAAGTCTAAACATAATCTGTTTAAACTTGATTCAAGAATGCCAGATTGTGTATTGAGCGTTTAACTAATAATTACCATTTATGCTTATTTGCAATTACTTAGTTTCTTAAAGAATTTCTGGTTGCTCTCAAAGACCTGGGTTTTATCTAAGCTTTTCTTCCAGTAGAAAAAATAATTAAAATTTAAGCTACCCTTCTTCAGGTCAAACTTACTTTTATGTCTTTATTGATAAATGAGAGCCCACTACTTAGACAAAAACACTCAGTGTGCACAGTGAAGGTCTGTGGTAACACTGAAGCACCGTGTTGAACCCTTTGACCAATTCTGTACCTGAATACACAAAAATTTTGGGTTATGAATTAATGTGTTGAAAGACATTTTGATTAGTTTGCTTTTCTTTTAGTATTAGAGTAGCTCTGCCTCCAGAGTTTAAAGGATATAGGTTCTTCAATCCTATTCTCAAGTCCAATTAAAAAAATCATAAATGTCTCTAACTTTTTTTCCCAGGTGGGGAAAAAAAAATCAACAAAACACTACCAATTACAAAAAAGGAATTTTTAAAACTCTCACAAAAAAATAGATTTGGCATGTGAGTTCATCTGGGAGTTATAGAAACATTTAAAAAGAACCAGTGACTGTTGGAAAAACTGCAGGAAATAATTTATTTGTTCACTCTATTCAAGCCACGAGTGGACTTGGAAGTGGCATAATTCACTTACTTTCTCAGAATGATGATAAGTGATACATGCCGAGAAGCTGGGCCTCTTAGTGTTTAAAATTTCAATATTGAACAAATTTATTTAAAACATTAGGGAATATTTTGAAATAAATTATGGCTATGACTTCACAATTTAATTTGATATTTAATAACCCTCCCACTGTAACTGCCAGATATATCTGTAAAGCTGAATATAGACAACAATTAGAAAAATCGTGTGGGAAACTAGATTAAATATTAAGGGACAGATCCTCAGCCTGTGTAAATTTGCCTGCTTCTACTACTTTTAATGAATCTGTGTTGCATTACACCTGCTGAGCATTCAACCCTAAAAATTTATCAGCTCATGAATTCAAAGGAAAACCTTGACTCCCACAAGTAATCATGTATTATAACTCTAGAATTTAACAGCACTGGAATGATTTTTTAAAACAGATTATGTATGTATGTATCATATGTACACAGACAACTGGATTCATTATAGGACTGGGTTCATGGCATTCTGAAGCTCATATTATACTATGGGACAAAATACAGAATCTCTGAACAAGTTAAAAGATTATCAAGGACTTAACTGAGATGGAAAAAGTCAAAGATGAGCATGTTTCATTCTAACTGGTTAAACAGAGCAAACTAGGCCTCCACTTGCTTTGTTGTTTAAGTTTTTATCTATCCAGAATGCAAATAAACTCACTGACTTCAAAATTAAAGAAAATAAATGGAAGGATGATCACAGAGGGACTTTCCAGAAAGAAGAATATAAAACCAGCCATAATCTTATTCCCAAATAACGCCTTAAAGAGGACAACAGCATTAGCTGTAACTGGGAACAACATACTGACAGGAATATAGTTCCTTTTAGCCTCTATCTAAGACACACATTATTACAAAACTGTTCTTCAACACAGTTCAGAGATAACGTAATTTTTTCCTGTAACTTTTGACATATAATTTCAGAAACATAAATTTGTCATTTAGTGATTTCATCATCCAGTTAATCCACATGATAGATTAAAAGTCATTAGGAGAGATCATGGAGAGCTCAATTTCACAAAAGTAATTTGAAAAAGTATTAAATTCAATCAAACTCCCATTTATGAAGTAGTCTTTGACATTAGCTTTCAAAATTGTCCCTGAGATGTACTGGACACTAGTTAAGTGATTCTGAAATACCTCTAAGGCAAAGGAGATAAGGTTAGAACAGTGGACTTGAAGTCAAGTCACTCAAATATATTTTCTAAAAGTCACCTAACTGTCTGCAAATTATTTGTGTTACAAAATTCTTCTCACTAGCTTTATAATTTCTTTGGATCTATTAAACTTTCTTTTACAGGAGCTATCCCTTACTATGCATGAATTTCAGGCTTACACATACACCTCATTGTTAAGTACCTGAGTAACACTAATAAAACATGGATTTTTAAAATAAGATGATCTGATATCTCCCTTAAATTATTTTCTGTCACTAAATTTCAAATTCAAAATTAAACAATCACAGATTTGCTGGATTTTGTGTTGTGATTATGAAATTCTGAACACTTAGTAGCTGAATTCTGCTTTTAATTGTTATAGAATAAAACCTTCAAATAAACAGAAAACCCCAAACCATAACAAACTCTCATCCAAATTAAAATAATAATAATAAACTCCCCCTCGAATCAAAATAAATCCCAAATCCTAAAATAGTATACAGAGTCTATATGATGTGAGTGTGAGAGCACAAAACTCCCTTATGTCAATGACATTATTACCATTCTTAGAAGGGCACAGAATGATTGAGTGAGGCATTACTTACCCATACTCCTAAGTCCTCATCGAGGTGACCTAGCTTTTAACATTGTCTTTTATATCTACTTTGACTTACACAAAATGTCCTGTCTGTTTGAGACTTTATATTAATCTGTAGATTTTTCAAAAGATATTTTGTTCTATTCCAGCTAAAGTGGAAGAAGAAATTACAAGCAATTTGTCCTTTTTCCATCTGAGTGTAAGAATTACTGAAAGTGAAAAAAAAAAAACTAAAACTTGAAAGTGTGATGAGGTTGCAAACAGCTTATCATTTTCTTAAAAGAAAAAGCTTGCAAATTCAAAGTATAAAAACTCTAATGAACAGACTGCACCTGTGTCATCTGAAATAAGTAATAATATAATGAGTATGATACTTAGATATAAAGCTATGTATTGTTTCAATTCTGTCAATTTTTCTATCTGTTCTTTTCAAAGAAATGTTAGTATTCAATTTTCCCTTTTCCTCCAAATGTGAAAAATTAGTTACTAATGCATTCTACTGCATTACCTTCTTAAAGTTTCAATAGAAGACTATCAGCAAGGAAAGTATAAAGGAAACCCCTAAAGTATAGGGGGGTTATGTTTTGAGGCTTTTTAAACAAACAAACAAAAAATCATATGATTGTCTCTATTTCTGTGTAGAACTCTTCTCTAAATGTATTCTACATGGCAGAATCATGGAATAGTTTGATTTGGAAGGGACGTTAAAGATCATCTAGTTCATGGACAGAAATGTCTTCCCTAGAACAGGTTGTTCAGGACCCCATCCAACTTGGTCTTGAACACTTCCAGGGTTGAGGCATCTACCACCTCTCTGGACAGCCTGTTGCAGTGTCTCACCACTCTCATCCTAAAAAAAATTATGTCCAATTTGAATCTACCCTTTTTCAGTTTCAAGCTACTGCACCCTGTCATGTCACTACAGACCTTGGTAAAAAATCTCCCTCCACCTTGCTTATAAGCCTCCTTTACATAATGAAAGGCCACAATTAGGTTTTCCTAGAGCCTTCTTTTCCAGGCTAAACAAACCCACCTCTCTCAGCCTGTCTTCATATGCAACTTTCTATGCAGTTCAGAATACAATTTGTTTTACAGACTCCACTTGAAGTATACAACTACAACAGCTGGGATATTTTAAAGTGTAAACTGAAATAAAATTCAGGAGATTTTGAGTTGGAAGCTGGAAGAGACCATAATGATCATACATATAAAGTCAGTCAGTACAAAGCAAAACTTCACTCAGTCATTAATTCCCTTAATTCATGAGAAGAAGAATGCTCACCAGGATACCAGCTCTATTGACCTGAATGTGGACAGGTCTTTCATAGTACCTTTGTCAGTGTTTCTGATGTGTAAAAAAAAAAAAAAAAAAATGTGGGATGAACCTTATGAAGGCTGTATCCAATATGGATGATGCTGCCAAATACCTCTTAGTGAATGGACAGTCCACCTTTGGGCAGTTGCAGAACACACAGACTCACAAAATATTCTGGAAAGATTAGCTGATTAACTTTCAGTATCTCCTAACCTTTCTGTTGCTGTTTACTTACATGTATGGCATCTGACTCCTCAATTTGAGCTGTAAAACAGAGATGCATTCTCCATTCCAGTATTCTTCCTCTTTTCCTTCCTCCTGGGTAAAGCTTAACAGGACTTGAACTCAGCAAGTTGGTAATTAATTAAATAAACTAAAAACATAACCCCTGAGGTTTGACCTGAGAGCGGAAATTGCTCTGACCGCTCAGTGACACGGAATGTGATTACTGAAAGATTAACAATGGGAAAGACAGCTGAAGAAACCACCTGAATAGAGAGTCACAAGATGTATTTCCACTCTATTAGACCAAGAGCCATCCAGCTGGATCTTAACAGATGGTCTCAGTCTCTTGTAAAATATTAAAGTATGCCTTAATTCTGTCTTTGGATTTCTACTGAAGAAAGAACCTCAATTTATTGTATTTTTACTGCTGACAGCAATAGTCCATTGAAGTGGCAGTGAAAGCATAGGGAGACACTGGGGTTACTCTGTCTTTCTGGCTAGCTGCCCACAGAGGCAAGGAAGTTCCTAGTATTGTAATGCAGATGACAGAAAGCAAAGCACACATTGCAGCTGAATTAATTGAAAGAAAATAACTGCACACCCATACATAACTTAAACTTAAAAAAAAAAAAAAAAAAGTAAAAAATTGGCATAACGATTGTCATCACTTGTTTCTGAGAGATCTACACCCAACTAAATTATTAAACTGTGCGGAAGAGAAGTGCAGTGTTTTAAAACTATCAGAAAGATTTTTATGCAGTAACCACTTGGGAAAATGTTTTTTTTTCAGTTTCTTCTTTTTTCTTTTTTTTTTTTCTTGAAGGTGAGGGAGACGGAGAAGGTAAGGTGGGGGAAGGAAGGGGGAGGGTAGAAGGAGTAAATAAGGAAGTATTAGTTACCTTTGTATTTTCTCAACTCCAGTTCCAGACAGCACTCTGTGACCAGAGGACTTTTCAAAATAAATGGACTGCAATGATTTAGATATGAAAATCCACTTAATGACATAACCCGAGACTCTTAACTGTATTCTAGCTTTAGGAAAAATAAGTTTACTGATTTCAGAGAAATTATTCCTTATTTGCATCTGCTTAACAGAAAACAGAATTGCCTCAAAATTATGCTAAAATAAGAACACTAAGTTTTGAATAATGACCTCTTTTGAGTCCTTAGAGTGTTTTGTCAGGATACTCTAATATTTTCTCATAAAGCAAAGTCTATTAAAAAAAAAAAAAAGTATAAGTAAAACTCTTATTGAAAAAGTATTATTCCACTCCCACACAACTAGCTTTGTCATCTTTTAAACCCTGAAGGACCTAATCTTGGACAGATGGCTACTAGACACAGTGGCTTCAATCTTTTTGTGTATTTTGATTGCAAATATGATTAAATTCGATTTTGTTTCTTCATAACAATTTTCGTAATAATGCTTCCTAGTGTCTTTGTCACTCTCATTTCCTCATTAATAAAATCCTGAGTGACCACAGAGTCCCAGGAGCTCACAGATGCATGTTGGTTGCAAAGATTCATTTCAGCATATAGACAGACATAAGAGTGAATAGAGAACACAGTAGTTCAGAAATATACTCCATAAAAGAGTCTGGCGCAACAAACACCTGAAGAAGAGCACCAAGATTAGTGTCTACAGAGCCATTGTACTGTCTAC
>JAWWEE010000001.1:72785441-72817446 GCA_035221455.1 Xenops minutus
CACCAGCGTGCTTGTAGCAAGCGTGGGTAGAGCCCTTGTAAATCTTTGTTCGCGAAGCCTAGCCATGATGATGATGAGTTCAGAAATATATATATATATTTTTAGAAAACTGTTACACTTAAGGTAACCACCCCCTATATTTATAATAGGCTTTTGGAAGTTTGGATTTTCTGACATAAATGATAAAAACATCTGTATATATGTTATATTTTTCCATCAAATAACATGTTGTGATATTACAAAGATTTAAGGCATTAATTAAAATAGAGAAATCTATGCAATATGTCTTTCACAGAAAGTTTAAAAAAAAAAAGAGTTTAACCTTCCACATTAACTGAAAGAATAAATCCAGTGCACTGCACCTGAAGTTTGCAGTCTTAGAATTTTAATTGCCATTGTTCATCCACAGCTGGTTAGAACCAAGAAGTTACAAGATGCTGTTGATATCCTTCTATATTACCTCCTGAGAGAAGGGTGTTCTAGGCTATGTCAAGCTGAGCCCTGATGATGTCCAAGGATGAAGACTCCACAGCCTTTTTGGGCAACTTCTTTCCATGTTAGGCCTCCCTCACAGGGAAGTAATTCTTCTAATGTCTAATTCAAACGTCCTGCTTTCCTAACTTGTGCCTGTTACTTCTCATCCTTCCTCTATGCATGACCCTGCAAGGGAACAGTGACACAGAATAAGGGCAGTCAAGGGCAAGTAGGGAGACAGGTGCTGAGGGTTATGGCAAGCGTTTGATGTAAGCATAAAAAGAATTTATTTCATTCAGTTTTGGAAAAAAGGAACAGGAAAAACTAAAAATAATATATTTGAGCCAAGAGCCTAGACTTAAATTCCAGTGAAATAAACCATCAGAAATTCCCATTAGATTAATTCTGTCTGATTTTCCTTTGAATCCTAGTCTCATTCTACTGGTGAATACTGCAATTGCTAGTGTGTCAGCTTTTCAGTTTTGCAAGCCTGTTGGTTACATTAAGACTCCACAGATAATATTATGTACAGAATTAATTATCTTCTATTACCTGTTCAGGAGAAAAAGCTGTGAGAGTTAAAACCCATGTCACAATCATATCAAACCTCACTATGCCCTCAAAATTCTGATTCTGTTCTTCAACTTAAACTCACCGAAACTTGTGCAGTGACATAAAAAACCCCACAGTCATGCTTCCATCACCATCCTTGCTTTGAAGCCCTTGCTCTCCCTTTCAATAATTAAAAGGGACTATAATGGGAACATAAGGAAGAATTTTTTTTTACACTGAGGGTGGTGAGGCACTGGGACATGTTTCCCAGAGAAACTGTGGCTGCCAATCCAACAGGGATGGTGGAGGTGTTCAAGACCAGGTTGGATGGGGCTTTGAACAACCTGGTCTAGTGGGAAGATGTCCCTGCCTACAGCAGGCATCCTGAAACTAGATGACCTTTAAAGGTGCTTTCCAAAACAAGCCATTTTATGATTCTAGGATTCTCATTGCCTTGTTGAAAAATAGAAGTATTTAAAAAAAGAATAAAATAACATGTATGTATGATAAATGCGACCTATATGATTTATTATATTGCTATAATTCACCTATTTTATTATTGTAAAAAGCTCAACATAAAATGGAGAATTTCAATCAATATGACTTAAAAAACTTCTCTTCACAAATAATGGTTATTTCTGAAAGTGGAGTGTATACTATGTGAAAATTATATTGAAGAAATTATAAAATGAACTATGGAATGTAACAATGACAGTGAATAACAAACAGTTTCTTTGAGGCATGTTTTCACTAAATATTTGCCTCATGCCATCTGGCTATTTTTTTTACAAAATTGAATACGTCAGTAGTCATTTGCAAACAAAATTGACCAAAACTATAAAGAAGTTGTATTCTTTAATGCTGCCTGTGCTAGGATGATCTACAGTGACATACTTCTGCAAAGTTACGAACTTTTCAGAATAGCCCAACATTTATGCCCCTTTGTAATGTTTGTCTATAGACCCTGTGCTCAACTGTTGATCCAAATCAGCCCCCTTAGAGTATTGCATGATATTTTTCATGAAATCCTATTGCTTACTTTAAGTATTATGAATAAAAAGTTGTATAAAATTCTATCTCATTTTCTACAAGGAAATAACCTGTAGGTCCCTTATAAATGATAACTTTTTTTAAGGAGGATTAGAGATAAAACTGTACAAAGGTAGCAAGACTTGTCTTTTGGAGTGGAAAATTGTAAGAAATCAATATTACTAAAATTCGAAGGTCTAGCCAAATTCTAGGTTTACACTTCAAAGAGCACTAATTTCTCTTATAAAATTTTTGCTATATTAAAAAAAAAAAAACTTAAACCCCTCTACAATTATTAAAACCAATCAAACTAAAAGCTATAAGAAACTATGCAATATTAACTTTAAATGAAATCTAATAGAAAAAAAAAAACACAAAACAAACAAAAAAAAACACCAACAAAAACCCAAACAACAAAAAAACCCCAAACAACAACAAAAAACCCCAAACAACACAACCCAAAATGAATATTAAATGCTCAGCTGATTTCCCAGGAATTTACTCTAGCTCATAGTTGTAGCTACTTGAATCTTTCAGTTAAGGATTATATAATCACGACAAAGACGTTTTCCTGGGGGCAGAAAAAAACCGAATATTAAATGTCAGAATTTTATTCTAGAAAAGCATTTCTCACACTTTGCCAGCAGATGGCAGCAAATATCCAGTGAACAGCAGAGTTTTTCCCAGTCTACATTAAATTACGTGTTACTACATCATACCTATGGAAAGATCAAGCTAACTGTCATACATTTTCTTAATAAAATTATAAAAAATATTTAGCGAATATATATTAAAAAAATCGTCCTAACGTCTCAATTTAATTAATTATAATATATTTTCCTGAATAAAATAAGTAGATACTATATGTAGGATGTAGCTATGGAGTTTCAAGCAGTAAAATAGCATTTTATCTGGAGAAATTTAAAATAAAGGTTACCACCAAGGCTAGCACCAAGGTTACCAACTGATTAAATGTCTTTCATCATAGGTGCCAGTATTTCTTATATCTGCCATTTATATTATTCCCATATTTAGAAATCCCCCTTGGTCATAAACCCATTCTAGATACCATGCAAAAGTAACAAAAAGACCCTTCTGTTTACTCAGGGGAAAAAACATATTTGTGAATCAGTTGCGACACTTCTGATCTTTACAGAGTTTTTCTTCAGTGGAGATCGGATTTTAGTATAACTTACAAAATGTAGGTCAAAAGTAGGTATAATTTTTAAGGCAAATTCTGAAGTGTCTAAGGATACACAGAGCTGCAATATCATTTGTTTGTCAGATAATTAATAGAGTTAATTTCTATTGCTCTTTTTTCTTTGGTTGTGTGTTTTGTGTTTGTTTGTTTGTTTGTTTCACTGAGCAGCTGAAATTCAGAAATGGAATTTTGAAAGGGAAATGTATAGTTTTGGAATAATATTAGCCTTGGAATTTTGTCGCTGATTGTGATGGCCATGAAGGATAGTCAAGTCTTTGTGTTTGTCCTCCCACACACTCATATCCAATCCACACTGCCCTCCTCTCCGTTTTGACATGTGAGTAAAAGCACTAAGATACAGTCAAATGCAGAGCAGCTAAATAGGTGCTTTGCTGCTTTGTATTCGTGAATTCTTCGATGCTAAAGGCTGTAAATCTGTACATTTCTAGCTGAACCCGATTATGTTATAACTCTTTAGACATAAACTGTTGACCAAATCTGAGACTAAGTAGACCAAGCCACACCTAGACCTCTCTGAGAAATTTAGAGGGCAAGGAATCTCACTGAAGCTCATGACTGAATGGGAGGAACCAAGACCTGATGACATTATAATCCATTGTAATAGATGATAGAGTTGTTACTGAGATGCTTAATCAACAATATTTATCTACAGATCAGCAGATTAGGATCAATCTTAATCATCCACATAATCAACGTGTCCTATTTCTTGTTCCTGGCTAAAAATCTTCTCTCTACTACTCTGCTACACAGATGCAAAGAAAAAAAAGTTGGATTTTCATATACAAAGGAATAATTATTCTCTTCATAAAGAAGGCATTGTAGGATTTACCATGATCCCACCTGTCAGTCAACCATGTTGATGCTAAGTGTTTGTAGCTAATGACATAAATGTTGCTATGAAACATATGAATTAGAATTAAACTAATGGACATGGTGAATGCTGCTCCATCAGTAACTATAGGCAATCTGTGAATTATAATGACAATTGAGGAGCAACATTAACTGAAAACAATCACTGGAACAGCCTTCCCAAGAATGTGGTAGAACCTTGAGGTTTTCCAGCATAACTGGACAGGAGGCTAGATAATCTTATCTAGGTGTTTTACATCTCCTATCTACTGTGAAAGTTTGTTCCAGTCATTCCTTCGAGGTCCCTTTCAGCCTGGCCTGTTTTATGGTCCTGTAAACATCAATGTGCGATGCTGAAATTTTGGTGGTTTTTTTGTTTTTTTTTTGTTTTGGTTTTTTTTTTTTAATTTTTTTTAGTTTTTTGGGCCTCCATATTAAGTTTTTTCTTGTGTATTCACACATCTGCTATAACACGATAACTGAGATATTTGATCTCATTTTGTTACGAAGATGTCAAGAGAATGCACATTAAAACTGTAGTGAGAAAACTTTCCGTGGCACAGAAATTCTTGACTTACACTATTCTTTCAGGGCTTCCTATCAGTTGATTGAGTGATATTAAGAAATATTATTTAAAAAACCCCAGAACTATGTGGCTGAAAAACAGCTTAAACATCTGAAAGTTCAGTTATACTGAAATCCAAGACAATGAATTTCACTGGTCTGTGGCCTAAAATTCAGTGAAATATTGCCTTTATGTACACTACTTTCAAAATATTTATCTTGGTCACCTTTTTCCTTTTCATTTAGAATCCTTGGTTTTCTTGTATCATCAATTTTTCATGGAACAGATTCTCCTAGAAACTCTGATACGGCACGTGGAGGTGATTTGAGACAACCAACACAGCTTCACCAAGGGAAAATCCTTTGTGGCTTTCTATGATGGAGCAACTACATCAGTGGGCAAGGGAAGAGCTATAGTTATAATTTATCTGGACTTCTGTAAAGCCTTTGACATGGTCCTCCACAACATCCTTCTCTCCTAATTGGAGAATGATGAATTCAATAGGTGGACTACTAAGTGGATTAGGAATTGACTAGATGGTCATATCCAGAGGGTAGTGGTTAACAGCTCAGAGTCCTGATGGACATCAGTGAAAACTGGTGTCCATGTTGGGACAAGTCTTACTTAATATCTTCATAAATGACATAGGCAGACAGATCAAGTGCACTCTCAGTAAATTTAAGATGGCATCAAGCTGAGTGATGGTGTTGCCACACCTGAAAGATGTGATGTCATCCAGACGGACCTGGATAGGCTTGAGGAGTGGGCATAAGGGAATCTCATGAGGTTTAACAAGAACAAGTGCAAAGGCCTTCACCTGGGTTGGATCAACCTCTGGTATCAGTATAGGCTGGAGGACTAACAGATTGAAAACAGCCCTGCCAAGAAGGATTTAGGGTTGCTGGTGGGCCTGGCTCTGGACATGAGCCAACAATGTGCACTTGTATCCCAGAATCGTATTCCCGGCTGCATGAAAAGAAGAATGGCCAGAAGGTTGAAGGAGGCTATTCCACCCCTCTACCCCACTCTCATGAGACCCTACCTGGAGCACTGCATCCAGCTCTGGGGTCCCCAGCACAGGAAGTACATGGACCTGTTGGAGTGAATCCAGAGGAGGGCCACCACGATGATTGGAGGGACAGAGTACTTCTCCTATAAGGAAAGGCTGAGAGAATTGGGATTGTTCAGCCTAGAAAAGAGAAGGCTTCAGGCTGCTCTAATTACAGCCTTCCATTACCTGAAGGGAACTTACAGGAAAGATGGGACAACACTATTTACAAAAACACGTAGTGACAGAACAAGGGGAATGGGTTCAAATTGAAAGAGAGTAGGTTTAGATTAGATATTTAGGAAAATAATTCTTTCCTATGAAGGTGGTGAGATACTGGAACTGTTGCCCTGTGAAGTTGTAGATGCTCCATCCCTCAAGGTGTTCAAGACCAGGTTGGATGGGGCTCTGAGCAACCTGTTCTAGATGAAAGGTGTCCCTGTCCATGGCAGGAGGATTAGAATTAGATGATTTTCAAGGTCCCCTTTCAACATAAACCATTCTATAATTCTCTGATGTTACAAAAATTTGAATCATGTAATCTGATAAAATTAAAGACTTTAAAGAGCATTCAAGCAGATTGTGTGTCTTTAGATTGCATGCATTCCTTTCTAAGCCATTTATTCCTTCTTATTTGTTGATGCAAACAAACACTTGCTTCCATTTAACTTTGTTTGTAACTCTCTCTGATATTTTTCATTAATGCAATTGTCCCAGAGTTTGAGAGTTCTCATTAAGAATTAAAAATACCAAGCCCAAAACACAGAAAATTAATCCAAATCATATGATATTAAATCTTCATTATATTTTCTGCTTTCTCAGTCCTTTGAATATTGTGCATTGAGCTTTAATTGATATTGTTAGTTCCATTGCAGTAGCATGCAATCAAAAGTTCATACAATTCTCATGTGGTGCTGATTCTGATTTCAGTTTAAGTTTTCTTTTAAAAACTATTTCTGATGTGATACTGTACATCTAATTAATAAATAGTGATGTTTCCCAGTAGATTTTTTTCAATGCTGATTTATAATAAATTCAGAGGAGGGGAAAAAATGACTGGCATATATTACTGTCTTATAATGAGCACAGTGAAACTGAGTACAGACAATTAGAACATCATTGCTTGAACAGCTGTACATACTAATACTGCAAACTAATTCTAATTCTAACTAATTCTGAGCAAACAAAAAAATTCCCTTGGGTAGCTGCCAGCTAATCCTGAAAATACTTAGACTTCTTACATCTTTCCCCACTGAATTAGAAGTTGCCTAGTTTTCTAGTCAATTCTGTTGCTGACCATGCCTGAGTTTCATCAAGGATCTTGACACCTCTCTCATCTACTTCCAATTTTAATCTAGCAGTATTTGTCTGCTTAGGTACCCCAACCTGATTTACACTATAACAGAGGGAAGCTGTCTTAAAAGAGTTACAATCTGGAATATTTACACCTGCCAATAAAAATTCCTTATGTAGCAACTTTTTTTCCCATCATTATTAGGAGGTCCTTGGAGAGGAATATGTGTGTGTGAGGTGAAAACAAACTTCATAAGTGAAGGCTAACCACACTGTTGTTTTTAAGGAGATACTTGTCTAAAAATCAGTTGATCAGGACGACAAATTACCTGATATGAAAGGCCCAAGGAAGGAGTGTTTGTCACTCGTAGAAAGAGATCAGCTTGCTCAGGGTGGTTAACTTTTATGCTATCTGTGCCTAAACTGAAAGACAATGTCTTTCACTGATCTGGCCGTTGGGACATTAGGACTCTTTCAAAAGCCATAGATTAGAGTATTCCAGTTGTCCAATTTAAAAATAATTTAGCTACGTAAATAATAAGTATCTACATAAAATAATACAGTGAAACCCTGCTCCCCAACTTTCAAATTTTTATCTGCATAGGTAAGAACCTCCAGACATTTAGTGATTTATATATCTCAAAGAACAAGAATATTTTAAATATTATCCTTCTTGCTAGTAGCCCTTAAAATCCAGGCTTTTAATTCTAACAGAAATATATGAAGCAAAAGGAGCTCTATTTATGGCGAGTGATATTTCCTTAGTAAAATAAATCATTAAAGCAAATTCATTTATTCACTTTCCTAGGAGACTCCTTGAGATATTTTTTTCCACTTGGAGAATTTTCTTCTCAATTTGATTAGGGCTGCAGCTGTGCTGCTTTGCAATTGCTGCACGTATATCCAAAGATTCAACTATTAGAAAATGAAACCAAATTAATATGTCATATCAGTTTCCTGCTAATCTTACAATGCTCTGTGAAGCCTATATGTCATTCAAGTTGTTGGGAATGATGGATTCAAACATAATAACTCTGAAACTTAGGGAATAAATTTTTTTACATTCAGTTTTCCCATATGAATTCAAGAACTTTTTTGTCATATTTGTGTACTTACACTCTCTCAATGCAAACCAGTTTTTATAAGATTTACTCACACCATAGAAGTGCTTGTTTCATATCGACTTTCTGTGTGGATTTAATTGTATAGCCTTTTATGTTACAGGAGGGTTTGGCATTAAGTAGACAAAATATCCTGAACTTCTTAAAATATAATGATGGATAATGAATAGTTGCTATGATCTGGTTATTAAAATTATTAGAAATGTCTCTGCCAGAGTTAACATGCAAATGAGACCACATGCCAAAGTCAATTGTACAAGTTTTATTTAATGGTAAATATGAGGCAGAGATAGATGGAAAGGAAAAGGAAGAAGGAGGGGGAGGTGGAAAAATAAGAGAATGACACGTGAAAATAGAAAATATATCACCACTGCGGAACCCAGTGACCTCCCATCAGTCTGGTTATTATGGTCTTCTCAGTGGTGAGGGTCTCCCTAAACAAAGAGTCCAATGGATTAATATACATTCAGGAGATACTATGCACTTCCCTTGGCAGTGGGGAGGAAGCTTTTCAGTCTCTTGTGACAGACTCTGGATTTGTCTGGATTTTGCCTCACTTGGATCATATGCAGTCCTCTGGTGGCAGGGGGCTTCAGGAATGAGTTGGGGGTGCTTTGGGGGTCTTTGATGTTTTATGACACTTCTCAGATGCCTCTCATGTGAATTTCCCATGTGTACATGGTCTTCTCAGAAAAGGGAGTTTACTCTGTTTGGTTTGGGAAGATTTTACTGTCACACACCCAAAACCCTTCTCCCCTTCCACCCGCTGAGCTCAGCAAGGGTGAATTCTTAATGCAAATACATTCCTCTTTCCTGAGCCTTGTTTACTTCTCCTCAGACATTAAATGATTAGTCTTATCTCAAGTTCCCCTTCACAGTCCAAATTCCATCCAAGAAGCATATTGAGGACAGGGGATCCTTTGGTGGCCACAGACAGGCAGTTGCTTCCTTCCAGTTTGACAAAAAGGCTTTCTATGATTTTGACAATTTTTAAGACATGAAAAAATTTCAGTCCCTCACAATAGTAAAGCTTACGGAGATATAAAGAGTACGCATATGGCATGAAGAAAATTTTCTAGAATATTTAAACTTTTATGTTACAGAAAATAAGAAACTAGCATGTGTTGTGCCAAGAGTAGCAATACAGTGAAGGTCCAAAAATTAGTTCTTCATTAACTAATCCCTATTACAGAAGAGTATAATCCATTACCTGCCAAAATCTAAGAGAAGTCAAGGATTGTTGGTTCACTTTGTTCATGATAAAAAATAATCACAGCTTTTTCACCAAAACCCCCCACCATTCTACTATGGTCCCCTGAGTAAAGGGGTTTATTTGTTTGTTTTCCAATGAAAAGCCACTTACTTATGCTATTTTTACTGTAAAACTCCAGGGCTATTTCAATAATTTATAGAATAAAAAGAAGAAATAGGGGCCAATAACAGTGTTTTTAATTCCTTTCTCATCATTGATTGTATTCAATAATAAAATTTTCACTATTTCATCCACTCTATTTGATAAAGACCTCAACTTTTCTTGTATTCCATTCAAAGCTCTCCATCATCTTTTGTGTGTGTGTGTTGTGGCTTTTTCATTGCTCAGTTTCATATCTGCTTTCAATGCTTCTATATGTGAACTTATAACCATTTTTATTTTGACATTTATTGATCTGGAGATTTCATAAACTGCTTCAGTTTAGTATAATATACATTTAGTAAGACACATAGTGCATTATAATAGATACTAAGGAAGATTTATACCTCTCCTGAACTCTTTTTCAGCTTTTCAGTTTATTGAGATCCTCATTTTAACATTTTACCCAGAAAAAAACCTACAGACTATACCAAATAAGCTTTCTGTGGTTGTCTACCCTGACACAGAAAGTCTGTGGGCATAGCACTATATGTTTCAGGTTTTTAATAGGTTTGCTTGTCATATCTCTACAAATTTCTCAATACACTACATATATTGGGAAGGTATAATTTTGCCCTGGGACCAGGCCAGAGCAGATATGATATTTTGATTCCTACCAATTTTTCCTTGGCTTCCAGAACTGGTAAGAAAATAGGGAATGGTGATGGGCAGGATCAGTTCTTGCCCTGTATTTGCAGTATCTTTAAGCTTTCCTGTAGTGCTGTCTGATAGGTGCTATTTGCATAGCCATGTGCATTCCTTGCCCCTTAGCCCATTAAACCCTCTTTCCCCCTGGCAGCAACTATCAAAGCTGGGTCATTAAGAAGATTCTTCTACAGTATCTAAAGTAGAAGTACAGATTTGGCATAGACCTTTCCTGTACTGTTCCTTGTTCCTGACAAGATACTGCTCTCTCAGTGTATAAGAACTATAGAGAAAAACTTGGATAAATGGAAACATACTCTATGGAAACATCAAACCTAATAGTAAGAAGGATGGCAGATATTTCTATAGTATTGTGTATACTTAGATTAATATTTTGATTCCTCATCTTCTCTTAAGAAAGCAAAATGTTAACTAAAAATTTTTCATTAATATAACTGAGCAATTTGAATATAAGAATTTGCCTGTTTATAAAAAACATAATTCAGAATGAATATTCTTTATTGCTTGTTAAGCTTATATTGATTAGATTTTAAGCATTTTATTTTTACAGAATGTATATTATTAGTCAATTTATGCTAATTTGAAAACAAGCAATGTAATGACAGTAAATATTTTACTCCTACAGCAGGTCAGTCAGGTCAATATTACCCACTATTTGTCCTTTCTTTTTCTTCTGAATTCCGCATAGTGCCTTTCTGTCACTAAGATGCAGTTTGTTAGGTTTTCCCCATTCAACACACCCAAAATAGTGGAAAGCAGTTTATCATGAAGTATATTTACATTAGGAAACTGAGGATATATGTCATGGCCTGGAGTGCAAAAAGGGGGCATATCAAAAAGTAGCCTCCTAGGAATTTCCAAGTGAGTACTGAATGAGAATAAATGGCACTATTCTGGGAAAGTTTGAGGTTTTGGGTTCAAGGATTTGTTTAGTTTGTTTCTTTTTCTAGAGGTCTGTTATCACTTGTGAAAGTGTTGATGTATTCAGATGGGCAAAAACCTTTTAGCAACTGTATAAGAATTTATGACTCTATGTTATATACCTCCTGAACTGTGTGAATCAGTAAACTTACAGATCCACTGACATTTTTTGGAAAAGATTAAGGATGGGATTCCTCTTCTTTCATCCTTCAGAAGGTGATATATAATACTAGAAAGAGATCTTTACTCTTATTTAGTCAGTTATCCTCATGCCAGAAGCATTAAAATATCAGTAGTTCCCCATAACAAAGTGCTGAGGGAGCAAGAAGAAAGGCTTAACTAGATCCTATCATACACTGTCCAAATAAATGCAATTCTGTTTTTGAGGCTAATGTTGCCACCGAGACACAACTACTTACAACTAGATTTTGTAATCATGGCAAGCAAACTTGCAATTTACATATACAAGAAGATGAAACGTCTTTTTTTTCTCAGAAAGATGGTCCTTAAAATTCCATAAAGAAGAGTATTGAAAGATTAGCATAGTCTCTGAGTAAAGATAACATACAATATCTTTACCAGCTTAGAAAATTTTATCTGCTCTAAGTTTCTAATTCATTTGAAAGAAAAAGTGTGTACATTTTATAAATCTCTGCTTTAACCCAGTTTCATCATTAAGGACTGAACCTAGATTGTCAATTTAGGTCTCTTTACTTGCACCAAATGAAGAAGAAGCAAAGTAAATCTAATGTTTTGTCCATAAAATGCAGGAGGAAAATAAAGTATTAAATACATAATTCTCATCTCCTTAAGGAAAGTTTGCCCCATATATCTCAAAATTAAGTTTTCCAAAATCTCCATTAAAATTATTTTCTGATACTATTCATTACAAATGACTAATCACAGTCAAATTTTTGAGATCAGAAGTGCAGTCCTGTAATAAAGAAAACCTTATTTCATATTCCTCTGCCTGACTAGTTACTAATCAGTGTATCAGAACATTTCAAGGTTAATGTAATACAGAGATGGACAAAGCCTGAGACTGAAGGGGAAGAATAAAGAATCTCTACAATCAAATATTAGTTACACTGAACAATACAGCAGGTATTGTCAAAAGAAAGTTTTAATATTCCTATAACTAGACAGTCTTAATTGTACGGATGTGCGTGTGACCATGTAGAATACGTGGCAGGTTTATACTGCTAAATAAAAAAGTGTGAGGGAATGAGTTTAAGTAATGTTTCTTGATGATCCACACTGCTTAACTGTAAGTTCACTTTATCACTAACTTTTACCTGCTCCCACTAGCTCTCTCCCAAACAAATCCGTTATAAAAGGACATCCCTATTAAACAAACAAACTAACTAACAAACTAACTAACAAATAATGAAAACAAAAAACAAAACAAAAACCAAAAAAAAAAAACCAAAACAACAAATAGAAAATAAAAAACAAAGTTAAAAAAAACTCCCACAATGGTGCTTGTTTACCCAGGGGAGTCAGGGGAGTACTATCCATCCTCTTTGGTACAGCGTTGTATACATAAGCAGTGAAACTGATGCTTGAAGAACACATTAGATGTTTTTCAAACAAAAGTCTTAGATGGAGGAACATATGCAGCAATTCAGTGTGGTCTGTGTGCCTTGGGCCTCCTGTATTGAGCACAAAGGCCATACTTTGTACAATATATGGATCTCAACAATACTAATTAATCTCAGCAGACCAAATTGCTACTGGCATCCAAAAATCCTTCAAAATATTCTGACCAAATATTAAAGTAGTGCTAGCACTTCTATCCTTGACTAAAAAGCTGCATCTGCTACTCTGTTATTTATTCTGTATGAATCAGATGAGATCAGCTTTTCAGTTTCATCTTCTAACTGTGCCTTCTAACCCAATTTAACTTACATTAACTAGTGTTTACTCTGAAAAAAAAAAAAAAAAAAACAGAAAGACATCTCAAAAGCATTGGTGGGATAGCACAAATAATATATTCAAGAAGTTTTGAAAATGCTGCAGTTGAAAAGCATGTCAAAGTTAATTGAAAACAAACACAAGAAATTAAGATGCTGTCAGAAAACAAACAAACAAAAAACCCCTTCCTGTTGAAAAGGAGAGTTGAAACAAAAGGGATAATGCATGGACTGAATCTATTTGAAATTGAGAAAATAAGTCCACAAAGCTATTGAAGAATGTGAAGGCTGGCAAATATTATTCAAGGTTGTTGAAAATAGAAATGTCATTTCTTTATGACAAGCTTATCAGTTTGGACTGTACAGAATAAATAAGTAGTAATAAATAATACATAACTAATATTCATATGTCCTATTCTGCAATAATAGTGAGAGGGGTTTTGTTTTTTTTCCTAAAACTTCAACATATTTTTTTTTTTGAGAAATATGTGTTATCAACAAAAAGTCCTGTTTACGTGTTTTAAATTGTCTTGTACATATACCAAGTATTTCAACATATAAGCTTACCTTATGAGTAAGTAACAAAAAATGAAGGAGAAACCAAGGAACTTTTTAGTTGACTTTCATAATCTGTCTGTTAAATAATTGAAATGAAATCTTTATAATGTCATGCTTAGAGGTCCTTCCTGTAAAGGAAAGGACCTTCTGAAAGTCACTAAAATGATTATTAGTATACATTCCTGTATAGATTTAATGGGTTTTCAACAGAGGGCTGAAATTTTCTTTGTTAGTGTAAATTGTTTAAGAATGGAACTATGTGCTTTATTGACATTACCCTCTAAGTATTTTAAAATCTTGATTCTCTTTAACAAATGAACACATTTATTTTCCTGTGATAATCGTGGACACTCAGCTGAAACTAACTGTAATTTTTAAAAAGCATGAGGTGTTTAAGTCATTCATTTTTAAAGCCTGCTTTCTGGTTAATGAAGAAGTAATACTCATGAGGCTAAATTGATTTTTTAAGATATAATTTTACGGCAGACTGTAAGGAGCATGGAATGTATAGCAGGTACAAAGCACGGATTTCAAATACATGAACATCAGAGTTGTATCTCAGGATGTACTGCAGAGGAGCACAGACATGGAATGGTGATAAATGATGGAATGCAGGCTTGCCACTAGAGACATCACAAGTGTAAGCTATTCACCCATGGTCAGTTCAAGAAGTGTTGACCTGGAACTGATAATAATTGGTTTCAGGAGTTAAAAGGAGATATATGTCTGACATATGTAAAAGACACTACAAATTTTTAACTTGGATTAACAAGGAGCTGCAGATCAATGATGAAAAAAACAAGGTGGAGAAGCATATTAATGAAAGGAAGAATGACCCCAAGTGAATCACTGAGAAAGAAGAAACTGTCAACATGATCCGCATATTTCTCCAGGTGAAGGACTGCAGATGCTTAGTGTTATCCTTTCCCCTCCCTCCCCACATACATGAGAATGAAGTCATCGGCCTTAAGGTCCAAAGGATCAGGGAAGGGTGAGCCTAGCAGTGGAGCAGGGGCAGCAACCAAGAATGGATAAAACAATTTTAAGTTCATTCTTCTTATTTTTTTGTTTTGCATAACAGTTGTCTTTAGACTAACAACAGTTAGTATTTCTAGTCCTGAATTGGGAAAAAAAAAAAAAAAAAAAAAGTTCTTTTGCAGTGAGCATATTTTAAATAATAATTAAAAACAAAAAAAGGTGGGGAAGTGGCTATTTTTTGATACCTTCCTTTAATTACATTGCTCTACAAAACACTTTGTTCAAAGAACTGCAGAAACCTCCAAGGAACCATAATAACTTAAAATTTGTAAGTATTGATTGTGAACTCAAATAAAAATGGAAAGTATTTTTCTGCCCCATATATTATTTTTCATGGAAAAAAATGCAGTTTTCATAGATATAAGTAAAGTTATTGATAACAATCTAAACAAAAGTATATATGTAATATTGAATTTTATTAAATGTAATTAATTTAATAAATTTCTGCCTCAGAAACCTACTAAACTCCTCAGTAATAAATATTCATTCTGTGAGGTTAAAGATCTGCTGATTTGAAGCACAAGTATTCTATATTCTTTTAATTTACTTTTTTAGTTTGGTTGGTTGGTTTGTTTTTTGTTTTGTTTTGGTTGTTTAGTTTTTTTTTTTTTGTTTAGCAATGATATTACTTGGCAATACAAGAAATTCCTTGTATCTAATAAAATGCTTTTTGTTATCAAGATAATAAGTAGTTACTATAAGTAACATAAATCTTGTGACTTTTATATACTCTGAAATTCACTTTTTTTTTTTTCTTACTATCTTTGTTAGTAAGTGAACTCCCTCTTTGTAGTTTTCCCTCTCTGAGAGGCTGTATACTACAGGCATATAGCAAATCTACATAATTACTCTCTGAGATCTCACAGAGATGATTTCTCAGACAGACCTTTCTGGAAAACACCAACACTTGAAACCCTCTGTGCCATCTTGGTCGACTAAATATAAAGGACAGAGATCAGAAAAACTGCATTTATTAACCTATTTTGTGCTAACACTCAGGCTCTTTTCCTTTAGTAGTGTTATTGTTATTGTAACTGTTATTATCCCTAGCATTCCCATTATTTTTCCTACACTTTGGCTCCGATGTCTCTACAGTGTTGCAAACTTTGGAACAGACTCAGCAAAATTTAAATATTGTTACTGATTTGGACAGATCGGAGATGGGGTTATGTTGCTTTTAGGTTTTGTTTCTTTGTTTGTTTGTGGTTTTTTGGCTGGGGGAGGGTTTTAATGTGTTTTTTTCCTTTGTTGTTTGTTTGTTTGTTTTTAAGTGTGGAGAAACATTCAATTTGCCACTGAAAAGTTAAAGAAAGTATTTATAACAGGAATAGTTAAAAAATACAAACATTCCATTTATTGCAAATAAAGTTAAGCCATTTTGAGTTTTTCTACTTCCCATTGCTTACAAAAGCAGAAAAATAGGTTTAACTTATCATTAATGCTTGTAAGTAGGAAAGATACTTTTATATGAGGATGGAGTGGGAACAATCCACTTCTGCTATATAGTTTATGGCAATATATATGAGGTTTTTCCTAAGAAGGAAATACCTTTTTAGGTATCTCCCAACTGATAGTAGGGACAATCTGGACAAAAAATCCACTGCAACAGGCTCAAATTTGCTCTTAACTCCTATACAGCTACAGCAAAGCAACTCCAGTGTTATAATGTTTTCTTCAGTGGATTGAATGAACGTCGGAGAAACATACGTTAAACATCTCAAAATATAACAAGTAGGGGTTTTTAACTGCCAAAACAAGAGCACATTTGTGGAAATAATTACCATGCTTTCCACCTTACCTGTAATCCAATTTTACTTTTTTCTGAAATGTGCTTATTGAACATTGTCTCATAATTGCATGAATTTGTCACTATTAAAATGTGCATGTATGATTAATCCCTTTTCCTTTACACATGTCAGTACTAGTCTTTTGGGTCTCTTTTTTTTCCCCCACAAAATCATTTAGCATTAAAACAAGTTGAGAATTTAGCAAAAAATTTCAGCAAAAGGCTTAGATCAGTTTTAGTTGAAATATTTGTGTGGTTTGCATTTCAATACCCTATACATTTATGTTTCATTGTTAGCAAGAGCACATAAAAAGCTGGAAGGCCACATTATGCCATGTCATAGATCATAAACAATTATTTAATTCTATTATAGAACTTATTTACAAATGAAGCAAAACTGAGTTGTTGTCTTTTTATCCCACTTGCAACACAAAATATGTTACAAGTTTTACTCTTCAGGAGAGATTAAGGAAATCTGTATTTAACCACATTTTATGACAATAGCCTGATTGACCTAAGAGGCCTATTGCAACCTGAGCTCTTCAATAATAATGTAGAAGTTTAATACTGGGGAGGGGAAAAATTACATTTGACAGGCCACAGGACTGCTTAACAGAGTTAGATTGACTTACTCAAGACAAGGACAAGAATATCATAAATAATACCTTCTGAAATCTTTCCTGAAATACATGGTATTTCTCATTAAAAAAAACCCACACAGCTATACATGTGTACATTTACATGAGTTAGTATTAAAGAAGACTTAGATACTGATAGAAGTGTAGCTGGACAATTTTCCTGTCTTTCTTGTCCAACACTGTCTCAAAATTACCATGTGTTTTACTATGTTCAAAGTCATTATTGACATCCTGTCAAAGATTTTCCTAAGTAGAAATTAAAAAAAAAAATGGTTAGTTGTATGGAAGAGAGAATAGTATCTCATTCCTTCACTTTTGTCTTTACAGCAGGTTTTTGTGTTTTTTTTTTTTAAATCTTGTCACATGTAAGGGGAGATTTTCCCAAACCCTTAGCATTCAATTAGTTTGTCAGTGCCCCAGGAAAGTCGAGACCCTTGTGCCTGACCAGTCTGTCAGTGTTCTGTTATGGGGATCATTCACAGATCAGAGGGTGGCTCAACTAACTTCTTCAGGGTCACATGCAAAACAAAAGATCCCCTCTTGGGTCTGCACACCTTTAATTGGTCTGTCGGCACTCCAGGAAAGATCCAGGGACACATGCCAACAGCATCTCCACAGTCAAGTGTGTTACCTGCTGTTGGCATCTGTTAGCTCCCTTGAAGGACCCAAACTTAGGAGTTTACATAATAACACTTTACTAATAAAACAGAAAATTGTGGCAGGCTAAGTTTAGAAGATTGTTTGCGATAGAACAAAACCTAGCTCGAGGTAATCATTTGGCATGCATACCCGATAGGTGTCCCTGTGGGGGAGAAAACAGGTTCAACCCATTGACTGATCCCACAAGTTAGTCGAGTCTTCCCTAACTTGTCCCCATTTTTAACTCAACTTTATATTATTTTGCATTTAGGTGGAGCTTGAGTAACTCTAGTCATGTCTAGTGGCATGTGGCCATGCCTTGGATGTGGGTAACACGAACATAACATGTGAGGTAACCTTTAGGATAGAGGTGTACATCTGTAATCTTTCCACATTTGCTGTTTGAACAGCAGGAAATATTTATTTTCCCTTGATTGAAAGCTACTGTGTGGCTTATCAGGTATGAAGTACCACCAAGTTCCCCCCCTGGTGGCACTGCCTCCATTCTGCTCCACCCACTGTTTAGTCCCCTTTAGGATGTATTGTGTGTGGGAAGTCAGGCATGCTGACTTCATCCTATCCAGGGAGTAGCAAATGCATTTCACCCAGGGAGTATAAACTGTATTTCACCCTATACTTTCTGAACCATTATAACTTCTTTTAGAATGTGAATATAACCACACAATTTTGCCTAATTTTACCTCCAGTCATTTTCTCACAAAACTTAAAAATTTATCAGGCATACCTGTCACTTGTCTTTTCTTCAAATATCTTTGCTATTGGATAAATCATTATTAGAGAATATATTCCTTAATTTCATCCTCAAATCTCATTCTACTGCTCATAAGCTGTAGACACAGGAAATTTTGAAGAAAAAGGACTTATTTTCTAAAGAAAAAAATATGCATTATGTGTAATTGTAATCTACATAAAAGAAGCAACTTTCTTGGACTAGATGACTTTTTTGGATGAAGGCGGCTTTCTCAACTACATGTCCTTTGGTCTCCAGAAACAATTCTAAGTCTTAATGATATCCCTGTGGGGCTTTCAGGATTCTACCACAAAATCTTTTGTGACCCTTTATTTCAAATATTTAATTATGTGTAGAAGGTCACTCACTTCCTAAAGCCCAAGAATGTCTTATATGTTGCCTTATCACAGTTCACAATAAACCCCCCAAAGAATATAGCTTATCACAAGAACTAGAGGAGCTTAAAATTAATTCAGACAAAGCTCATGACTTCAGTTATGAAGCCTGAGCAGCATATTTGAACAAGTCATTATGGTATGGTGTTCCTATTGCTACTAAATTTCTCAGGTAGTCTTTGCCACCTACATAGAAAAAAACTGCTTTGAGAAACAGCAAATGATAATGGTGGTTGGAGGTTGTTTTTGTTGTTGTTGTTTGTTTTTGTTTGTTGTTGTTGTTTTCTCCCGTGGTTTTGTTTGTTGGTTTGGGTTTTTTTGAGGGGAGGAGTGGGGTTTTTTTGGTTTGTTTTTGTTGGGGTTTTTGGTTTTTTTTTATTACTACTTCTAGTCCTTACCAACTTAGGGTCGGTTGTTTGTTTGTTTTATGGGAAACTATTGTAATATAAATAAAAACATAATGTAAGGGAGAACTTACCCCAGTTGGACAAGACACAATAAGAATGTTTTCCTATTATGAGTCACCCATTGATGTTGCTCTGACCTTAAGTAATGCGTTCTAAAATAACTTCAAAAGTTCACAGTAATCAAAGTGCTGTGGATTTCAGGATCCAGACAACTGAGAGTGTAGCCCGTGTGTGATCAGTTGTTTGAGAATCTGTGAATTCCAAGCATTCAATAACACGTTTTAGGACAGGTCCAACAGCAGATCTATTAACTGTGACCATAGTGGGAAAATATTTCACTAGAACAGGTTGCTCAGAGCCCCATCCAACCTGGTCTTGAACATTCCCAGGGATGGGGCATCCACAGCTTCTCTGGGAAACCTGTTCCAGTGCCTCACCACACTCACAGTTAAGAATTTCTTCCTACTATCCAATCTAAACCTACTCTTTCACTTTAAAACCATTTCTCCCCTTGTTCTACCACTACATGCCCTTGTAAAAAGTCCCTCTCCAGATTTCTTGCAGGCCCCCTTAAGGTATTGGAAGGCTTCTATAAGGTCTCCCGGGAGTCTTCTTTCTACAAATTGAGCAGCCTCAGTTCTCTCAGCCTGTCTTCATGGGAGAGGTGCTCTTACATGCTGCATCTTCACAGCCTATGGACTCCTATAGACTCACTCCAACAGGTCCATGTCCTTCCTATGCTGGGGCCTCCAGAGCTGGACACAGTACTCCGAATGGGGTCTCATGAAAGGAGAGGGGTAGAATCCCCTGCCTCGACATGCTGCCCATACTTCGAGGCAGCCCAGGATACAATTGGCTTTCTGGGCTGCAAGTGCACATTGCTGGCTCATGTCCAGCCTTTCATCCACCAGCACCCCTAAGTCCCTTTCCTCATGGCAACTTTCAACCCCTTCACCCCCTATCCTGTGTTTGTGCTTGGGATTGCCCTGACCCAGGTTCAGAACCTTTTTTTTATCTTGTCAAGCTACAGACAACTATATGTGCCTTAAGAGTGAAAATCCCTATGTTTTTCATAGTATGATTTAGGAACAGCATGTAAGAATACAATTCTTGTCCACTGACAGCAGAACTTTCTCAAATGGGAGTGAAGAACAATACACTTACACACTTCACTGTGAGGAAGGGGGATTAACTAGATGTCCTCTAATGTGATTTCCAAATCTATTTTCCATTATTTATTACCTTTCCTCACCTCACTACCCCCAGGAAACAGCTTGCCTTTCCCCAGGGCACATTAATTAAATGCATCAGACTGCCACAGCACAAACAGGTCAGCTGCAAGACATGCAACATAATCACATTCACCAAGTTACCACTTCAGAGAAACTGTCTGAGTTGCAGAGTATTCAAAAGCTTAAAAATCTGGCTGTAAGGGGCAGGATACATGATGCATCCAAGCCTATAGTTCAAAGGAAACGACTTTTTTCCTGGAGTTTTGAATTTGTCTTTTTACTGAATGTGCTACTTCCCTAAAACTGCAGGTTATTTTCTGTTGGAGATTATAATGACCACTTGATGGTAATTACAAATCATAGGTTTAGGAAGGCACAAGGATCAAAATGCATAAATATGCATAACAATTCCCTCCATACAGCCTGGACAACAATGTCACATGCATTAATGGGCTTTACCTATGGGAGATACACTGTGTGATTTTGTGATTTGGGGGGTTTATAGAACTTATTACCGCCCCCCCCCCCCCCCCCAACCTTCCTCCAGTCAAATGTCTTCTTGGCAAATACAGAAACTGGTAAACAAAAGCCACTGCTTACAGCATTGGGTGAAAAATATGCAGATTATTTACTGTCACTTCAGTTCAGTCTTTCCAATTTCAGAAAGCCCTTTAGCTCTATTCTCATTCTTAATATATGTACTCACACCCACACAAATTACTCTTCTACACAATGAGAAAGATATGGAAAAACAAAACAAAGCATTAACAGAACCACTATGATCTTCACTCCAACACTTGGGAATTTTCAGGAAGAGAAAGTCCCAGACCCACTTTTTTTTTTTTTTTTTTTTTTTTTTTTTCAGCTCTCAATGCCCTGAGTTCTCAAGCTGTGACATAAGAAAGAGCTTCTTCAGCTATTAGTTCTCTCAAGCTGTATCTCTGTTGTAGATACAATGATTCAAAAAACAGTATGATTGAAAGGTACATTTTGCTGGAACATTTATTTTAAAGAAAATAAGACAAAGAAACAATACAGGAAAATATTCACTGAATATTTTTTTTCTTTGTACCTCTTAATGGTACAAAGTCCTAGAAACCTAAAAAAAAATAATTATGTTACTTTGAGAAGTTTTAGCACTTTTCTTATATGTGTAGATACAATATTAAAGCTGTTAATTGTATAATTATAAATTATTCTTACCAACCTACCTTCTCACTAAGGCATTCTCATTCAGTGCTCAAACTAGCAGAAGTCTGGTATTTCCCTGCATTATAGAAATTTATTTTAGAGTTTAAATATTTCTTATATATGTATCTGACCTCTGAATCTGGAAAGGTAAGAGCTAAAGATAAGCATTATGACACTATAGCTTGTTTCTTTAACAGTGGTCTGTTACCCATTTGTAAAAAAAAAGTAAGTGGTGAAATACTATTATTATAAATTTTATACTGAAGACAGTATTGTCCCGGTATTTGTGTAACTTGCCCCAATATGTTCATTTCACTAAACTTTTTTCTCTTTCAAATTAGCCTAAAGCACTTTCTTCCACTGCCACAGAATATTGCTTTCTAGAAGCTAGTGCAGTATTTGCAAATACAAGGCAGCCCTTTGCCCTTTTCTTTTCCATATGACACCAAAAAGGGTAGAGGTGCAAAATACAGAAAGCACTTTCTTCTTTCTTTCACTTTAGTCTCTTCTTTGCTATTTGCTTTTCCAACATATCTGTGCTGTTGCTGAAATTCACTACCACTTCTGACATTTTTGATCACAGTATCATTTATTAAATATGAGTTTAGCTTTAAATTCATGTCTCACTCATCCTCAGAATCCAGCAAATATGACATTATGATTCAGTTCCTTCAGATACTCAAAAGTGATTGGAGAACAGCCTTTTACATGGTTGCAAGTGAAATCTATCAAAAATATCACTCATTAGAGTAAAAAGATGAAGATAGAATAAAGAATATTTTTTTTTCTTTTTCCTGGAGTAGGCAGCCAAGGCATTCAGGACTTCTGTTAGGAAAATAAAATTTAAAAAAAAAATAAAAAAAAAATCCCTCCACAACAAAACGAACAAACAAACAAAAAACCCAAACAAACAAAAGAAACCCCACATATTCTTTAGTAGTCTCAAAATGATAATATTCTGAACATGTCTGTTCCCCTTCTTAAATCATCAGGGGAAAGAAGTGAAGGAATGTTCTACAATAATCAAAATAAATCCATTCTAAAATGCAAATAAATGCGACCTTATATAAGCATGAGCTGCTAATAGCTGTGGCCAACAGCAACCCCATAAACTTTAATTTTAAAGACCACTATTTAAGCAGCTGATCACATGTGCTTCTGTTATTTCTTCATGAAAGATTCTCTAGGTGGAGCCCTAGGTCAAACATCCTTGCAGATACCTTGGATATCTCATTGTGCTAATTTTGGAGATTTGTTTTAATATTCACAGTTGACCACATCTGTTGCTACAAAATGACATGCAGAAATTGTACAGACTTTGTATTTTTTTTCGTTTTATAGTCACTGTTTATGTAAAAGCACAATTATTGTGAATTATGAGAGGGTTAAATAGAAAATCACAGAAGCTGTCAACCTAACAGGACTGCTGCTGCAATTTAATGTCATATACAGACATATCAGATTTGTCATGGTTTACATTTTTCTTAGCTGTGCCATAATGCTTCTGCACTGATGTCTTATTAAAAAATAATTCACAAAACTCATAAAAACTCACTTCTTCAAGACATATTCAAATTATAGATCTGCCTTAATTGTGCATAACAAATGACCTGATAGACTAGAAAAAAAATCAGATTGCAAATGTCAAATTAAATATTTTTATTAATATATACATATAAAAACATGGCCTATAGTGCTTTTTCAGGACAGTTTGATAACATCAACATCTTTTAAATGTGCATGTCCACAAAATAATAGTCAGAAATCAAGAAATAAATTGTTTGTTTGTTGGTTGATTGGTTTCCTTTTTTACCCCCAAAAGTGCTTGATTTAATAGCAGCTTTCTCTTAAAGTTTAGAAAGCTCCCTTTTTGTTTTTTGGGACGCTACTGGTTTCTTGGGGTTTGTTTTTTTTCATGGAAAACTCCTAGATCGTAAAAATTAAAAATAAATAAATAAAAGTTATGTTTGCTTCGTTGTTTTGGTTTTTTTAATAGGGTTTAACACAGCTAGAAACTTGTTTTTCATTCAGAAGAACATTAAACACTATATTCTTGTAACGTTTCTGTAGCAACAATGCAAAGGAAAATAATATTATCATGGATATACAGCTACCATTTAAATAAAAATCTTGCCTCCCATGGGAGGGAAAGTGAAGGGCAATATTATACTATCCATTTTGCATAAATATCAGTAAGCTCAAATGACAGTTAGCTCACATTTTCTCTTATAAATGTAATCTTTCTATTGATTCTTGAAATTTGGCTTCTTAAAACTACTTTCTTCACTAAGTTTTTGGATCAGGCTATAGGGTAATGACACTTGCTGGATCTTTTGTATTTGCTGCTTCTTTTTGTCGCTGAGAGAGGAGGGAAATGAGAGAGAATGAAAATCACTTTGCTTTATAAAATAATAATTTCACTACTGTGTAAAATGGAGTACTTGCTGAGCCCTTAGCCTGTTACACAGTGTGCTTCTGCCACATGCAGGCTTAGAAAAAATAACTTATTACTATATTCCTGAGACATGATTCTTTGCAAAGCAGTAAGAATCTCTCTTCCATACAGATACTAATCTTTTTAATGTCTCCTCCCTACTTTATCCTCCTGTGCAAGAATGCTCGGTACTAAAGGACATGCATGTCCATATGTGGGCGGGTATAGGAAGAAAAGGGTGAAAGAATCAAGATTCCTCCATTATCTGCCTGTTTAGTCAGATGACAATTTTCATGTACAACTGTAGTAGTTGGGAGGAAAGGAAAAACAGTAATAAAAAATGTCAGTTATACCTACAGATATTTTTAAGAATGGTGGGAATCTACTTTGCCTCCTGTAAGCTAGAGAAACATAAACCATGCACCCTGTTGGCACAAACACAGCACTATACTTGTGTGCTTTAATGAGAGGTCAAATATATTAGGTTAAGGTCAAACATGGGTTAATGTAGCTGTTCGGCTTCTGGTCAGCTCTCAACACAGATGGAATAAGTTTGTATTTTTCTGCAGATGGACTCATCCTTCGTTATTTGTCTGTAGAGCCTCGTTTCTGGAAAACCATGAACATTCCCAAACAAATATTTTGTGCGTAGTGGTGATGCCTCTTTGCTATTAACACATAATCTTGGAAGAAACGTAAGGGAGGAAAAAAAAAAATCAGTTGACCTCTATTCTTTGTTCATGCAAGTGTTCAAATCTATACTAAAGACTAATGTGTGGAGATATTTTTAAAGAAGAAAAATTATTTTAGTACTGGCAGAATAAGTGAAAATTCTAATAAAAGAAAAGTGGTTATCATTTCAGTGGACCAAGGGAAATAATAGGGAACAAGTAAACTTCATTTGCTAGCTAGGCATGGCTGTATGCATGCTTAGAGATGAAAGTATTTGAGGGAGACACTGCAAAATGCTGTAGGAGAAAGCAGCGGGATTGTCAGAACAGTGTTTCTGCAGTGTACGGCACTGAGAGTCAAATGCCAGAAAGAACATAATGAGAAATGTGATCAAGGGCTGAATGAACCATGAGTGCCAAAGTTCGTAAGTTCTTTATACCTTTATATATTTATTTATTTATTTTTACACAGATGAGGACAACAACGATGCTGACAACAACAAAACAAGCAGGGGACACAGGGCTTTTTAGTTTGTTCAGCTTTAAGTCAGTCAAGAGTAGTGTAGTGCAATAATTGAAACCTCGCAGATGAACAGTCCAGAGCTCAGAATGGACTCTCAGATCCTTTTAGTGATTGGACAAACTGGCACAATGAGGAGTTACAGAGAAACTGCGAGTCCATTGTGGACAACAATAATAAGATAACTTCAACTCCCAAAAGAATTACACAGGATGGCAAAATGACCAAAACTGTAAACCTTTCTTAAATAAAGGCTTAAATACTTATCTCTTCTGGGTAGACAGTTATTCCTATGTATCTCCTACGGACTATTTCCCGAGACTAAACAAATAAGAGCAAACACAAATCAATAAAAACTAAACCTATATGCAGCAAAAGCAGAAGGCATACTGGGGACAGATGTAGGAAAATAAGAGTACTTATTCTCAGGTGAATACTGTAGTCACTTGGATATGAAGGCATACTTCTCTTCTGCTTTTATGAATCTTGACTTCTTCCACACAGTATCACAGCTTTATCAAGACCAGTGGAAAGGAGCATTTTCAAGCATGAGTTCTATGAGTTGGCAGTTCAGTTCTAATTTAGAAGATGAGAATTTGAATGCTTTCAGGACAAAAAACATTAATCTTTCTTTCACTCCTTTTTTTGTTTGAGATTTAGGTTGGAAAGAATACACGCAGAGTGTAGGTTTAAAAATGCATTGAAACTTTTGGTTTGAGCTTCATTCTTTAATTGTACACTACGTGTGAGGAGAGAACTGACGGCACATAGAAACTTTTCCATTCCTTCTCTTAATCAAAGCAAGAAAGAATTATACTTTTTTAAAGGTGAAATCAAGTGCTATTTTGTATTGTAAACTGAACAAGGCTTTGAATAATTAAGTCAACAGAGAAAGTGCGAATAGGTGAAGGATGTGAAAGCACAGCTTGAAAAAATTACATATGTAATACACAAAAACTTCTAAAACAAGAGCAGCTGAGATGGTTTTTTTACCTCATCTTCTGTAAATTGGTGGTACTCAACACAGAATTTTAAGAGCACCTCTCAAATAAAAGTCACAATGCTCTTTTCAGGTACAAAACCACATGAGTTAAGTACATAGTAAATTCCCAGCCAGCTGGGACACCACCTACAAAATTCAGTAACTGACTGATATGAAAAGACAGAGGCACTTCAAAGGAACAACAAAAATATGCACACACTCTAAACCATTGATAAGCAGCAATAGATTTTCATTTGTCCTATTCAGAGATGAAGTTTTATTTTGATGTCTTTAATGGTCTGAAGAGTAAAGCTGAACATTTGAAATCTAGTTTGACAGCCAAACCAGAAATATTTTCTGCATTTGACTTTTTACCACCATTACAGAAGTTTGCATGGACACTGATTTGCACCTAGATATTCAATAGCACTGTAATTCTCAAGCAAAACAAAGCACAGATGAAACACCAAATGTGTTTTCTAAGGTTAAATTCTCTTTAATATGTTCTTGGTAGCTACTGATGAGACAGGTAGACTAAATGGGAAGAGGAATAATGAAAATCTGTGCAATATACTGATGATTTCTCTAGACTTGATCTATCATGTAATGACATGTATATATTTGGTAGAGAGGAATAAAAATATGATCAGAACTTTTTAAAGGGACCATTGGTTAATTATCTAAGTATAAATTAGAAGTCTGGCTTGAGATAGCCCCCAAGGCTTGTGCTACTAAACATAGATTAGCATTCTGCTAGCGTTTGTCTGACCCAAAGGACAATGGCAACAATTAATTGAATATAGGAGGGGATTGCTATCTGCCCGTGACTGAGATACTGATTTTTGGAAGGACTATGAAATGGACAATTTCAAAACTAATCAGACTGAATGAAAAATCAGTCTCAAATGCAGGATATAAGTTTTCCAATAATTTTTTTTAACAGACTGCCATTAAGAGAATATGAGGGTATCCGTTTCAATCCTATACTTAAGTAATACTTTTGTAATACATATGAAAGGTCATGGATTAATTATATCATAAGGCAATAGAATTATCTGGATTTTATTTTATACAGCCTTATCTCAAACTACCCCACTTAGTCAGACATCCTCACAAATATTTCTATTAGGTTTCAAAAAAAACCCAAACAAACTACCACAAAGCAGTAAAAGCTTAAGAATTGTTTATAATTTCTCAATCTCCAAATTGAATAATTGAGTGTATAAATATGTATTCATATTAAGACAAGAGAGATTTAATAATACTCTTTATGTAGTGGATTTTTTTTCTCCTCTCCTCTCCCCGTTCCCACCTCTTTCCTTTAAAGTATCTAGACTTAACCAATGTATCTTTTTTTTTTTTTGTCCAACATTATAGATTTGAACCAAATTAAATCAATCAAGAAGAGAGTCCACAAGCCCCAAAAACCAAACCACAAAGCAGTAATTCACTTAACATTCCGTGATTCATAGCGGCTAAAGATATTTGTCCTTCCTAAAGGATTCCTTCAAAATCAATATGAGCTTTAGGAAGTTACATATTTCATTTCTGCTAAAATAGTGTACTATTTTCAATCACAGAACAGCTGAGGTCCAAAGGGACCTCTGGAGGTCATCTAGTTCAATGCCCCTGCTCAAAGCAAGGTCACCTAGAGCAGGTTCCTTTGGGCCATGCCCAGTTTGGATTTGAATATTTCTAAGAATGGAAACTCCACAACCTCTCTGTGAAATCTGTTCCAGTTTTTAAACATTCTCACAGTAAAGAAGGCCTTTTTATGTTTAGGTGAAATTTATATTTGTGCCCATTGCCTTTCACCTTGTTATGGGATACTACTGAGAAGAGTATGGCTTCATCTTTCTTTCATCCATCAGATGTTTATACACTTAGACAAGCTCTCTGCCTAGCCTTTTCTTCTTCCCTAACAGTCTCAGTTCCTCAGCTCCTCATTATTTGACAGATCCGCCACTGTCTTTTCCTGGACTTTCTCCAATATCTCCATGTCTGCTTTGTAACAGGGAGCCCAGAAATGGATGTGTATCAACAGTGCTGAGTAGAGGAGGTTTTATCTCTCTTGACTGAATGTCTGATGCAGCTCCAAAGTGGCTTTTGTACAACTTAGTGTCCATCAACACACCCAGGTCCTTTTCTTCAAAACTTCTTTCCAGTCAGTCAGTCAGTCAGTCAGTCTCCAGTCTGTACTAGGTCATAGGACTATTTCTCTTTAGGTGCAGGTCTTTACATTTGCCTTTGTTGAACTGCATAAGGTGCCCATCCACCTATTTTACCAGCCTGTTGATGTCCCTCTGAATAGTATTATAGCTACTTGTTTTGGGTTTAGGCTTTTCGGTGAGTTTTCCCATTACCATCATGAAAAAGGCTGGCAAACTAACACAGTAGCTAATAGGCCTGGCATCACTAGAGGGAAGCTCCATTCCCTGTTTAGTGCGGGCTGGGGCTCCTCTCCCCTGAGGGGAGAGGGGGCTTGAGAGAAGCCACCGTGGAGTTAGAGAGCTACAGAAGACCACCGGCACCTCATGAGCTGGCTTTTTGTTCCTCGCACAGCTCTGGATTAGGAGTTACCACATCTTCATGGCTGCAGGCCGACACTCTCCTTTCGAGGCCCTGCCCACCATGAGTGAGTCGCTGCTGCCTTTGCCTCGCCATCACCCCTGCTGGGTGTGGGTCCCCCTGCATCCAAAGGGGAGATGTGTTTGGCTGTGTGAAGGTTTCTGTTATTCTTGTTTGTTCTGTTTTGTTCTGGACATATATTTTTCCTTTTTTTCCTACATTTTTTTCCTGAACACCTTTTAATTTCCAATTAATAGTAATTTAGAGGGAGGGCTCTTCTTTCTGGTCCCACCTTTCTTGGCAGACATTTTCTTTAAACCAAGACATTCCTCCCGAGGCTGAGATCCTCTTATTTTCCCTGTCCTCCTGCTTCAGAATCCTGAGCTCCACCATAGATAGTAATTACCAGCAATATTGCCCCTGACTTTTGACTCTCCAACCAGTTCTTCCTTGTAGATACAAATTAATTGGTCCCAGTAGAGCCCCTCCCTTTGCTGGCTCCTCCAGTGCATTCCAGAAACCTTCTGGGCTGCTTGTGCTCTTCTGTGTTGCCCTTCCAGCAGACATCAGGTTGATTAAAGTCCCAGTTGTCTGATTAAGGCCTCATCTACTTCTTGTAGATTAAGCAGTCTGTAATAGTCACCTATTGCAACATCACCCACATTGGTCCACCTGTTAATCCCGACCCATAAAGTCTCTCCTGACTCATCACCTGTTTCCACACAGAGCTCCATACATTTCCAGTGCTGTCCCACAAAAGTACAGTCACTTTCATTAACTTTCCAGGTGTTTTCATTCATCACAGCACTTCAGTAGCATAATGAACTATCCCACCACATCTCTGTGGTCCTAATGAAATTATATGCCTGCAGTTTCAACAGGCAGCTGTGATTTCCTCAGATTATTTCCCATGGTATGTGCATTATTGTATGGTCATTACACAGAAACACTCAGCCATGCTTTCCCCAAAATGTTGTCCTGCAGAAACTTTCCTATTTCTGTGCTATTTTCCTATTTCACTATTGAAGTGGGTCCCCTTCAGCCTTGTTACATTGTTTTCAGGGTCCCTTGCAGATTTCACCCTTCACTTTCCAATTCCCTTGAGAATTTGTCTTACAACTAGTAGGATTTCATAACTTTATTTTTCATGTTGGCTTAGGATACCATTACAGAAAATTTTCATGAGTCTTAAGAAATTAGGATTGCTCATAAATCTTACCTGTTCACATTGCTGAAAACTACATCATAGTAAAATTTACAGGTTTGTAAACACCTACTTTATATCTGTCTCTTTCTGAGTAGACCTATTCACACTGTTAAAGCACTTTCTGCCACTTCAGCTGCTTTGTTAATCTCAGAATGGCACCATTTATCTTTCCCTTAGTTTTATTTTTTTGCTTCAGTGTTTAAATTACATGCAATGATGATTTTTTTTTTCCCCAGATGGAGTGGATGATTTGTGAGGTAGAGCATTCTTGACAAATTAATGTAGCTTTATACTTTTGGTTCTTAACATTTTATGTATTTAGACCTTTAAGGCTTTCACCTAATATAGTCTTGGGTTTACAAGTTAAAGTAGTTGGAAGAAAGATAAAAGAATGTCAAGTACTGTCAGGCTATAAAGAAGGTAATAAACAGTTTTAGAAATAGAATTGACACCAATCACAGATATTTTATGCTCAAGTACGTGTTATGCAGATGACTGAAATTTCATAGGAATTTGCTTAAAAACACAGCCAACCAAATTGTAAGTCAGCAACATCCTGTTTACATTTCTCAACTTTGTGGGTCTCTGAAAATTCCTGTCTTGTCTTTTAGTAAGAGTTGCCTCTTTGATCAAATTTTCTCACTAAACCAATAAGAATAGATTGTTCTATGAGTCACTAATGGTCTAAACAGTTATTGATTATGGAAGTTAGTTTTGCTTTCTGATTTTCTTTCTAGTGAGTTTTTATGAATTTCATTGATTTTCATTCTAATATGTAAACGCCCCAAAATTCACAATATTATTTCAACAGCAATTTTTAAATCCTTTTTTTTTTCTTACTTGCTAGTGCAGTTGTCTGTGTACCTCATTCCACTGGACATATACGAAGAAGCATATAGTGTTTAAGTAGATATAGACAGTCCTGTAGTAAATGAACAGTTTTCAGATATTTACGTATGTACATTGTTATCCCTAGCAAGTGCTGAACTGAGGTTCAGTGAAATATTCAGTGATTTCCTTATGTTTTTGCAGGAGTATAAGACATATACAGGAAAGGGCTATGTTTTTCTGATTTCTGGTTCAATGTTTTGGCCACGAGCATACATAATTGTGTGGTCCAACCATTCACAGTGTTCAGACTATAGAGTATTTCAGCTATAACTGATTTAGCTTTACATGAACCAGTCTTAGGAAAGAAGCAGACTAGTTTGGGATGTTTCTCAGGTTATCACAGCCTGACCTATTATTGTATCTGGACAGTAGTCACTCTATTATTTTCAAAACCTTAGGTAACTTTATTCTGTTATTGAACTATCCAGTGCAGATATCCCTAAGGAATCAGCTGGAAAAGTTAGGAGAACATAGGTAGAAATCTACTCTACAAACTAAGGTTTAACTTTATGGACTCCCTTGTATTGTCTTTGTTTCCTTTCCTTCAGTTAGGGCAGAAAAACAGCCATGACATGTTTTCCTCAAGTCTTCCTGTGGTGGTTTGACCCTGAATAAACGCCTGGTGTCTGGCAAAACTCCTTCAAGGCCTTTTCCCCCCGCTCTTTTTGCCTTCCAGAGGGAAAGGAAAAAAAAGACAGTTCAAGATTTACAGCTAGAGATAACTGAAAAAGAGGAGCTTTGATTAATACTACAGGCAAAGCAGAACTTAGAATAATGCTTAAATTTATTACTAACAAACTAAAAACTAAAAAAAGAAATAGAAACGAGTAAGAAACAACTTTCCACCCCCACCCCTTGGTCTGTCTATGCCCCATCCTTCCCCCAATGGTGCAGGGGACAGGGAAAGGGAAAGTTCACAGTCAGTTGTTGTTGGGTCAGCCATTCGCAGATGTAAATCCAAAAAACTTAAGCAGCAGTCTCTGTCTCAGGGGCTTTCCTGTGGGCTGCAAAGGGGACAGCTTGCTTCACCACA
>JAWWEE010000001.1:72822760-72836201 GCA_035221455.1 Xenops minutus
CTTCCCTTCCCTTCCCTTCCCTTCCCTTCCCTTCCCTTCCCTTCCCTTCTAAGTTTTCTTTTCTCATTTTCATTTTTATGTTGATTTTTCTCATTCTTTTCATTTTTCCACACTTAAGGTAATTTAGTTATGCCCACTAACATGGATTTACAACTTTCTCTTCATTGGTCTGCAGCTCTAGGTTACATTCAAAGTTATTATTTATTGTGCCTTCTACATCTTTTACTATTTCTTTGTTCTACTTCTTTAACCATAAAGTCAGATCTGTCCAGCTGTAGGGGTTTTTTTTAACTGACCAGGACTGAGTTGTTTATAGTGTCAGATTGTCTGGCCAAGCCTGTGCCCCATCTTTTACCAGCCCGTGTCTGTGCTGTGTTCCTCGTCTCAAGGCCTCTACTACTATTTCTCTATATTATATCATTATGTTGAGGTTGTAGATATTACATTCTGACTAGAAAAGCTGCTTGCTACCATTACCTATATGAAACTACTGTTGTAACATGCAGACTAGCAAAAGCAAATAAAAGAATCAAAAACATATATAGGCACTTGGTGAATTTGGAAAAAAACAAACAAACAAACAAGAAAAAAAGAAAAATAAATAAAACCAAACAAACAAACAAAAAACCCCAAGTGCTGTCATAACTAAGCCAAGTAAAACAAAGTTACAAGCAACTAAAAATAATCTCAGACAAACTTCAAGCCTGTAAAAACTCAGTCTTGAGACCTTGTAAGCTCAGTACAATATGCAACAAAAAAGATGAGGGATTTCTAACACTTTTCAGATTATTTTGATAGAAGATTTTTTGTTTTATTATTCTCTCACTTTTTAATGTTTTAGAGATGCAGTGAAAGTTGATCAGCAATGAGTAATGAAAAGCATATATACTCTTGCTAGGTTTTTTGAGAAGAGGGTTCTTTGTTTTTTTTTCATTTTTCATATAAATTCTTTAAAATTACTGTTGCCAGACTCAGATGAGGAAGTCAAATTATTTCCTCTAAGTTTAAATCAAATAACCCTTTGTTAATTATGAAGAGTTCTCAATATGGGTTACCAAAAGGGCTGGGATTGTCATTAAAACTTTAGGTTTAAGGACCATAGTCTGTTCTTTGCTGCACATGAAAAAAGTGGAGTAAGCACTTGCCTTAGGTTTCTTACTCTAGCTTTACACTTAGCAAAATCTAGAACTGTGTGGAAAAGTCAGGTCTCATACAAAACAGTGTCATTATCTGTACTTGTGTAGTATATATATGATGATCATCCGTAATGATTTTGTGGAATCTAACTTATCATCTCTACTACAAATAAAAGCTGCAGAAAATTGTGACTAAATTGTTAAGGTGCTACCAGTCATTATCTCATGAGCAGTACCACACATTCCTGTAATTTGATGCTAAACAAAGGCTCAAAGCCTGAAAAAGAAAAAAAAAATAAAAATAAAAGCTCTTTGGAAAGCCTGATGGTTTCAGCTGTCTCTTAGACAGAAAAACAAAACAAAACAAAAAAAACCCCAACACAACAACAACAAAAAAAAACAAAACAACAACAAAAAAAACCAAAACACAACTACTAAAGAAAAGAAGAACAAAAAAAAAATTCCCAAAGCAACATTTTTTTTTTTATCATGCAATTAAAACTGATTTTTTCTCCTGCATTGCTTCTAATTGAGAGATCTTGTACATTTTATAGTCTGTCTTTGAAAGATACAAATTTGACTGCAAACTTTGCCATCTTGCACAGAGTAATGATAATTTACATGTACTGTCCTAGCCTGTGCTATGTCCATTCAATGTTGGGGTTTAATTAGTCTTTTGCCACCAAGTGATTAAGATGTACCCAGTTTTTTTCTAAAAGTCATGTCCTGCTTGCGACACACTATCTGTCTGTTCTGTCTGTTCACATTCTCATACCTGTTTTTTATAAATGTCTGTAAAGGCAGACTGTGAACCATAGGACTGGTAAAGCTTTGCATTTTGCTTAAAGAGAGAGAACAATATTGTTTCTTGACTTTCTCAAAAATCAGATTATATCTGCGTTAGTTCCACTTATGCACATGACAAAGGCCCAATAATAGACTGAACATATTGATCATTGTAGTGCAAAGCATTCTTTTATTACATATTAGAGTGGCTGATCAGGCATAAAACTTTTTATACCTTTCCAAATGAAAACTCAATATTTTTTTCATTGTCAAGGTTGTAATTTACATTTGCTGGTCTTCCACTCGAAGTCAAGTCTATGAATTTCATGTCCCAGTGTCAGCCAGTTCTTTGAGGTGAGTGAAACACTGCTCTCCAGACCTTTAAGTGGAATAATCTTAAGGAATTCTGGTCTGATATGTCATGTTTATTGTCATTTAAAGTTGCTATCTTGATATAGTAACAATACATCTACATTGATAAGCAAACTCACGTTACTTATCTTTGCATTTTATACTGATAATATATGCATATTTTTAGAACTAACAATTGTTAACTTTCCCTGTAAGTTTTTATTCATTGGAAGTGGTGTAACCTCCAGATTTCTTGATGCCTTCTGTTGTTTTTGCATACGTTCAGATCTGGTGGTATCAGAAATAAAGAATCCTTATCCTGATGGATAACAATCACAAAATAATAAAATACAAAGAATTGAGGGCAGTAAATTAAATCTTTGATTATTTTACAAGGATAATAATGCAGAAAATTTGTTTCCTGAATTCCAGGTTTTCCAAAGAATTGCCATGCATTATTGTCCAGAAAGCACAAAGAGGTACACAGCTTGTTGAAAGTGTTTAAGATGAGGTCAAACTATGTAATAAAAGATATACAGGCTTTTCCTAGTTCTCTCTATAAGGTGAAAAATAACTTAAAGGGAGCAAACTTGAACTTTCTGTTTCTGTGTCAGTACAAATACTAAAAAAAAAAAAAAAAAAGTCCAAAACTTGTTCACCTGCAAAATAAGAAAAAGGCTTTCAGCAGCTTGCTAACTAACCTGGGAAATGGCTGATCAACATACATGTGCAGTCTTGTACAGTACAGTTTCTCAGGTAAACTAACCTCATGGTCAAAATCACCTACGTTTTCACATGTCTTAGAAGGCTGTAATCTGTACTGGGATTCATAAAGAAGTTTTTAATGCCTTTCCTATATAAAAAGATTGAATATTGTAATAGGATCGACACTTATTCTGTTTTCAGTTGAACAGTCTTGGGTGACAGGCCAATCATTCTGGAACAATCAGCATCTATCTTATTATGTCCAAAGACCTAAGAGAAATTACATCAACCCATGAAGACTTGTAGGGAAAACAGGAGTACCTCATTCAGTACACAGTTCCTAAACTTTCACAGTGCTCTTCCTTTGACATCTCACTAGAGAGTTCTTTGGAAAGAAAAGATGTCAAACCTGTGTGGTAAGCAGCTTCATTCAAAACTTGTACTTCAGGTTACATCTACTGTCATTTTCAAAAACATCACTGCAGGAATCAGTTCTTCCATGTTAGGCAATATCTCACAAGCAGCACTTATTAAAGGCATTGAATATTCAATTTAAATTCCTTCTGCAGTCACAGAGGATTTAATTCGACAAAATCCTTTCCTCAGATGTGTGCTCTTTTCTAAGTTAAAACTTTGAGGTGACTAGTAAGAGAAGTTACTGATACGAGTTCATTTAACTGTGGAAAATCAGGATGCACCTAAAGGTAAACCATGTAATTTGCAGCAAGGCAACTCAATTATTAAAAAGAGATGGATGGAATTCATCTGCTTTCAAAACACATTGAAAGGGAGCAGAGGTTCAGTTTTTTATGAAACTTCATGTAGATACATGTTAAGTCACTCTAAATATATATTGGATTAGTAAGATTTCTAAGGCAGATTTACCTATTTTGATTTCAAGGAGCTCCCTTATGAGAAAATCATTCAAATTATCTAATAAATTGAGAAAATTTTAAGTAAGGAAGTAAGGTAGGAATAAAAGTTTGAAAAAAGGCTTCTAGAGAGATTTTTTCCCATCTATTTGGGGACCTTGTAGGATGGGTCTCAACTTTCAGACTTGTTTTTAATTAAATCAAGGCATTTTATGAGTTAAAATCCCTTAGAGGGTGCCTACCCAATCTCTTTTTGTAGTCTCTGCTTGAGCTGCAATTTCCTAGTTCCTTCCTGTTATTCTCATATTTGCAGCTATAGCCACACCTTGTACTCTGATATCTTTTTTCTTTTAGGTATACTTAGTTGCTTTTAAATGAATACCTTTACCTTTTTCCTGTATGTGTTCTGTCTGCAAGATATTTTAAAAGGAAATAAATGTACAGTCAAAGAACTAATAAAATATTCTGATACTGACAGGAAGCATAGGATCTCTCTGAAGACAGGATCCTCCTAATAGAAGCCAAAATGTAGGTAAAAGAATGATAAGCAGTTTGAGGCTTTTTTTTTTTTTCCTTAAGATCTTGCCCTTAAACAGGTTATTATTTGTTTAAAAACATTTATCTATGACTGTCTTTTAAAAACATAATATTTACTATTAAAAGTTGCTGCAAAAAATAGGGGTTAATGACATTATATAGTTAAAAATATTGCAGGAAATCAGTATGCTCAGAACAGACATTTTAGGAAATCATTAGCCTGTATAGAAACCTTCATCCATTTATTATTACTGGAACCTATTTTAGTTCCATAAAAACTGTTTTACAAAAGCAGTTCTTCTAACACTAATGTTTTAGTGTATATTCTTCATTGAATGTTTAATTATATGTTAATTATTTTAACAGCAGAGAAAGATTCTTATTAAAATAATATACTATTTCACAAACCAAAAATATTATGCAAAAATATACTTATGGCTGAAAATAGTAAACATTTTTGCATGGCAGTTGAGTCACCTCTATTTGCAGCTTTACTTCAAAGTGCTTAAATGCAAACCTCTTATTTTGTACCTGAACACTCCAATTTGAGCCCTAACCATTTCTTCTAAGCTCTTTCCTTCACACATTATAGGATTATTCTGGGGTGAAGAGAAACTTGTTGTAGTTATGTGTTACAGTCCTTCACAAAAGGGATTCTGTTGATAAATTTTGATTGGCTTTATATTGTTTTAAGAGAAATTTAATCAAACCTGGATACAGCCATACAAAAGTAGTAGTAGTAGCAGTGGTAGTAGTAGTAAGAAGATTGATCTGCTGGATCTTTTGTTGCAGAGAGAATGTACTCTATAGCATTACTATGATACTATTAGCAATGTAATAATCACATGCAGCTATAACATGGAGCATTTATATCCATTTGACAGACTAGCCCTTATACAGCAGGACTTTCCCAATAACTAAGAAAAGTAATAATTGAGAATATTCAACTTGGAAAATGGCTTCAGAAGAAAGACAGTACAGATGAAACTTATTAGAGCAGAACACCGTAATTAAACTGTATACAGACACAACACACTTCTGCCATTTTTACTGCACACGCTCCGGCCTCTACCTCTGCCATTTTATATCTCCAAATGTTCTTGGAGCCCACAAGGGGTCCAAGACTCTCTGATAGTGACACATTTCTTGTAGCTAAGGATAGCAGTGAAAAGCCAATTATAATAGCTTCCCTACTAGGTCCTATGGTGTTTGAATCTTTGTAACCCTTGTGGGCTTAGTTTTCTCTGAACTGGACTGTTAAATTTCTGAAGAGACTGCCCTTCGAGGCAGTCACCATTTTCTGAATCAGATCTGATGAAGAATACAGTGGAGGAGACATGCCGTGCTCTTTCAGGGGGATTTTATTATAGTTACTTCTGCTTTGTTAAGTTTAAACTTTTAAAATGAAGTTGAGGCGAAGGCAGTTATGTTACACCATCACTTCTCATTGCCAGTAACTTTAGAAAAGAGAAAATATTTTTAAAAGATTGTATATATCTGCAGTCCATCCTTCCCTCCACCTTGCTAGAAACTGAACTGTTAAAATACTATACTCTCAAGTCCAAATATTTAAGACTGTGAACTGGATGAAACATGTTATGTGCCCTGTCAATAATTAATTATGAATCTTCTTGAAGTTTAATGACATGATTCAGGATAAAAGCCAATTAAATCAAATTTCTTCTGACTGACAGGAAAATTATTATTTCACACACACAGTTTGCTTCTACATCAAATGGGGAGCAGCTTAAAAATTAAACACCAATTCAATTTAATAAGAGTGACCTTGAAAGGACAAAAAATGGGTTCTAAAGAAAAAGCTATTCAGTAGCCTTAGGGGGAGGAAAAAAAAAAATCATTTTAAAGGTTTATATTCTGTCTTTTTTTTTTTTTTGTTATTTTTTAATGTAAAATCAGATCACAAACATCTACAAGTAAGGACTAATTTTACAAGAAGATTAAGTTTTTGGTGACTGCAACTCTTCCTGAAATCAATTAATAGTTTCACACTGTCTCTCCATCTTGCTCTCTAGAACTACAGGTAAAAAATATGAAACTTTCAAAGATTTTACTTCAGCATTTTCAGTGTAAAATACTCCATAAGCCCCCACAAATTTACTTCTTTTTCAAACTCTCTATTAAAATGATTCTTTTCTCCACCAGAATTTGAGAAGAAATATAGCAAATTCCAACCTTTTTGTTCAATAGTATTTTAAGACAGTCATGAAAATGTCAGAGAGAAACAGAGGAGCAGTTAGGGACTTTGTACTTATCTAGTTTGAAGAGGAGACTGAGGGGTGACCACATTGCTCTCTACAACTTCTTGAGGAGGGGAAGCAGAGAGGTACATGCTTATCTCTTTTCCCACTATTCAGTGATAGGTACAAGGGAATGGTTAAAAATTATGTCAGGGGAGATTTACACGTGAAATGAGGAGATGTTTCTTTATCAACAGGGTGTTCAAACCCAGGAACAGGCTTCCTAGAGAGGTGGTGGTTGCCCCAAGACTGCCAGAGTTTAAGAGGCACTTGAACAATGCCCTTAACAACACACTTTAGTTTAGGTCAGCCCTGAAGGACTCAGGTGATTGGACTAGAGGATTGTTGTAGGTCACTTACAACTGAAAAATAGTCTATTCTATTTAGTCATATACAGGTATATACTTTGCATTGTCCAAGTTCTTCCTTCATGCCAGCTCCTTCTTTGCTCTACTGAGTCAAATTGCAAAAAAACATACTTTTCTCTTTTAGCTTAGTTTTAGCTTAGGACTTACCTTGTTTGTTTGTTTGTTTGTTTGTTTTTCGTCCACCTGTAAGACTTACCTTCAAAGTATTTGAAGTGTACTTCTTTTATGCTTCAAACTAATTTAAGCTCATCAGAAATCAGGCCTTCTTCCTTTACAGAATAGTTGTCATTAATTTGAAAGGAACTGGTCCTAACTTTTTATGAAGTCTGGAGTTGCCAAGGAATATATGCATTTAGGGAATCTCTTAACATAATTTTAAATGGTTGAAAAGAATCTGAAAAAAAGTGAGTACATTGGAATAATCTAGGACTGAAGTTTTTCAAGATTAGAACAGTCTCAGCAAAATACTTTCAACCAGTAGTTTAAACTAGATTAATGTAATTTAAAACTAACGAAATAAATAAATAAACAACATGCAAAATAATGTGGAATACTATCATTCTGTATTAAGAATTATATATTTCATAAATTCATTATTTCTGATCATCTAGTCCAATTCTGTTTTCAAAGTAAGATTAAGTTCAAAGTTAGATCAGGTTACTCTGGTCCTTCTGCAGTCAAGTTTTGAAATTCTCCTAGGAGAAAGAGTCCACAACCTCTTTGAGGAAACTGCTGCAGTGCTTAACTGTTTTCTGGATAGTGTTTAACCCCAATACTTATGTTGTTTAACCTATTTCATGTGATAAATATTTAGGCGCCTCCAGTCTCCAGACAGAAAATAAATCACAAGCCATCGTGTTGTTGATTTTTAACCAATTTTCCATACATCTTATAATTCTGTGGGCTGGGGTTTTGATTTCGTTTTATCTTTGTTTGTTTGGGTGTTCAGTTTGTTTTTGTGGGGTTTCTTTCATGTTTTTTTTCTTTGGTTGGTTTGGGGTTTTTTGGGATGGACTTTGTTGGTGTTCATTTTTTTGTTTGTTATTTACTTTTTTCTTGTTTGGTTGGTTTCGTGATGAGCCACTGACCGAATGACCTCCCTCACACCACCCCACTCCACAAGGGTCGGGGGTGAAGGCACAAAGGGCATTTATTCACCCAGGGCTCGGGCTTTTATAGGGCTCCCAGAGAAGGTTCTGGAACTGGGACGTGATTGGACAGGAACAGGGGGCGGAGTGTGTAACCAGGCAACCAAACAGCCAATGGGGGCAACTCGCCAAAGGCGGGAAAATGGACCAATGGGGAAGCAGGTCCAGGGCAAAGGCGGGAAACTGTGAGGGGGAGGAGACAACATGGAGGGGAACCGGGGATAAAACAACAAGGGATCTGCTATATTGGGGATCAACCTGAGGGGTGCACATAGAGAAATAACCATGGGGAAAACAATAAACAGGGGAGGTTCCGCTTTCTACGAACAGTCGTATACTCGTGAGTTGATCCCTTTATGAGCAATCGTATGCAGGATCAAGAAATGTCCATAAGCAATTAAAGTTTGGTCCTTTCTTCAAGCCTCTGCCGTGAATGTCTGAAGCTCCACAGTCTCTGCTTGGTCCTCGGCCTCTCCGTCCTCGTAAGTCCATTTTTGAAAGTTTCTTTTCCACATCTTATAGTTATCGTGTTCTCCCACAAACAGATACTCTCTTCAAGCAATGTTTTTTGAGTTATTTTTTTAAAAAACAGTATTTTTTTTTAATAATTTTGATCAGCTATATTTATCCAGTTCTGCCATGCTCAGAGAAGAGAAGGAATTTCATGTCATCATTATTGTTCTTGGGTATGTCTTCTATTCACAACACAGGAAGGGAGAGATAAAACACAACATCTATGCTTGGCTATGTTAGGCCTATGGTCTTGGAGGTTTTCCAATCAAAGGGAACATCCCACAGACTTAAATATATTCATGGTCTTTAGATCAAAATGACATATGTTATTATGCTATTCATAATCAAGTTACTCAATTGAAAGTCTCTATTAGGTTACAAAAGGAAATTTAAAAGTAGGCTCTTTACTGAGACAATCTTCTAAGAGTGACATTTTCAAAATAACTAAATAATTTAGGAACACCATTTCTGTTGATGAGTAATAGAAAAATTGTGTAGGAAGACCCAGAGTAGAAAGGTTACAACAAGTCCTCCCATTTATTTTATGAACTGGACAGTTCTGTCCTACCATAATGGAAGATTTTGTGATTATATGGAAAACTGCAGCAGAGGCTGACTGGTAGTTTATATCCCTCATACTCTCATGTTTCACTTTTGTGCAGAACATTTAACATTAATGCAGTGCAAATTCACATACAAACATTGTTCCAAACCAGTCTGAGGTAATGTTTATACTATAAGTCATATATTAGTGTTTACACTATAAGTCATATATGCACAGACTGGATGAGGAAATACTATTCTACCTCTCATGATTTCAAAACTCAAGACAGCTACCTTTTAGTCACTTACTGACAGTGTCTAAGAGACATTTTGGAGAAAGCATATCCTTATAGAAATTAAATCTAATAACAGTAGCTGTGATCTCCCAAGCCGTTTTGATCAGCAAAAATATTCTAAGATAAATATGGGAATCAAGATCTCCTTGATTTTTCTAATCTTCAGAGACAGAATGGAAATATTAATCTGAGTGGATCAATGACCTAAATTACCCAACAAGCCAATTTGTCTCATAGAGAAAAGATAGGCACAATTAGGTTTTTGGGGTGTTTTTTATACTTACTCTAAAGTTTCTCAACTCTGAAAATTTCAGCTGTATCATAATGTGTACATAAAAATAATGGTTCTCTGAAGTGCTAGAAGGCTCTGCTACTGCAATTTTATTAAAAAATAGAAAAAATATTATGAATCATCTGACAAAAGAAATATTCATTATGTAAAAATAATTACTGACAATCAAAGATTTAACAATTATTCTGTTAGTGGAAAATAAGCAAGATAAAAAAAATGTTCAGAAAAACACAGCACATTTCTTCTATGTGTTAACATTTTAATTTGCTTTTCTTGTACATCTCTTTCTGGGATAGATTGTAATTTCTTGTAGTTGCATGACTACAGAGACTTTATTATTATTCAATTTGTAGCTCTCTTTTTCAACTGATATATAAAACCACTTCAAAAGGGAAAAAAAAACCCTGAAATTTACTTTGAAATATCCCAAGCTGTCAGGACTCTATTCCCATTATAGAGAAATGCAAAAAATTTATTTAAGTTCCTCAGCAGTGTCATAAGGTTACAAAGAAGACAGAACTGTCTAATAAGGCACGAGCTTATATGAAGAGGGTAAGGTGGACTATGCTATGTGTGCTACACTAAGATCCTATGTGGCTAAAAATTAATTTAATTCATTACTTAACAAATCAGAGTAGGATAATGTGAAATTACAACAAATCTTAAAAACACCTTTCCTTCAGCTCCTGATTTCTCTACCTCTTCCCCTAAGTGGTCCATGGGGATAGAGAAAGGGGATTGGGGTCAGTTCATGACACATTGTCTGTGTTACTCCTTCCTTTTCATATTCCTCCCCTGCTCCAGCATGGGGTCCCACCCATGGGAGACAGTCCTTTATCAGCTTCTCCAGTGTAGGTCCCTTCCATAGAGTGCAGTCCTTCTGGAACAGTCTACTCCAGTGTGGGTTCCCCACAGGGTCACAGGCCAACAAACCTGGTCCACTGTGGGCTCCTCTTTCCACAGATCCACAGACACTGCCAGGCATCCGCTCCAGCTCGGACTTCCCATGAAATCACAGTCTCTTTTGGTCAGATCCATGCGGTTCTGCATGGACTGCAGGTGAATATCTGCTCCAGCAGACTTCCCTGTAAGTCCTGTAAGTTAGTGTACTACACTCCACTGGTTCAGCACAGAATGCAAAAACAACAGCAGAAAAGTAAACACTAGAAACATGATGAAAGCTTATTTCATAAGCTATTTTACATGGAAAATTAGGGTCATTATCTCCTCTTTACTGCTTGGTTTCCAGACAGTAGCTGTAACTTTGAAATTTAACAAATGTAATATATTTTTTTTCCCGTGTTTTGTCACCATGAATTACCTTTGTACATTTTTTTCATGATGTTATAAGTATCCATTGTGTCAAACTATCTTGAAATACTTTCATGTTAGTTCTTTGCAAGATGATGAAATTTATAATTTGACAAAAGAACATAAAGATGTTATAAAAAAGCTGCTGAAGCCAGACTGAGTTGCACTATTTCTCTTTAAATCTGATAATAATTTTTTGTGTGTTGCAATTGCATTATACAGTAGACTATAGAATTGTTGTGCTTCCTTTGACTGCCACATGATTTATGATCCAGATCTTTCAAGATTAGAAAAAGAACCTTTCTCAGAGGTGATTTTAGTTTTAACAAAAACTGAGTGGGAACAAGGTTTGGGTCAATCACTACACATACTATCAGAAGAATCTATAAAAACTGTCACAGACAGCTCCATATGTGATGGTCTGCAAGGAAGTTATAAACTTAGTTTAAAGAGTTGACAGAAGATCAGAAATATTTTTTACTTTATCTTTTCTTTTCCCTTTGAGATAATTCAGTATTTCTTTTCATACTGTATATAGCTACACATACCTGTCCAAAAAAATGTAGAAAACTGCCCCTCAAAATGCCAGCCCAGAAGTATGAAATATATTTGATGCCAATACTAAAATATTGTATCAACCTGCAAAGTATGAAGTCATGAAACATTATGTCAAACAAGTCAAAAAAACTCATGAAATTTATATGTAAACTGAAAATGGAAACTTTGTTTCAGTACATAAAGAATATCCATAAATAGGAAGAAAACATTTCTATTTTTATTGCATTTAGTAGTGGTAGTGACACTTTAAAAGTGTCACTTTTTAAAGCAGAATTTATTGGAGGGCTTTTTTGGTTGTGTGGCTGGTTTATTTGCTTGTTGGTTGATTTCTGTTTTTTTGTTTGTTTGTTTGTTTTGTGTTTTTTTTCCATTTTGTTTTTGGTTGGTTGGTTGGTTGTTTTTTTATTATTATTTTATTTTATAATATGCCATGGCAAGAAGGGAGGAAAGAAAGAAGGTCAGTAAGATTAAATATTAAATCATGCTAAACATGGAGAATTTATTCTGGAAGGAAGACTTACTGAGATCTGTGAGCATGTAAAAATGCTGCATTTTAAACACCTGGTAAAATGACATGTAAAAATTATTGTCTATCTATGACTTCTGAAAGGATCCTATTTCCTAGTTTTGTCAGGTGTGTTGAGGTCTCTGTTCCTTGTCTTACTTAGCAGTAGGATTTTGGACTCATTAGGACTTTGCCCAGTTTTGACCTCATGCTCACAAAACAAAGACATTCTTTGGAGAACTAGTACAGAAGAAATCTGGAAAGTCCCTCTTAATACTGATCAGAAAATGTGGAGCCCATTCATTTGCATTCATGTTTATAAAGGAGTTTGGGGTAACTGTGCAGCCTCTACCAAATTTGCAATTATCTTAGTCATACTTTTAAATAGGTTTGTTTGTTTGTTTTTTGTTGGTTTTTTTTTTTTTTATGATTCTGGACGTACGTAATTTCTATGATTTTAAAAAAGTCATCTACAATATAGAGCAGAACATAATCTTAAGAACAATGGCATGATGCAATACATGAAAAAAAATGGTAGAGCAATTAAGTCTTCATTGTTCAAAAGTAATGGTATGATGGGATTTGGCATTATAAAATCTTGAATGATGTGACATCAAGAGCTTTTTCTTTAATGGGAGGATGGCATTTGCCATATCTATGATGATCCTTAATGCCAGTCATCTATGAAATAAGTATGCCATCTGTTCCATGACATTTGGTACAACTTAATTGTGATCTTACTTGAAACACCTTTAAAAGGCAAAAGTCTAAAATGCTGCCATAAGAGCAATTTAAAAAAAAAAAACAAAACAATATTACCAAAGATCTTTAAATTTTCTACCTTTATCACATTAAACTGAGTGTGTACTTAATCTAAAGAAGACTTCATAATTAAGAAACAGTGAAAAAATTAAATTGTAAAATGGGTATTCTGCAAAGAAAGAGGAATCCTTGTTACCTAGTTCAGCTCAGCAGCTTTCTTCTCACACAAGTAAGTGTGGTAGAAACACTAGATTCTTACTAGAAGTAGGTTTTCTTACTAGACCCATCTGTGCTAAGCGAGCATAGCTTCTTCTTCAGATGCTTTAAGCTGCATTTACCAGCTTCTTAGGGATTTCAGAGACACTTTTACCCACCTGTGAGAGAGATCCTTGGATGAAACTTTTGTTTCACTAAAATGGGTCATGACATTCTGTTTGACTCCAGTAGGATAAGGATTTGTACACATATTGGAGTCCCTTTCATCTCATTTAGTCTGCCCC
>JAWWEE010000001.1:72836576-72849179 GCA_035221455.1 Xenops minutus
GGCTTTTTTTTTTTTTTTGGGTGGGGGGGAGTGGTGGGACGGGGGGATGTTTTTTAGGTTTTTTGTTTGTTTGGGGTTTGGTTTTGTTTTGGTTTTCGGTTAGTTTTTGTGGGTTTTTTTTCCTTGTGTTTTTTGGTGGTGGTTTTGGTGTTTGTTTGTTTGTTTGTTTGTTTGTTTGTTTGTTTTGGCAGGGAAGAATAACACAATTGTAACTAAGTTTTTAGGGTTTCAGATCTTTGCAAGGAGATGACTAGGGCTCAGATATAAAAGCATAAGGAAAAGGAGTCTGAGTATAAATATGCACCTGAATTGGCTCTCATATTCCAGCCTTGCATTCTTCCAGGTCATCCTTCTCTGTTAAAGCTGTGCTTTGTTTTGCTACTATTTCCAAAGCTCATGCTGCCCTGCCAGCAAGGAGGCTTGGGAGCACAAGAGATTGCAAGGAGAGACCTCCAGGACAACAGTCCCCAACTGACTAAAGGGATATTTCATAACGTATGGCATCAGGCTCAGTACACAACTAGTGGCAGAGCTGTCTGGGGGCTGCTGTTCAGGAGCTGTCTGGACATCAGTTGGCAGGTAGTGAGAAATTACATTATATATCGGTTATTTTGAATATTATAATTTAACAATTACAAATACTATAGTTATTATTGTTATTATTCTTTTTCCATTCAGCTAAACCATCTTTACCTCAAAAAGATTTTTTGCCCCCCCAATCCTCTGCCCCTCCCACTGGTAGAGGGCAGAGTGAGCAAATGACTGTGTGGTATTTAGTTGCCTGATGGATTAAACCACAACAGCCCTTTTTGCCACCCAACATGGGGCATGAACCCGTGACTCTGAGACTAAAAGTCTCATGCTCTACTGACTGAGTTAGCTGAGCATTTTAAAACAGTTTCATTGAAATTTGTTCTTTATCATTCCAGGCAATTTTTTACTGTAATAATGTTGATAGGGTATAGAGCAACTATAGTGATGATAGAACTGAATAAGCACAGTGGTGATGGAACCAGAACTGGATTCAGGATACAGAAATCCAATACCACACAACCGTCTCTTCTGATCTGAAGGACTACTATGACAGATGGAGCCCAGAGTCATGGACTAAATGAAGCCAACATTTTAAAGGGATGGCCCATAGGCTAATGGAATAGTATCTGTATTATTATATTGAAAAAGAAAAGATGGTGGTGATTTGGGATCTATGGAAAATTATATGATGTGAATGGTTTAGAATAAGTGTTGGATGTCATACGCAAAACAAGTGATGCACAGCACAATAACTTGCCACCTGCTGACCAGTGCCCAGCCAGTTTCTGAGCCATGAACCCCAGACAGTTTTCCCCTCAGTTTATATACAGAGCATGACATAATATGATATGGAATATTCCTTTGGCCAGTTTGTGTCAGCTGTCCTGGCTGAGAGAGCTGGAACTTCCAACATATTTTCACTGAAAATGGTTCCTCTTTAACCTGACAACTTTATGGATTTTGGTTATCAATTTAGCTACTTAGTTTTTCTACAATTAAGAGTGAGAGGACCTAATTCAGGGCCTTGTTTTGCATAATGCTTCTGTATAAATGCTTGAACTAAAGTGTAAGTCTTTTAGTGAGACGTCACTAAGGAGTCAGCACTTAGAACTCTGTTGCTTGGAAACTACAGAGAAGTAAAAAGTGCCAAAATACTTTAAAAGTACATGATACTTAATTTTAAAGATCTGTGTAAAATTATCAAATACTTTTTCATATCCAATTCTTTAAAAAGGAGAAAAACCATGGATATTTCTTGTTGCCCTTCTTAATTTTAAACTTTTATAATATATTTGCCTCTTTCTCAAATGTATACAAATATGTAAACCATAATATTTGTGGGGTTTGTAGGAACAAAGCATATAATATCACTGCTGCAACTTAAAAACATAACAGCTATAAATAGCAACTAATACCATACCAAGTGTGTTTAATAGACACAAAACATTGGTTAACTAATTAAAACTTCTCAATACATTCAGAGATACAGAGAGAACCTATTTAAAAAACAAGATGAATTTCAAATGCAATTTTTTTTTTCTAGTTTTCCTTACTTCTTGACTTAATTTTATAAGTCTTATACTAAAATCCAGACATATTTTTCAGTTTATGACGGTAAAAAGCAGATGGAACTATATTGACCCATCTGCTTCCTTTGGGTATCTAACTACTGCAGCAAAGGACGAGGAGACAGTAGCTTTGCCTCCAGGAGAAGCAGCAGCCTGTATATAGAACATAGTGACAGCAGTCAGCTAGACTGTAGCTGCTTCTTATGCAACTCACTTGTTCTCTTCTTGCTCCACAATTTCATAAAGTGAAGATTTGTTCAGAATCAGGGTCATTCTTTGAAACAATCTTACCCAATGATAAAGAATTCAGTGCCCTTATCAGATTGAAAACCTAAAAAACGGTCACAAAGAGGTCTTGGTAAATAAAAAAAAATAAGCTGTTACTGAGTAATTTTTATACTTCTAAATCAATCAAGTGAAAGTCAGAAAGATAACATGATTTGTTTTGTTTGCTTGCTTGCTTGTTTGTTTTGGAGGGGAGGGTTTTAATGCTCATAGTCAGACTATATTGATGTTTTTGTTTCTGGATATCATGCCTCATCCTTGCTAGCATGACACAGCTTCACATAGCCTTTTTGGGTATCACTGGTCTTAATTTGTAGAAGGGCTGATGTTCAGGTGTCTGTTTATCTGGTCAACTAACCATTACATATTACAGACTCAAATGGAGCTACACAGGCTACGTGAACCTCAAGAAGAAAATGCATCAGAGGGAGGTAGATGTTCAGAAGAAAACAGAATATCCCGTTCTTCCTCATCTGCCTGCATGATAAGAGGTGACAGCCAACCAAATAAGGTTGTGTCAGCTGATAGTCAGATATTGTGGAGAGGTACCTGTCCCATAATCTTAACTGGATGAAACTCTGTTTCATCCTTTACCAGTTTATATTCAAATGTCAGAATAGAGGCAAACATGCAAAGTGTTTCACCATATGGAAGCAAACTTCGTAATTCACTTCTAAATTATTTTTGATAACTTTCATCTGGTTCCTTTGAACTTTATTATAGTTGATTTGGCTTTTCTTTTTACAGCTTCTGTTTTCTTTTCCCTGATTTTATTCTTTTTTTTTTTTTTTTTTTTTTTTTTTTTTCTGTAGCATGTTTTATATTGCTTCTACATCTTTTGGGGAAGCCTATCTTGTTAAATAATAGAGCAAGTCTAAACAATGCAGACTTAATTGCCCATGCTGCTCAAGTGGTTCTATTTTGAACCTGTCCAAAAACCCTTGAAAGAAATCTGATATAAAGTGCACTAGCCCTAAGCACTGTGCATATGAGCCAGTTGGTGGCACTTGATCTCAAACAAGAAGTCAGTGCTTGGCCATCTTATTTGGAACTAAAAAAACAGTCTTTCAGACCACATTTACAGAGTTGAATTTTTTGGTTTCAGGAAATCTTAATTTAAAATCCTTCTTAAGGTATTTATTTCACCCTCTTAAACCTTCCTTTATTTCTTGCATATTTTGTATCACTGTCATCAGAGTTCTGTCTTTTTCATTATGTAAATCAAGTCTAGCAGCCTTTCATCTTCTGTTTCTAACTTTATTTCTCTAGCAGCCAATCAGATTCTTTAATTAATCATTTTCCCCTGCCAATCTCGTTATTGACAATCTCTCCTATACTATCCTGTATTCTTTCCTCAGAAACTATTCCCCTTTACTTTAGGCTTGATCCTGCATGTTGACAATACGGGGAAAAAAATTCTCGGTCACTTCACTGATTAAATATTAAATAACGATCTGTCCTTGCACTGTAGTTTCACTGATACATTAAAAAAATGTGATGAATAATGTCTTTTCTGGCCTATCGCCAATTTAGAAAGATTACTAGGAACAGAAATGGATGAGTAGAGAGAAGATGGCAGAGACAGGCCTAAATGAAACATTTAACAAACTGACACTAATATTCTCCCTGGCAGTCCCAGACAAGGGAATAAAACTTTGAGTTTGAATGCCTACCAGAGTTAATGTAATTAATGCTCTAGTCACTGACGCTTGTAAGAGTTCATTATATGGCAACAGGAGAATTTACTTATTTATAAGAGTTACAAGATCAGAAAATGTCCTTCCTGAGTGCTTAAAATTTAACCCTGATAAATTTAACCCTTTCTTAATATTGTTTAAAGGCCTTAGGGGTGTTTGATCTTACTTAGAAACATAACTGTTCTAATTTTCTGATTCAAGTTCACTATGAAATATAAACATTTAGCAAAAAGAAATTTTATTGATTTGATGCAGTTTAATTTTGACACCACTTAAACTCATTCTGGAGAAATTTTGGATGGACAGTGTGTAGACAAACAAACCCAAAAACATCACTATCAGAGATAAAGTATGTATATATATGGTTGTGTATTTGTGCAAAAAACCCCACACATATATCTACGTATATATAACATACAAAATAAACAAGTACATAATATAAGATGAAAGCTCAGCATAGTTCTTATCTTAATGCAGGCATTCAAAATTTCAGCGCCTTTATTTGTTGTGGATTTAATGCCAATAGCCATGCCTTCTAGCATTTTGTTATTTACATTTAAACAGATTCCTTGTGTCATTGGAGCATGAACAAACACTTAAATAAATTTGAAAATATGGGTTTTCCCCATGGCATTATTCTGCTGATAACTTTAACAACATAATATCTGAGAGGCAAGTTCAAATTTTTCTGAAGACTTTTATGCTGACCTCTAAGCTGACAGTATATTCATTCCATTCCTTGACTGTTTGGGATGGCACATCAAAAAAAAAAAAACACATTAGGATCTTTAAAACATGCAACGTAGAAAAAATTTGAACTATGTGGCTTTTAGGGGTTTTTTATGTGTCAACAGACAATGTAGATCAAAATTATTTCTTTTAAGGCTTCAGTTAGAGCAACTAGATAGACTTTTCATGATTACTAAGTACAAAGGACAGAAATTGCAACACACTTTACTAGAACATACAAGAATTTTTTTACAAGCCATGTAACTGAATTGGTTACTCTTGGGCTATACTGGAGAGTGCAGGAACTCTTGAATACTGGATTTTTCTCTGGTGAAAGAAGATTCCTAAAAACTTCAAAGCAACAGAAGATAGAGTGGATAGAGTGGACATGGCATACTTCCTTAATTTCCTTTTCTCCTCTGCATCGCAGGTGTTCTTCCCTAGTTAAGTAACCTGTATTGATAGAATGCACTGCAGAAGACCTGCTCAATCACACATGCTCATTAGACTTGATGGGTGTGCATGGATGAGTGTTTGAGTACATTCACAAGCTCTAAATCAATCCCATCAAATAGCATGTGTGTGGCGCACTCCTTTAATTATTTCTTTTATGATTAGACAGCTGTTCAATATTCCATCTAAGGGACATTGACAGCAGCATCATATCTATCCTAAGACAGTTTCATTCCCAAAACAGATTGTTAGATTATTTTGCCACTAAATTAAATTCTGCAGTTTGCCACAAGCAAAGGACTATAAAATGCAATTTAAATATGCAGCAGAGCTCTGTTTTAAATCTACAGTCACAAATACTTAAAATTGTCAGAAAATTGTTGACTTTAAGAACAGGGATCAATTCAAACTATATAAAAACAAGACAAATAACAGAGGACTACATTTAGCAGGAGGGATTCGCTCCAGCTTTTTTAAATGCTGAGTTTCTGTCTGTGTACTCATGTGAAGAAAAAAAAGCTGTGTCAGTAAAGTGCATATTATTACCTGTACTCCCAATGGAAGGACAGAAAGAGAATTCAATCTCCGTATGTCCGATCTTAGCTGTTAGCTCAAGTTTGACTCTGCTTTGAATAGCTCCAAGAAGCTTTCTTCAGAATAATACTTACGAAGGGGTCCAAGATTATTTAATTTTTGAGAACCTTATAGTATAAAGGCAACATACCAGTAAATTGTGCTAAAAATTCTAAATTGTTTCAGATGTCCAAGCTGGAAAAACAAAGAAACAGCACCACAAAAAGCCATAACTGGGGGCAAAGGAACACTACCTGACCAAAGAAGATGTCAAACTACATAGGACTGGTAAAGACAACTTCCTCTAGGAGAAAATAGGTGAAAGGAATGATAGCTTGTCTATCTTGGCTTCTTGGAGAGAAAGTAATGATTCTATTTTACTTAGTACTACATAGTTTGTTATTCTTGCTCACTGTATGAAGTGCAGAAGATATCTGTCAAGGGCTACACCTGGCTTAGATTGAGAGCATTTCCCCATATCAGCCTGTGTTTATTGACTATACAGAGAATAAAGTACTGCTGCAGGTATCTAATCTTTTAGATATAAGGAGGATGCCTAAAGTTAGAGACATTGACTCATATGGGTTGTTTTTGCTTTAATTTACTTTAGAATTATGATGAAAATTACCTGAAATTATGAAAATCAATTCATCTTGGAGCTATTACTCTTGAAACCTAGTGATGTTTCTCCATGGATATTTTTCCTCACACTTTACAGTTTCCTGTCAATAAGAGTTAATTATAAAATTAGGTGTTATTCCCAGTAGAACTAATAAGATTGCTCTCAGAATCTCTTCCACATTAGTCCCCTAAGCCAGTTAGTGAATAAAGTGTCTTCTGGAAGTGGAGCACTCTAAAAACATGCAGTGATCTTAAACAGATTATCACTGAACCATCCAGTTCTAAAATCTTTTTGCTTACTGATGAAAAGTACTAAGACAAACAGGTGTTCTAGAAATGAAATTACAGCAATTTTTCAGTCTGCTGTCCCTTTTCTCCTCAAAATATTCATAAAACGTCCCACGTTCCTTCCTAAGCTCATTGCCTGTCTTTATTTTATATATATTGTAGCATAGTTTTTCTGATGCATGACTGCATCTTGCAGATTTTTCCAGCATAATGACAAGCAGGGTGGCTAGTCAGTAGTGCCTTGATCAGCCACTGAGGCTATGATTAGGGCATCACTCCACTCTGTTCAGGGCAAGGTATCCATTTCCACTAAGCTCTTAGGACTAGTGCATAAGGACAGGCAAGTCAAGCACACTGTCTACAGTTCCTACAGTCACTTCAGTACAAAAGTGTTGTATGCCACTTTTTTGCCTCTTTTCCAAGTCCTGTCCAGAGTGTTGCTATTTCTACCATGTCATCAGCAAATATCTGTTATGTGTTCATTAGAAAAATGAAAATACTTGGGCATCAGACAAAATTATGTAATGGTCTAATGTAACCACATAACAGCTTAGATTTCAGGCTTAGATTATTCTCTTTATGTTTTCTACAAGACTTTGGATCTCTCTCATTTGTTTGTAAATACATACCATATCTACTCTCATAATTTATTTTACATTTATATAGATGTCATGTGTATTCATAGCTTTCCTTTGAAGCAGAAATGAACCTGTGTGGCACATCAAATTAGAGTTTCTGGCCACACTTCTATTTTATGGAAACTGATTAACATGCCAAAGAAGGAGGAAGGGAGAAAGTATACTTAGTGCTCCATGAATACAGATGATGAACTTGCATTGTCATTGAAAGTTAAATGACTACATAGCAGACCAAAGAAAAAAAAAAAAAAAAGAAAAAAGAAAAAAAAAAACCCCACCACCCTGAAATTAAAGGTAGGAAGCTTTGAGGGCATAAATCCCCTTTCAAAGATGCTAAAAGGCTAATTGCTGATCTGAACCAAGGCCAAGTGTCAACCTAGCCTGCAGTCCAGCATGCTAACATCTTACACAAAACTGTAAGAAAGACCTTGAAAAGAAGCAAGGTGGTCATGGAAGACATGGGTGCATAATGGCAGGCAGACTTGGCCAATGTACAAACTACCCCAGTTAGTCATGTAGCGCTTTTGCTCTGCTTAAGAACTCTACATTTGTCAGATCCACAGTGTGTACTGTGTAGTGTAGTACTGTGATGTGGTGAAGTATCCCTGAATAGTCACTACAATTGCTTTGTAGTGAGTGCAAAAATATAGCTTGAGAACTTCAGTTCACAGTGCAATTTACCACCTCGTGGAGGAGATGACTATATTTGTTCAGACTCAGTGACTTCAGCAAAGCCTCTGATACCATCTGCAATGGCATACTCCTGGAAAACTGGCATCCCAAGGCTTGGACAGCTACACTCCTCACTGGGTTAAGAACTGGCTGGATGGCTATGGTGAATGGTGCTGCATTCAGCTGGCATCTGGTCACTAGTTGTGTCCCCCAGTTTTGAGTCCAGTCCTGTTTAATGTCTTTACTGATGAGGGGTTCAAGGCTACCTTTAGCAAATTCACAGACCACATCGAGTTGTGTTAGAGTGTTGGTCTGCTGAACAGCAGGAGTGTTCTGGAGAGGGATCTGAACTGGCTGGATAGATGGGTCAAGGCCAGTGGTATGAGGTTCAACAAGACCAAGTGCTGGGTCCTACACTTCAGCCACAGCAACCCCATACATCACTACAGGCTGAGGGCAGAGTGCCTTGAAAGTGGCCCAGTGGAAAAGCACCTGGGCACGTTGGTTAACAGGCAGCTAAACACAAGTCAGCAGTGTGCCCAGGTGGCCAAGAAGGCCAATGACACCCTGGCCTGGGTCAGAAGTAGTGTGGTCATCAGGACTAGGGAAGTAATTCCTCCCCTGTACTCAGCATTGGTGAGGCCACACCTTGAGTACCATGTCCAGTTCCAGGCCCCTCAATTCAGGAAGGATATTGAGGTGCTGGAGTGGGTCCAGAGAAGGGCAATGAAGCTGATGAAGGTTCTGGAGTACATGTCCTATGAGGAGCACCTGAGGGAGCTGGGGCTGTTTAGCTTGGGGAAAAGAAGGCTCAGGGATGACCTTATCACTCCCTACAACTATCTGAAAGGAGGTTGTAACCAGACAGGTGTTCGCCTCTACTCCCAGGCAACTAGTGATAAGACAAGAAGACACAATCTTAAGCTGTGCCGGGGGAGGTTTAGGTTGGACATTAGGAGGAATTTCTTCACAGAAAGGGTGACTAGATATTGGAATGGGCTGCCCAGGGAGGTGGTAGAGTCACCATGCCTGGAGGCACCTAGGGAAAGACTGTATGTGCCACTTAATGCCATGGTGTAGTTGATTGAGTTGGACTCAATCATCTCAGAGGTCTTTTCCAACCAAATTGATTCTGTGATTCATAGATAGCCCTATCTTATCTGGTATCAGGCATGTAAAAGGGAGCAAAATTATTTCCACTCTCACTGAAGAGTTTTGTGAATATATACCATCATAATCAGAACCTTTTCAATTTAACAAACTTTCTAACTTTCAGTAGGAAAGATGTATACTATGAAAAGAAGAAACTAACCAACGTTAAAAGCAGTGTCTCACAAATTAGCTCTGTTGTAACAGGTTGGAATCAGCCTTACAAACATTTTCTTCTAGCAAACACTGCTTTGGACAGTTGTGTTCTCCTCATATTTTAAGATGTTTGGCATTTTTATATGGTTGTTTATATTCCCTTTCTTTAAAAGGGAATGTGTGCTATCAGACAAGATTGCTTTAATTCATAATAACAGGTACAGCTCCTGAAGTCACAAACATGCATTTGTTTTTATTTATTGTAACTATTTGTCTTTGTTTTCTTATTTATTGGCAAAACTCCTAAGGTCCTGCAGCAGACAGGCTAACTGATGTCATCAGACGCTGTGCATGGTGATGAATGTATCAAAGCTGAACTTTTCTTGGGTTTTAACCCTATTTTTACGTCTGCCTGATGTCTTTCACAAAGTCAGGGAAAACAAGATGATAATATCAGGTATGGGGGGTTGACATAATTTGTCATTGTAAGAGTGAGCTCTTTACACTTTCAAGTAACGTCTTGATTTTGTTTTCCCTTTGACTTGCAGTAGAATGTTTTTCTTGATATACCCATTCTATGCCAAAGTTTCTTATACAATTACTTAAGAAGCTCTAAACCCAGGACAGACAAGGATTTGCCTAATGAGAAAAAGTGTGTTTTGTCCTATGTTTGCTTTGACTCCTGGCCATGCCTGAGACGGTATGACATGTCAGCTAAGATAATCACCAAATGAAAATAAGTAACACTCTTCATCTCCTTCAGTAACAGCTGTGAAGAGACCCCAGCAACCAGAAAACCACTGAAATTGAAAGAAAATGCGTTCAAGCACTGTTTATAAGATCTTATATGCATTTTAATTGTAAGCCAACAAAAAGGCCTGTCAGTTTTATCACAAATACATTAACAAAAAGTAACCAGTAAAAAACAAAACCACAACACAAGTAAAACCAAATACAATAAATAAAGCTAAGTAAAACCCCCAAAAAGCTGTAAGTACTGTGCCCGTAGAAAATAGTTGATTCTCCAAGAATCATGCTATCTGTCTATACAAATTATAATTCTGTCATGAAATTCACCTTTCATCACCTGCCAGGTCTCCAGTAAGTCTGTAGACAAGAGGCAGTAAACCATTTTTCATGTTGTAGTGTGCTTACAATCAAAGTAATCAGACCAAAAGACGTAAACTGCATTTAAATCACAAGAGTATTCATATTAATAATTGTTTTTGCAGCACAAATACAGTACAAGATTTTTCGAAAATTTGGGTTTACTCCCTGTGTGAAAGGTGTAAACATTTTATTTAGTTGTATACAATTTAATGTATGCTAAGTATGCTTCATATTATTAAGTACAAAAGTGAATGTCTGTAAAGCAGGAAAAAATGAATGCCTACAAGCTTATAGGCCTTTCCTAAAAGGACGAATTTACTGTAAGTATAGGAGTATTGATTCTTCACTAAGTGCATAAAGAGCGTAACATAATTTCCAGATGAAACAGGAAAGAAGAATAAGCAATAAAATAAAAGTCAAGGAACAGCAGTTTGTTCAATTCATGCAAAAAAAGGAAGGTGCAAAGGACTTGGCATTCAAGACCATCAGAGGGATCATCTTCAGCCTTTTTCTTTAACCCAGCTGAAGAACAGATGTAAGGTACTATTATTATTCTTAATATTAATATTAATGAACAATAATAAAATTATCTTACTTTACTTTGTAATTGAAGTTTTAATGGGTCTTTGAAGTCTTTAACTTCATAGGTTTTATCTTCTGATGTCACAATAGCTATTGAATGTGAAATAAATTTTGAAACTATGTTGAATATACATTGTGAAAATTCTTGAGGAGATGAAAGTAATAATGAGAGCACATAAGAAGGATAAAAACAGTATTTCATCACAATCATGCTAATGCCAATTATTCTCAACAGCTGATATCACAAATGAAATAAAGCTGTATGGAGTCTTTGGAGTACATCTTTTGGCCTTTGCTAACTGATGATTTTAGTTTAAATATTTTTGAAATTTATCAGCCAAGACTTTCTTTAATGATTAGTTACTTATATATGTACAGACACCAACATAGAAATTACAATTGCAGGTACCAAATTTATCATGATATTCACCTCATAATATATTCTATAGGGCTTCATAATGTTACACCACATTCTTGTAGTATCATATAGATATAAATGTGTTACATTGGCAAAGAATTAAGTAGTCAATTACAACTATGTTATATTAAGAGTCTGCCGCAACTGAATTCTATACCTGCCAGTATACTCAGCTGTAAGCAGAATGCAATTATGTAATTGTAAGCCTTCTGGCCTTCAACTCCAGCTCCAGATGCACGATAGTTTACTGTTAGACCTGTGTTATATCTGTCAGACCTCTAGAATGAGACTTAAAGAGCTCTATGTGCAAATACTTCAGGAATTTAATAATATTTTAGGTACGTACTTCAAAGCAAACTAAATAATATTGTTGATGGTCTGCATTTGCTTCAATAACTAGATGTTCTTATAGGGGGCTTAAATACCTAACAAGCATATAGACACCTAAATGTAATCCTTTTACTCTCATAGTTATTCCACCATTAGATTTGTATGTCCCCAGATCTCTGTTACTTTCACATTTTATGTATTCCTTTCATATTAATCACTGTTTTTCCCTTCAGGGTAAAAAAGGATCTAATTTACCAATCAGATGTAGACACCTACCTGCCAAATATATTTATTTGAGCTAATCACCACAGACTCCCTTTATTACCCCTAAGAAGAAAAGCTATTGTAAGATATTGTTACTTTAATCCTTATAAAGACACCTCAAGATAATTCAGTTACTTCTGTATGTGTCTAATAATATTAAATGCACTCTATGATATTCCACCTGAGATTTAGCTGCCACTTTAGGAAGTTGCTAGGGCTGTTTTTTCACCTGCAAACCCTGTGTGGATGTCAAAAGTAGCCCAGGAGATCTCAAATGGTACCTGACATGAATTCTAAATTAAAAGAATTAAGTCGCTAAAAGAAGTAATCTTTGCTGCTTTCCATGGACTGTGATGGGCCCATAGTGACACAGACCTGTAGGGGAAAAAGGGGACGGACCACTCCACACGCAACGCGGGATAAGGTGAAATGGCCGTTTATTCGACAGAGTAAAAGGGGTTTATAGGGGCTAGCTAGAAGGAGCTAGAAACTAGGCGTGGTTCGGGGAGGAGATTAACAGGTCTGTGCCAATAAAG
>JAWWEE010000001.1:72849279-72860425 GCA_035221455.1 Xenops minutus
AAGTAAAAATAATTAATCCTATTCTAATACATTTAACATGAACTACTCTATTTTAACTTATAAACCTGGGAATAACTTGTCAGATAATGAGGCATTTAATTGTTCCTGTCTTTGTTTTTGCTTTTCTTCTTATTCTTCTTTTTCCATTCCTGGTAGTCCTCTGACCGTACTCCCACACCATAGTATGATTTTCCACTTGTCAATGTCTACATGGTAGGCATTTGAATCTGACATTTAAATTTAAAGTTCATATTTTTTTCAAGTTTTAGTGACCTCTATAGCCAAAAAGTTTTCTTCATTTCTAGTAATATTTTCCAATTTTAAAGTGAGTCTGACATAGAACTTTATCCTGTGAACTCTTTTTAATTTAATAAGCCTGTTTTACCTTTAGTACTACCTATATGAAGTTCACCTGTTCTGGTTGCTATCGCAATGGATGTGACTGTGTTGGAAGAAGATGTGCTATTTGAGGCAAGTATGTCAGTCATAAGACAGAAGAGTTCCTCAGACTCAGTTTAGATTCTTAGTATTCACTGTCCGTATAAACCTTACATCCTGAGGATTAGAGATAGCTCTACATTCTTGTATGCCAATGAAAGTTTGAAGGAGAAGGGAAATAGCAGTTCTGAAATGCAGATCTTATTTATTCAGGTTCCAGAAAGGAAGAATTTCCAGAAAAAGAAGGATCTTTCTGCTTTGTTTTGTTCTTGCAATACTATGGAGATTTCTCATTTCTAGTTTCAGCCCACAGTTTATCTGATGACTTCATGATACCATTACAGACATTAACCATTATGCGTCTTGTTAAAAATAGTTGAACTTACTGGAAAAATTGTGAGAAAGAGCTTGCAAGTGTATCACAGGGGATAAAGTTTTCTTTCATGAGTCTTGTTCCTGAGCATGAATGTTCTTTCACTATTAACAGGACTCCTTAGTAAAAAACACTAATTCAAATGCAAACATGCATGTGTGAGTCATGTTAAGCTGAAAAGATTGAAAATGAAATAAATAAATTTGCTCTCTATCTACTCCACTAAAATTTAAAAGAAACTGAAATCACTGGAGCTTCATGAGATGGTGAAGCTTTATTACTCAACTGACTCTTCACAGTGATTTAGATGAAAACTTAACAGCAAAAAATAAGACTAAGCTAACCATTAGCACCACATTGATGAGGTTTAACAAGTATGGATAATAACAGTGATAATAAAGATGTCTTTGGAAATTTTCATCAGCTTATAGACAGTTAAATTCAGAGACCACCATCAAAACATGGAAGTGGTAATTTTAGCATTATTTAGGTATGTATGCAAGAATAGATATATATGCATATATGCACATACATATAATGCTATTCCTAATATGTTCATACACATCTTTGAATTCACATTGAAAATCACTTCCATAATGTATTATTTTATGTTCTACACAGAAATTCTCTTTTACAAAATATGAAATGTAGTTAATGGAACATAAAATTCTAACTAAAGCTTCCAGCTGACAGGCTTCGGTAGCTGTGTTGAGAACTAGCAATGGCACTCGTTGTGTCTGGTGGTTTCTGATAATAGCTCAGGTTTGCAGGAATTAGTAATACTGTTAAGGCATCTACTTACTTCTTTCAGTTGAACCAGAGGAAAAATGAAATATGAAATATTTATCTGTGGGGGGAAAAAAAATAACAAAGAAAGCAAAAGAACCCCCCCCAAAAAAAAAACCCAAAAAAACAAAACAACCAAAAAACACCCAAAAAAACACCACCAAAAGAAACCAGAAACAAACCACAAGGCTTATAATAGTTTCTTCTTGCAAGTTTTTTACTGTTCATCTTCTCTACTTCCATCCAGAACTGTTTATGTCCTTTTCACTTAAGGTTGATGCTGTACTAATAGAAACACATTAGGGAGTTGTTGCCTTCTCCTTGCTTTTCTGAATTGTTAGTTTCTTAAGGAGACTCAGAATAAGATGCAAGCATTGCAACAGAGATGAAAACAATGCACTTCACAGTATTTTCCTTTGTACTGCTGAAATAGCTCTTTCTGATAAGAAAGACAAGAAGTAGCTTCAGTATTTCTCATTTGTGGCATTCATACAGAATCACATCTGACTGTGGTATGAATGATTCTCTAGAATCTTCAATAGAAAATACCACTATTAAACAAGTAGGCAAAATGTAAGGTTGAAATCAAAGCAGTCATAAAGGAATTTGATGGCAGAGAACTTGATTTTTCCATTCTTATCCAAGGTCAATACTTGTGTTATTTATAAGGGACTTAACTGATTTATTTGGGTTTCTTTCTGGCTTCAGCTCTGAAGGAAGAAAAGTGGTGGAACTTGGCCCAGAATAAATTATCATTATCATTGCTATTTCCACAAATAATTAACCTTCAAAAAGACTGATATAAATAATACTGACACCAAAAATATATCCTCTAGTGCTTGGAGAATGAGTGACACAAATAAGCTTCTAGTGAACTTCCAAACCCTGGTTCATGAGAGGTGAGATCTGCATTAAACAGAAGAATAACGTGCAGCCTACTAGATCTTTTTAGCTGTTCAAGTGTATGTAAAGCTCCTTAGACAGTTTGGGAATTTGTCAAATATATTCACCTGCTGAACTACCTGAAAGAGTCATAGAATCATTTAGGTTGGAAAAGACCCTTTGAGTACAATGGTTAACCTGACATGTTTTTTAAATACCTCCACGGATAGTGGCTCAACCACTTCACTGGGAAGCCTTTTCCAAAGGACAACCACTTCAGTGAAGAAATTTTCCCTAATATCTAACCTAAAACTCCCCGTTAGTCCATTATCTGTCATCTTGTTGCTTGAAAGTAGGGAAAAGCCTCCTTTCAGTTAATTGTAGAGAGCGATGAAGTTACCCCTGAGCCTCCTTTTCTCCAGGCTAAATAACCCCAGCCTCCTCAACTGCTCCTGATATGACTTCCAGTACAGCTTCTTTGCTCTTCTCTGGATGTGCTCCAGCACCTTGATGTCTTTCTTGTAGTGAGGGGCCCAAAACTGAACACAGCACTAGAGGTCTGGCCTCACCAGTGCTGCGTACAGGGCGACAATCCCTGTCCTAGTCCTGCTGGTCACATTATTTTTGATACAGACCAGGATGACACTGGACTTCTTGACCACCTGGGAACACTGTGGGCTCATGTTCAGCTGGCTGTCAACCAACACATCCAGGTCCTTTTCAGCCAGGTTGCTTTCTAGCCACTCTCCCCACAGCCTGAAGTGCTGAATGGTATTATTGTGATCCAAGTGCAAAACCTGGCGCTTTGCCTTGTTGACCCTCATAAAATTGGCCTTGGCCCATTGATCCAACTATGCAGGTTTCTCTGTAGAGCCTTCCTACCCTCCAGCAGATCAGCACTCCCATGTGTCCTCTGCAAATTAGGAAACTGACTTGCAATTTAAAACAATTTTTCACATGTAATATTAACTGGAAAAAGAAAATAAACAAACAAAAAACCCCAGACAAACAAAACACCCAACCCAAACCAAAATAGCAGATATTATCAGTGGTACTGTCTACCATTCTCCAGATAGAAAAAGACCTAACTCCTTCCACAAAACAGTTAAAATTAATTGGATTTCTTGCCATTAGAGTTTTGTCTATTAAAGAAATACTACTCCCGTTACCAGTCTTAAGACATGCTGATGACATATTTGTTAGTAAAGGAAAATTTTTTTCTTTTAAAGATCAAACCTACACAGTTAATTCTTAACTATTCATTTTTGTAGTCTTTCCTTTTCAGAAGACACACAGTGGCCATGAGGAATCTATTTAACTTTACTTGCATAATTTAACAGCCAGCAATTTCCATTTGAGGAAAAGACATTGCAGATTTCAGAAACAAACACATTCTTAAGTAAATGTGTTCTGAAAAGCCCTTTGTCTCAGAGTTTGGAAAAAATGGAATATGGACATATATTGAGGCTAAGTATATCACTGAGAATCTAAATGTCATTGTAAGTGTACAAATGATGTGCTTAACTACACCACATTCCTCCTATTTGGTGGGAAGTTATTGGTAGCTATACAAGACCACTTTCAGTAATGCAAATCCATGGATGCTGCTTCACTCTCTTTCCCATTCACATTTTTTACTCTGCAATTATATACACAAGGCCTCATGTTATGCTATGCACAACCCAACTCTCCTCTTTCCTTACAGTTATTTTTCTTGTCTCAGGAGAAACCTTGAGATAACAAAAGCAAAATAATTTCTTTTCTTCTCTTTCCAATATAATTTTAATATGGCCAGCTACTGAATAATGAATTACAGATAGGCTAAAAAAATAAATCTTTCTCTACCGGTAAGGGCATTCAAACACAATGAAACAATAATGCATAAAATCCAGGGTCATCCTTGGTTATGTTGTCAAGTGTTTTTTTATGCATTCTTCCCAGTGTCATCAATGCTGTCTGGATTGAGACACATATAGAAAGGAGTAGGACAGTTCCACAGCACAGATAAGAAAAATAATATGGATTTTAGAGTTACACTTCCTTTCTCTCTCTCCCTCTGAGATGAGCAGCCAGAAAGGCAACTTTGTTAGAAGGGGAAAATCACTGACCAGAGGAAAATACCTTCTGAAATACTGACAGGGAAATTGCCTGCCAGACTGGGAGCTGTGAGTTTGGGAACTGGAGTTGGGAACCAGAAACACATTTGAAAAGCGCAGCTGGAATCTTTGAAGTACAGCTGAGTACCTAGAAATTGGACACATCCTAACTGCAAAATAAAGGAATTGTAAAGACAGTGAATTATTTAAAGAGATAAAAAAAAAAAAAAATGTTTTGTAATAAAGAGTAAAACATCCTGAGAAAGTAAGAATCAATTCCTAATGCTGGCAGTTCTATCTCCAAGAACATGAAAGCAATTTGAAAAAAAAAAAAAAAAATTGGTCTGAAGGAACAGAAAACATCATCATCACTTGATTGCCCCAGGTGAAAAATAGAAATTAGTAGCATCTGTTGGCAGCCTGAAGTGGTGATGTTCTGTGCTCTCTTGTATCTTTTTTATATAAAAAGAACTAAACTTTTATCCAGAATGGAGGCTCTCTCTGATAACTTCCTGTGCTATACATACTTTAACTTTCTTAAACAGAGTATATCTACCCAAGACTTCTATGAGACCTTAGACCCTCACCAGGCACACCTGAGTGACTCCAAACTCTGTAATGTGGATCATCTTTGAAGTAAAACTGAAGTCTGTTATTTTCCTGGTCCCTCTCTGAGTCCTGTTCTGGGATCAGTTCTATTTGTCCTGCTTTTGGGATTGTTGGGTCCCTCTTATAGGATAAAGCCTCTGTGTCTTTGTGTATTACAGAATACAAATAAGTGTATAATGTCCACCTGCAGGCTGGATAACATCTCATGTTGTAACATACTCTAAGACAGTAACTGCTTCTAATGAAATAGGTTTCCTTATTTGCTTCTGAACACCCTGCTTGTGATGACTAAAGCAGTATAGAGGGGGAAATCCCATGATGGGGTAAAATCCACCAGGTTTTTTGCTCTATTCCTTTCAATTCATTTTGTGCAGGATCAGAACAGTGTCTGCCCGTATTGCATCTCCAGAAGCCAAAACTAAAGAACAGAGGAAATATTTTTGCCACTTCATTCTTTGATACAGGCTTTTAATGATTCTCTGTGCCTAATATTTGCTGTAAGTGCTTTGTATCTTATTTAGTGGAGCTAAACATTTTGAATTAAGAAATAGCATTCTGTGCTAAAATGGGAGGCTGTATTTAAACATTGTTTATATTTATTTACATGGTTGCATTAGTGCCCTAAAGATAAAAATAGGTATATAAGACTAACAAGACAGATTTAAAAGCCAAGTATACAATTTCCATCTTGATTCAGGTTGCATATTCCTGTTACTAGACGTATTAGCATTCATAGATGCTGGATCACTGTTTTCTTAGAAAAGCAACATGACTTATGTATGTATCTACATGTATCTGTTTACGCAGAAATAGAATATAAACAGTTTACAAATTTTACCTCTGTGAAAAGAAACATGGATGAGATAACAGGATACCAGCAAACGAAATTCATGCATCAAGGTTTATTCTCTGCACTTTTTTTCATCTCTCTTGTGAAGTCTGAAAAGTATATATACAATCTATAAAGCCATTTTTCAACTTATTCTGTCTGAGTGAAGGAAAGTGAAGCCTTTGGTGTAACAAATTGATGTTTTTGACTTTGGTCAATTCTGTGCTGTCTTTCACAGCTGAATTTTACAAAAAAAATAAAAAAGAAAAATTGATTTTTTTTTCTGAATGAAATTAAGAACAAGAGCCCCTAAAAATAATTAAAGAAAGATGATACTGTTCTTAGCAATATAGGAGCTCAGTGACACATACATCACTACCAGAACCAAGATTGTAGCTTGGGCTTCTGGAAGTCAAGCCATCATTAACTCACGGAACAAGAAGCAGAATAAACTTACGCTTGTAGTGCCATTTCCCTGTATTTGTCTGGTTTTTTTTTAAAAGAATGTAACTTTGCAGACTGCTTCTCTAATACCAGAGGTCTGCTGTTGCTGGTGATTTGTTTTGCTTTGTCTTTTTCTGGGCTTAAGATGACCTTTTGTTAATCATAAATTTCTTGGTTTCCTGTCACACTATCTCAGAAGTTCTTAAATAGAAACAAGAGCTCTATTTGCTGTGTAGCTGCTGAGAAAATAATGTCAAGGCAACTGTGGTCTTGGGAAGATTTCTGAAGTGTTTCTGCAACCTAAAAGTAATGAGACTGTGGAATGCTGCTGCCCTAGAAGGTGTCAAACATAAGCTCTCTGCTAAATCTGACTCAGTAAGTTTTGAACTTTGTGGGAAGCTTTTTAAAACCTGGGTTTATTCCAAAAAAAAAGGCTGAAATTAAATAGTAAGCAAAGAAACAAAGCATTTCACATGGACTAATCTGCAGCTGTCCCACGAAACTGGCATTCCCAGGCCACCATCGAGCAGATCAAAGGTAAATGGCACAGCATTGTACAATCCAGCTGGAAAAGAACTATAGACCATTCACTTCTGCTTCATAACATGATCAGAATTACGTAGCTCATGGCTGTCAAGTATATTTTCAGGCTACTCTCAAAGTCCTTCAGTTTTGGAGACTCATAATATTCTTTGGGCAATCTATTCCAATTTTTCTAATGTCTAATCAAAATCTTCAGCGTGACGCTTAAGCCCATTATTTCTTCTCCCGTTCATCCTGGACATGGAAACTGAACATATCTGTGTGGAGACAAGGAAATAAAGACATTACATTTTGACTGCATTTATTTATTTATTTATTTATTGTTTGGATTTCTTGTTGTTTTGCTTCGGTTTTGGTTGGTTTGCGGGTTTTTTTGTAATTAAATTATAAAAAGTCTAATCTTTTTGCCGTGTTGATTTATTTGGTGGAAAGTAAAAGACATGCTAAGTAAAGTAAGCATTCCGTGGGTTTGCATGGGCTTAGAAAAGAGGTTGATAAGTCTGAACACCTTTTAAGCAGCTTGTTGAAACAACTATAAGTTGTAAAAAATTACGAATTTTTTATGTACCTACATAAAATATGCTAGAAACAAACAACTGCTATGTTTCATAGCTGTTTTCTCTATTTTTCTGAAGTAGTTTTAAGGGAATTGGTGCTTAAAACTTACTGAAGTTTGATAAGAACTGAGGTTTTTTTTCTATTTTTTTAAATATCTCTTTAGAAATTGTATTTGTAAATTATTTCATACCTATGAAGAAACTGTTGTTTTTAGTGAAGATGAATTCGTCATCTTTACAGCTAGTGCTGTTCATTTTTCTACAACAGAATTTAATTCTACCTTCTGGAGCATTCAGAGTTACTCTTGATGTTTTGTGTGAGATGAGGGAGGTAATTTGGTTTATAATAGTCAGATTTTTGTGCAATACACAAAAAAATACACATAAAAGGAAGAGTGTAAACAATTGTTCAATATTCTTAGATTGTTACAAAAGAAATACCTCTGTTTTAAATCCTTAAATACAATGGAAATTACTAAAACCTATTTTATATAACTTAGTAAGTGGCATATTGAAGTACCCAAAATTGTTTCATAACATAAAGTCATAATATTGTGGAATAGTTTGGGTCTGAAGAGACCTTTAAAGGCCATTTAGTCCAAATCCACCCTCAGTGAGCAGGGACATCTTCAACTAGATCAGATTACTCAAAGCCCTGTCCAACCTGACCCTTCCTTGAATGTTTCCAGGAGGTGGCATCCACCACTTCTCTGGGCAAGGTTTTATGGTGTTTCACCACTTTTATAGTAAAATATATCTTACTTATAACTAATCTAAATCTACTCAATTTCAGTTTAAAACCATTACCCCTTCACCTATCACATTAGGCCACACTAAAAAGTGTGTATCCCCATCTTTCTTATAAACACCATTTAAGTAATGAAAGGCCCCAATAACATCTCCACAGAACCTTCTCCAGACTGAGCAACTCCAACTCTCTCATCCTGACCTCATAGAAGAGGTGCTCCAGCTCTCTGATCATTTCTGTGGCCCTCCTCTGGACCCACTTCAACAGGCTCATGTCTTTACTGTACTGAGGTCTCCAGAGCTGGATGCAATACTCCAGGTGGCATCTCATGACAGCAGAGTAGAGGGGTAGAATCACCTCCCTGGGCCTGCTGGCCATGCTTCTTTTGATGCAGCTCAGGATATGATTGTCTTTCTGAGCTGCAAGTGCACATTGGTAACTCATGTCCAGCCTCCAAAGTCCTCCCAAGTACTCCCAAGTCCTTCTCAGCAAGACAGCTCTTGATCTGTTCATCCTTCAGCCTGTATTGGTACTGAAGGTTGCCCCAATCTACATGCCTTGTTCTTGACCTTGTTAAACTTCATGAGGTTCCCATGGGCTTACTTCTCAAGTTTTTTCAGATCCCTCTGGATGTCATTTTGTCCTTCAGATGTGGCAACTACACCACTCAGCTTGGTGTTGTCTAGAATTTTGATAAGAGTATACTCAATCCCACTATGTCCTTGATGAAATATCAAGCAGTTCTTTCCCCAATACACATTTCTGAGGAACATCACTGATCTTGATGTGAATATTGACCTATTGACCGCTACACTCTGGATGCTGTCACACAATTGTTCAATTCCTTATTCATTGAACAGTCCACGCATTGAATCCATATCTGTTTAATTTAGGGTGTGGAGGACTCTGTCAAGGGCACTACAGAGCTCCACATAGACAATATCTGTAATCCTTCTCTTGTCCACTGAGGTAGTCACTGCATCATAGAAGATCACTACATTGGTCAGGCAGGATGATCCTTTGGAAAAGCCATGCTAGCTGTCTCAAATCATCGCCTTATCCTCCATGTGCCTTAGCATTGCTTCCCAGGCACAGAGGTGAGGCTGACACGTAAGTAGTTCCCAGTTCTTCCCTTCTACTCCTTTAAGATGGGTGTGCTGTTTCCGTTTTTTCCAGTCATCTGAGAACTTCACCAGACTGCCATGACTTTTCAAATAGGATGGAGGGTAACTTGGTAATTACATCAACCAATTCCCACAGGACTCTGGAGTGCATCTTGTCAGGTCCCATAGACTTCTGTATGTTCATGTTCTTCAGATGGTCAAGAACCTCCTGAGCTTCTGTTACAGTGGGAGGAATTTTACTCCCGCAGTCCACATCTTGTGATTCAACAACCCAAGATATGTGGGAAGAGAGGTTGCCATTGAAGAGTGAAGCAAAAAAGTTTGTGAGTACTTCAGCCTTCTCTTTGTCATTTCTCAGTTGTGTTCATCAGGGTGTGTTCATCTTTGACCTTGTTTTTCTGGCTGGCATACCTATAAAAACCCTTACAATTCTTTGCATCCTTTAGCAAGTTCAGCTCCAGATGCTCCTTGGCCTTCCTCACCCCAACTATCCCTACACAAATGACCAGCATCTCTGTATACTCTTTCCAGAATACATGTCCCTATTTCCACTACCTGTGCATTTTCTTCTTGACCTTTAGTTTGATTCAGTAGAGTTTCATTCAGCTATGCCAGTCTCTTACCTTCCTTTACTGATTTCTTATATTTGCGCAACGAGAACTCTTATGCTGTATGGACAGTGTCCTTATAGATCTGCAAGATCTGCTCTGTTCCCAAGGGATTCTATTGACTAACACCTTGTATATATTTAATTTCATTCAAATACTTTCCCTTCAAAATATATTTTCTTCAAAGTGTTTCTTAACATTTTTTTGTGTCTTCCACAGAGACACAAATGTGGCATCTAATATTATATCCATATCTACACTAGTCTAAACTGGATTGAATACAGAAGAATTTTTAAAAACCCAAGCTCAGGGTCAATATAAACCTTTCTCTTTATTAATTTAATGCATTAATTAATTTCATTAAGCGTGTGTGCTCGTTTTGTCTGAGTTATTTTTTTTTTTTTCTCATGGAAGCTAGTATGAAGTTATGATTTGAATTTTTCCTGAAAACTGTGTTGATAGCACAAGGAAGTTTTAGTTATTGCTAAGCAGTGCTTAAACAGTGTAAAGATCTTTTCTGCTTCCCACCCCATCAGTGAGTAGGCTGGCAGTGTACAAGAGTTGGAGGGGACACAGCTGGGATAGCTGAACCCAGGTGACCAAAGGAATAATCCATACCATATGGTATCATGATTAGCATATATAGCTGGGGGAAGAAGGAGGAAAGGGGGTGTTCAAAGCAATGGCATTTGTCTTCCCAAGTAACCATTCTGTATGGCAGAGCCCTGCTTTCCTGGAGATGGCTGAACACTTGCTTGCCCATGGGAAGTAGTGAATGAATTCATTGCTTTGCTGTGCTTGAATGTATGTTTTTTGTGTTATCTATTAAACTGTCTTTATCACAATGCACAACTTTTCTGTCTTTTACTCTTCCAATTCTCTTCTACATCCCTCTAGTGGGAATTGAGCCACTGCCCATGTAGGGTTAAGCCAGGATACCTTGGCTTTTTCTACTAGTTCTACTAAACAACCTGATTTTTCTTCTCTTCCCTTTCTTCTTTGTTTTTTACTATCTTATTTCAAGTAATGTCTATTGTCCTAGTTCAGCAGGAGGGACCAGTTATCACTGGGTGGGAGTGATAAAAAGCTATGTATTCTACCCCCTCTAT
>JAWWEE010000001.1:72868884-72901682 GCA_035221455.1 Xenops minutus
GCTTTGCAATAAACTGAGCTTTGCTGTTAACTCATATTGAGTTGTCTCTCTGCTCCACGAGCCGGCCTCCGTTGCAATAATATATAGCCATAATATATCAATTATAGTATTTAGCTGATAAAGAATATAAATATACCACCTTATATTTTATTACACAATATATTATTTATTTATCTATTTAGATTTAATAATTTAATGTTTTGGGGTTTTTAAAAGAATGTGTATAAATACCCTATATATAACCTACTATATAAATACTGTTTGTATAAGAACAAACAAAACTGTTGTTTGATACAACAGTAAAGTGCAGATGTATTTGATGTCTTGAAATAGTTTCTTGTGAATAAACTTTAAATTAGAAAATTACTTATAAATGTCAAGTGAACTATTCTGCTTACTTCTTTTAATCTTGAGAATATGAATACCAGCCACTTACTCATAGTTACTTTCAAAAACTTCCAACATTTTCAGTTATGTTGGATGGCTTCTAAAGGGCTAGGAGAAAAGTGGTATTTATTTACACTTATGACACAAATTAAAGGATAAACAGAAAATATTTTCGTGGCTACATTTAAAGATATGTTAAGATGTTTCAAGCTTGTAGGCCTGCATGACAAGAGTCTCTTAATGTCAGCAGGAAACATAAACTGCTTCATGGATTCATGAGGATGAGGCCATCCTCAGTCTAAAAGTCAGAGAAAGAAGGATGTAGCTGTGAGCACACCTAATGTTCCAGACCTCAGGCCTTAACACTGTATTCATTGTAGTGATGCACTACAGTCCTATCTGTTAAATCCACAGATAATTATCCTCCTCATGTTTATGAGAATAAAGCACGAATTTCAAATATTATGTCACTGTTGACTGACAACACATGTAAAGTCATTCCCCTAGATGCACTTAATTAATATTCCTTTTTTTCCTCCCTGTGGCAAGTTTCCCTCCCACTTCCAGTCCATCTTATGCATACGATAAATAGTAAAAAACATTGATAAAGTTAAATGTTCTGTTTAAAATTTTGTTCATTTTGGCATGAAGAAGGCAGAAAACAGTATCCACCGCCCTTCAGAAGTGGTGATCATATACTACCTACATTACAAAATTTTTCAGGATGGATTTGAAATGCATGAAATAAAAGCAGTTGCATCCCCATTTGAATCTCATACTGGGTTCTTTGGTAATTCTGTACAATGTAATAAGAGCAGCAATAAGTCTCTTCACATTTTCCAAGTCTATTTTTTTGAATTGTTAAAACCCATCTGCTGCTGCTCCTCACATTTTATTTCATTTTAATTTGATTGATATTTGTGTTAATGAGACCTTTTCATAAGTTGTGCCCATTAAACTTTTAAGTATTCTTTCAGTTGTTATTTCTGATGCCTACCAAAAAACATGGATGATAATGGGAATAAGTAATGTCCTAGATAAACTTTTATTTTAATGGTTCTCATTTAGGAAAAAAAAAAAAAAAAAAAAGCCCAAACATTTAAGACTTCAGTGAATCACATATTTTCCAGTTGGCTTCCCAACAATTTTTTTTTTATAGACCCTGCTTAGATGGTGTTTAAGTGAGCAGTACATTTTTACTTATCTAAATTGAAAACAATAACTGCATGAAATTAAACTGGACTACATGTTGCAGTATTACTATATTTCAGTACATGAATGCAAGTTAAATGATCTGTGTGATGTTGGCAGCAAATAAAAAATGAATAATATAATAAAAATTATTACTTATTAACAAAACAAGGCTCTTTGCATAACTAGCCGCAGAACAATGAATGCATATGTCACAGAATATCATTAGGGACAAATTCTGTCCTTGATTGTTTGTAAAATGTTTCATTCAATGTTGGTGAAAGTCCTGCATCACATAATAGTGTAATAAATGACTTAAGAAGAAAATAATTCCAAACTAGTACTTCATGCTTCTATTTAACTGTTACTACTTCTGCATGAGTTGTGAATTTTTTGTCTAAACCTACAAACAGTTTCCATTTTAGTAATAGTGCTCTCAAGTACTCGACCTCTCAAGTATATATAGTAAATTAATACAACTTGATGTTCAAGATACAACTTGATATTAATAATCATTCTTAATTATGAAATTTAATTGAATACTAAACTGACAAAAACATATAAGGAGAAGGCTTAGGTATTCAACAACTTTCTCACTTCAGTCCTCTGGTGATCTCTGTGCCCACAACTCTCAATAGAATGGACTACAAGACAGGGACTGGGGCAGCAAAGTCTCTTCCACTGTAGAAGATCAGGTTTGAGACCACCTGGTGAACCTGAATCTATCTGACCTGATGAAATGCATCCCAGAATCCTGAGGGAATTGGCTGATGCAATTGATAAGTCACTTTCTATGATCTTTCAAAAGCCATGGCAGTCATATGGAGATAGAAATAAGCTCGAGTATGAGATTGTTCCATGATGTTTCAGGAGTGCACTGAAACACAGTATCAGTCCTTTAGGCCTGGTGGTTCGCCTGTATCCCCATGACCTAAAATGCAAAGTATCTTTTTGGTGTCAACCTGACATACACTTTATTTTTGCTGCAACTTTACTGCTCTCATACAAAAATAGAAGTATTGCATTGGCAATGCAAGGTTTCCTTTACTGAAACTCTTTAGCTGATCTCTTTTTTCTGTGCCAGTAACAACTCAAAAGGCTGTGAAATTAAGAACATAGAATTATATATAAATACATAAATTGGATATGTAATTGGTCCTACTTTGTGCAAGAATAGTCTGAATATTTTGTGCCACTATTAATGTTGAAAAACAACCCTGAAATGGGGCATATGAGCTTCAGTATATAAAGAAATAAATATTCCCTCTTAGAAATGAAAACACTTTTAAAGAATAAGGCCAAAAAAAATTGGTATGAAAGGTGGGTTTGCCCTTGGTTGGCTGCCAAAACCTCTGTTGCTACTATCTCACTCCTCCTCATGAACAGGACAGGAGGAGAAAATTAAATGGAAAAGTTTGTGATTCAAGATAAAGACAGGATCATTCATCATCTACCATCAGAGGAAAAAAAAAAAAAAAAAAAGAATCCACTACGGGAAAATTAATTTAATTTTTTTTGCCCTTTAAAAATAGGGTAGAATGACAAGGAAAAAAAAAAGCAACAACAACAACAATAAAAGAAAAAAAAAAATGAAAGAAACCCAACACTATCCCTCCACCCCTCCGTTCATTCCAGGCTCAACTTTGCTCCAGATTTCTCTACCTCCTCTCCCTGAGCAGTTCACAGGGATGAGAAGGGGGTGTTGTAGTCAGCTAATAACCTGTTGTCTCAGATGTTCTTTCCTCCTCATGCTCCTCTGCTCCAGCATACAGTCCCACCTAGGGGAGAGAGTCCTCCAAGAACTTTACCCATGTGGGTCCTTCCTACAGGTAGCAATTCTTCACAAAGTGATCCAGCGTGGATCCTTTCCACGGGATGCAGCCCTTCAAGAACAGACTTCTCTAGTGTGAGTCTCCCATGGGTTTACATGTCCTGATTAAAAATATGCTTCTGTGGGGGCTCCTGTCCACAGGACACATCTCCTGCCTGCTCCTATGTGGGCTGTCCATGGGTTGCAGCTTCCTTCAACACATATCCACCTACTGTGGCATGGAATCCTCTACAGGCTGCAATATGTGTATCAACTATTAACTATGATGAAAATTCTCCTAACTTAGATATGTAATAAAAAATTGTCCACACTCCACTAATATTCCCATGATATTAGAATATATTAAACCATGTGAAAATGAGCAACATCAGCAGGCATCTTCAGCCTGTAGCTCAGAGTGCATCACAAAGGGTACAAACTTTGCTGAACAAGCAGAAGGAAAAGAATTTCTTGTGACGTTTAGTTAAATGGTGTAGCTTACTGATGGGAATTTCTAAGTGCATTTATTGTTTCCTTAATTAGTGCATCAAATACTCAAATGTTCTTTTGAATCTGTAAGAAGATATGTTTAATGATTCTTTCATATAATAAACACTCCCAGACATCACCTGTCTGTTGAAATGAATGCAGAGAATACATCAATAGAGACAATGGAAAGGTTCCCTGGAACATCTGGCACATAGATCCATGCACAAGAAAGCCTAAGAAATGTGATATACCATATGTGAAGCAAAGATTTGAAGAGATAAGAATGGTTTGGAATAAACATGACTTTAAAAGTAAAAAGCACATGACCAGGAGACATGAAGAAAATCAGTGAAGGGTAAAGGTTATAATATTCAAAGCCTAATATATATAAAACTATGCACTAGTGGCATATCTTTTACAGAATCCAAGGAAAACTCCCCAAAGTAGTAGTCCACATATTCATATTGTCATATATTTATTGTATCTATTGAAGGTCTCTGTTAGTGAATTTTATTTTCTTCCCATGGAAAATAAACTGACGAAATAAATAAACTGATGCAATGCCTTCATCAGTTTAACACAGCTGTACTTCAAAATATGACATTTTTTCTATCTAAAAGGTGTAGATGTGGAATATAATAATTTGATGAACACTTCGATCTCTGGCTCATCTTCAGTGTGGAACTAAATGCTAATTCATGTCAACACCTCAAAGTCTTGTCCATTTAAACTGACACTGACAAAACTGTAAAAGTAGAAACTGTATTTTTTTCCAGAGTTTTTTTCTTAGATTTTCCTCTGACTTACAAATTGCCCTGAATCTGAAACAGCTTGTCTTGGCTGTCAGAGTGAAGCAGAATTAACATGTAATGGAGAAGAAATTAGAGAACTGATGAATAAAATATAGAAAACTTACATATAAATGATGACACTGAAGCATGTACACAGTAATTTAATACGGGTTTGGACTGCCCTACTTTTTCTATAATATACCTTTATTTTTTGTCATAAGAGAACACCTAAAAACGTGTTTTCAGAGAAGCTTGAAAGTTGCTTATCTAGTTTGAACAGAATAAGTCATTGAAAGACGAAACAAGTACTGTGTATTTATTCCAGAGGGGAGTTTAGTAATGTCATTTCAATCTCAATAGTAGTAATTTTAGTAATATATAACAAAGCATAGCTGAAAGGAAAGGTGAGAGCCATTAAAGAAAACAAAATCAAATAACTCCAAAACCATTCATAATGATACCTTAATTTTCATTAATTTTCAAAGTTCTTACTGTGCATTTTTAAAAATAAAATATAATTCAAAGTTTTAGTTAGACTATAGAAGCTTTTATATTGTTAATTTTTATGTGCATGTGGATAAGTGAAACAGAGAACTATTTTCCAAGATATAAGGAATAACAGATACTGATTTTTCTCCCTTCTTTGCAACATAGAAAACTTCATTTTCTGGAACTCTGAAATTACTTCTTTTTTTTTTTTTTTTTGTCAAATGAAAGAGTATTTCTGTATTATACTGTTTCTCCTAAGCAATGAGAAATAGGTCCAGCAGTTGGAATCTTTCTTCTTGGACCTTCTCCAGTATTAGGAAATCAGAAACTTAGTGGAAGAATTGTTGGCTGGGTGATTACATTGAAAACTCACAGTATTGGTTCAGTGAAAATTCTGTATCTCAGATCACTTTCATATCATGTTGTGTGACAACACAGTTTTGCTGACTCAAATAGCTTATGAGTTTTTCTGGACATCTGCCTTTGCTAGTGAATGGTGTTACTTCCCATTTTTAAACCACAGTTTTCTGTGCTGACAGTTTCTAATAGACTGACGAGCTATTTTAAGAACCAGACCCTAATCCAAGAGAATCCTGTTTTTTTGCATGGAACAAAAACTATTTTATATAATTCTTTCAACACTGAAAGTTAATGAGAAAAAAAAAAAATTAAAAATGCTACCTGCTTGTAATCTGACATGTAATGAGCAACATTGTAAAATGAAAAAAGAAATTAAAATGAAAGTTCACACCTGCCATGTAACGTTAATTTTTAAGTGAGATTTCAGGAGACTGCAGCTCCTTACAGAACTGATAAAAATATCCCAGCTATTTTTCCCAGCAATCTTAGTGTTTTTCTTCTTTACCTTCTGAGGGAAAAAGAGGTCTATCTATTTGTAAACAGCTTTCTATGTTAGCGCTAAGATGTCATAAAGACGCAAAATGGAATTATAATATTTCAAATGTCATTATTACTGTCACCGACCTATCTGAATTTGTTTATTACAATTATCATGAAGAAATCTACAGATATTTTGCAGACAAATTGCATTTTCTAGTAAATTCTTCTTTTGGCACATGCACCTGGCTATCTCTATAACTGATTTATATAAAGTTGTGAATTATTAAAACACCTATGAAGAATGGAGGAGGAAGATAAAAAATGTAAAAATTGAAGAAAAAAAATCAAGAATCAGTTTCTATTACATCAGTCCTGTACTTGGAGCTACTTTATATTCTGTTATCCCAGATCATCCAGGTAGTTTGAAATAAATGCTACTCATGTTCTGATTAGTCGCACCTTTGCTACCACAAGCTCATTATAGAGAATAAATATGTCAGCAACAGAATCTATCCACACTTCTAGTACAGTATCACTGCAGCTAAGTCTGTTGTATGAAGAATGATGTTGTAAAAAATACTTTGCCACAGCTTGGCAGATTCAAGTTGCCAGAGTGGCAGAAAAATATTTTATATGTATACAGCTGATAATTATTTCATTGGAATAAATGTGGAAGACAAGCAAGAATAAGGCTGCTTTAAGAATAAAAACAAATCAAGTTATATGTCATGATATTTTAAAATGTAGTAAGGCCTGGATCCATATCTAGCACACTTTAGAGCTTTACAAATTGATCTTTTTTTTTTCCCTCAAGAATTAAATTCCAACACCTGAAGTGTTCTGTTGTCTATTTAATATTACTCTTTCAGGTTTGAGGTTTTGTGTGGTTTGGATTTTTTGTTTGGTTGGTTTGTTTGTTCATTTTTGTTTTGTTTGTGGTTTGGGGTATTGTTATTTTCACTATTTATTATTATTAGTGCTTTCTTTCTTTTTTTGGTGGGAGGTTGAGGTAGTTTTTTGGTTGGTTGGAGAGTTGTTGTTGTGATGTTGTCTTCAATAAAATAATCTTCAGCTTTACAGAAAAAAGATGTAACAGGAAGAAGCCGCTACTAGGACACTGATTTTCCAAGTGGCACTGGCTTTCTCTCATAAGCTGATGTGTGTTTGCTCCCTGCTTGCCCCTGCTTCAAGGATAACATGCATTTCTCCATCTGTGGTACCACATCAACATTTCCTAGCACTTAATTCCATTTAATTGTTTCTTCCAATTTGTGCAAATGTACTTTTATAAAGGGAATTATTAGAATAAAGCCAGTGTTTCATTAATTCACTGAGCCTCAGAGTATTCATTCTAGATGCTCTTTCTTGCCTGAAATGATTCTATGTATCATGGGCATCAGCAGAATATCTTGCCTTTTTGCTGAAAATATTAATTTCCTTATTGTGATTCCTTATTGTGATTATTTCCTTATTGTGATTATGTGATATTATTCTTTTACTCATCCAGAATTTACCTTATAGAAAACAGTAGTCATTAGTTCAGATGTGCTTCCCTGTTGTGCTGATTGCATATCATAACACAGGCTAAAAGTTTTGACTTATCATACTGGTAAGAAATACAATAGACAAGTGCTACTGCCTAAACCACAGAGAAGCAAGGTAATAAGCTGAAGAAAAGGAATAAAAGACAAAATAAGTAAACCTAAACGTCAGGGACACTCCTTATGGTTTTGTTTGTTTGCCTTTCTTATTTTATTATCAAAGAATGTCAAACACAGCTCAGTGCACAAGTTGTTTCATAAGTTAGTTAAAAAAATAGCTTGATATCTTAAGGAGCTTATAATTTCTTAAAAAAAAAAAAAAAGAAATTGAAAAAAAATAAAAAAATTGAAAATGTTTTTAAGTGTTGTAAGTATTTTTGAGTATATTTTAGTCCTAATGTTGGTTTTAAGTTATAATTGTGTGGAGTATCATATAACAAAGGGTATGTGGAAGACGTGTAGACAGAAAAAAAAACCCCAAACACAAAAGAGGTAAATCTGAAATAACCTGTGTGCTTACTATGGTATATATACCATAGACCTTGATCATTGTTCAGAAATAATCTTAATGAGTTAATTTTGATTCAATAATTTCAGTGTATGAATAGAATTATGGGCAAGTACTTCAAAATGTTATATAATTTAGGCTTCTATGTTTTAATTACATTTGATAAAGTAGGACAGTATTATTTTTCCTTATTGATTTGTAAATTCTTCCTCTCATTTAAAGGAGCACTTTGTTTCTTCTCACAGTCAATCCATGACAAGTGTAATTCCAACAATTATGTGTGAAAAATTGTTTATCTATTGTTGAAAATAGAAGGAACACAGATAATTAAAGCAAACAGATTTTAACTTTAAAAAGAGAGAAAAAAAAAGAAAACATACTTTTTCTTCCCTTTAAAGCTGGTATATTTTTGCAATCTCTTTATCTTCTTTGCACTTTGCAAAGAAGAGGAAGGACTTCTAGCTCCAGAGAAACACCCTAATTTTTCTTGGAAGATAAATTTGTTTGAAGTTAACAATTTCTGAGGTTATAATCTCACAAATATTTTTTCCTAGTGCTCTTAATTGATAGCAACATTTCTAAAATTCACAAAGTGTTGCAAATAGGAAAACAAAACATGGTTGGCTCTGTCCTGGAATATTGGAATAGATTTCATATTTGTTTTCCTTTGTCAATATTTCACTATACTTCATAAATTACACTATACTGTTATTCAGTTGAACCTTATTAATTTGTTATTTACTGGTTCACTGCTTTTAATTCAATGTTTCTGTTTTGCTAACTGAGCTCTTGCCTCACTGTAGAAAAACGGTTCAGAAACATTGTGCTGCAGCTGCTCTTGAGATCTTAAATAATAACTGGGAAACAATATGGAAGAGGTAATTGAAATGACATATTGCTCAACTCATGCCAACATTATAAACATCTATTTAACATATCAGTCCTGTTGCTAAGCTTTTTTTTTCTTCTTTCAAGGAGACCTCAATGACGTTTTCATAATGAAACAATAAAATCTAACACTCATAAAAAGTAAAAATCTAAAATATAACTTCTCTGTGGCTAAGACAGCACAAAAAATATGAAGATGGGATTCTTCAATCATCATTTCCACTTACACTTAATACAGCTGTAGAGACTTAATATAGCTTGTTACTTGGCAAAAAAAAAAAAAAAAAAAAAAAAAAAAAAAAAAATTTGGGTTTTGTGAGAGACTGAAATGGCTAATGTCTCAAACATGGTTAAGATTGCTGAAAGACTTTTGTCCACTGTAGCAAACTGTGCAAAGAAGCAACTACTCACTAAAGTCCACCCTTCCCTGAATAAGGGACTCCTTTGAACTTCGACAGAACTTGAGATAAGATAAAAGTGGTATTATTGTCTGATTATTTCAGGAGAAGAATGTATCCACAAGTGGGAGTGACTGGAATGCTAATGGCTCAGACAATCGAGGTGCAAGCTGGCAATGTGCAAAGTAACCACCCAGGTGCTGAGGGTGTGCATACCTGACTCCTCAGGTTACAAGCTGGGTGTTGAACAAGATATGGAAAGAGTCAAATCCTTTGAGGTGGGGCAATGTTTCTTTGTCCTTACACAAATGACTCAGCTGTGATAACATACTGTCTCTAATTCTGTATAGTTTCTTCTCCCTTATTTTTTTAACTACATTATTGAGGAGCAATGGATATTTCCTCTCTTTTGAGTCTCACAAGTCAGTAAGCTTGGCAGCAGTCCACTGAACACTCTCCACATGTATAAAGCCATTAAATTTAATACAGTGTCTGTAGCCAAAATAAAGATAACATTCTTTTAGAGTCCAAGGGTCATCTGGTCCCACCTGCCTGTTAGGGTCATCATAGACAACATTGCACAGGTTTTGTCGAGACAGTTCTTGAATATCTCCAGTGAAGGAGACTCCACCACCTCTTTGGGTAATTTTTTCCAGTGTGTTCACCCACACAGTAAAGAAGTTCTTCTGCAGTATTTTCCTACTAAAAAGCTGATGAGCTTCAATGGAACTTAGGACATGTTTTCCTGCAGAAAAACTAGCTGAGCCAATTACCAGTCTTTGTGACAATAAACATTGAGGGAAACACCAAACAGGAGCAGAGTCCATGCTATGAAACCAGCAGCAGGTACCCATCAGGCAGATTTCTTCAGAATGTGATACATCTTGAAAGAGGAAGGAAATGTAACTTTCTCAAAACTGAGCAAGAGGGACTCTTCAGGACAGTGAGCACAAGAAAGACTAATGATCTAGGAATTTGTCTGAAATCCATGTGTATGTCTATCATAGGAAAGTCAAGAAACCAATGTGGAATCTCAGCTAACTCACAAACAAAAGCATAGCCATGGAGGACTGTGCTCTGTCATTTGCCTCAGGATCACTAAGTGGTCCCTGGTTCATTTTAGTTACTAATACAGGCACAAAATAAGGAATTACTGGGCAAGGTCCATTGAAGGGCTATGAAGATGATTAGGTGACTGAAGCACCTTTCTTATTACGAAAGGCTAAGGAAACTGGGCCAGTTCAGCCTTGGGAAGAGACAACTGAGAGGGGATCTTATCAATACATACAAACATCTTGAGGGTGTGTGTCCAGAGGATGTGGATGTTCTTTTCAGTGTTGCCCAGCAGCAGGATAAAGGGCAATGGGCACAAACTGAAGTTCCATGTGAATACAAGGGAAAAACTCTACTGTGAGGATGACAGAGCACTGTTCCAGTGGTGAACAGAGAGGCTGTGGATTGTCCTTCTCTTGAGATATTCAAAACTATCCTGTGCAACCTGCTCTTGGTGAAGTTGTTTTAGCAGGTGGGTTGGCCTAGATGACCTCAAGAGCTCTTTTTCAACCCTAAGCATTCTGTTACTAAAATGGAGTGAAAGCTCTGGGAAAAAAGAGCTGTTAGAGAATTTGTACTTCTGTGAGATTGGGAGAAGAACTGTGAGATTTCCTGGATCAGAGAGGAACTGGAGGAGCTGTAAACTGAAATCTTGGAACAAAATGACACAAAACCCCCTGGAGAAAATGATGTGGAGCTAAGAAAGGGAGGAAGATTTATTTATAAAGATAGGATTAATTAGATTCCCAAGTCTAAATTTTTTTTTTTTAGTCTTCTGTACTGTGAACACTGAAAGTCATAAAGGACAGCAAGGACATTTTGTATGCAAAGAAGTTTGTCTTAAGTGATTTAATTTCAACAAGACAGGGTTGGTTCCAAATTTGGATAAAATAAAATTTCACATATACTCCAGAAGGTCTTAACTTATCCCTTAAACAAACAAGGCATTACACAAGGTTTCATACTGGCCAATAATTTCAATTTCCTAACTGTAAGATTAGATTTATTACCCATACTATAATATTTATTTTATTTCGTGAGGAGGCATCACATTTTGAGAAATAAATTGGTTTGGTGAAAAAATTCTGGCTTTAATTTGGTGGCATATTGTGGAAAGGACAATATTAACTATTATAGGAAAAGGAACTGTCACATTCACATTAAGTAGTGATCTTTGTTTCCTGAAGGGGACAACACTATATCTGTCTAGTGAAAGGTATCCCTGCCCATGGCAGGGTGATTGGAATTAGATGATCTTTAAAATTCCTTCCACCCCAAACCATTCTAAGGTTCTCTGAGTCTATAATGCTGTTAAACTGATAAGGAATGAACAAGGCTAGATAACAGTTTTCTTCAGTAGATCAACTCATCTGTATCCCTGTCAGACTCTTACAAAGAAGAATTCAGAGTGGATGTACTTCTTTCTTTACATTTCTTTTGAAAATACACTACAGTCTAATATTCTTTTGAATAGTTAAGATCTGAAGGAAGTAGATGTCCATCTAAAGAGTTCATCTTAAAATAAGAAGTTCAAGATTATATATGCTTGATTTTTGCTACTTAGTAGCTCTTGTCTTTGGATGCAAAAACCCACCGAATCATTGCAGTTTCCCTTAGAAATTCTCTTGAGACAACTCACATCTATTTCTATACTATATAAAGCAAATGTTGTGTTTTTTTGTTGCCTGCTGAAGGGTAATCTTTCATCATCTATAGTTAACTGCAACTTGTTTTCAGTACAATGGATCATATAAATTCCATTTGTTTTGGCACTGTTAGCTATATGTGTACCTTTTTTTTCCATGAAAACAGGAGTTGGCTGTTGTTTCTCTGTTTCCTTTCTGTTCTTATGAGACAGCATGTTTTAACAATAAAACACAGAAATGGGACTTAGAAATTTTGCTTCTCACTTTTACTAATAAACATCTTGTAACCTTAAGGTTACAAGAAAAAATAATGCATTACTTTTATTTATTAAATAGGATGACACTTCATTATTTTTCTCACACACACACACACACACACACACACAAAAAAAAAAAAAGATAAAACATTGAATAGAGGCCTAACTTTAAGAATGTGTGAAGTTTAAAGCACTATAACAGTACTGTTAGTCTTTTACTACTGTATTTAACATAAAAAAATTGAAACATTGAAATGATTATGCAGTAATGCAAGACATCTACTGGAAGGATAAACAGTTTAGATTTAGCTAAATTAAAAACTTTCTCATTGTTAATATGACTTACTATCCCACCATTATAAACCAAATCCAGATGATTCTTATCTCTTTGCCACCACAAACAACTTTTTTCTATATGAATACATGGCACAGGAAAGTCTGGGAATATTTTAATTATCATAAATATAAAGCTATTTTTATAGAATAGATACTTTAATCTGAATGTATATTTGGATAGAAGACAAGAATCTTAAAATTAACTGGGTGTTTTTTTAGAGATAATGCTAATACTTTCCTCCTCTACTCCCAAGAACATATTTAGCCAAGACAAGTTTACACAACATGCAATAAGATGGAAAGAAAGCCCCAGCATGTCTTCTAACATGATCTGTAAGAACAAGTTCAAGTTTCCAGTCCATTTAAAGTATGGATATAATTTATTTGAAATTTACTTTTCATGAACATTGCAAAGATTTCTTAACGTATATCAAAGTATATAGTATGATGAACACATTAAATAGAAGGCATTTTGACAGAAGAAAACCATATTTCCATAGGAAATTTAATTTCTGAGTTGAATCATCATTAATAAAAATCTCAGACTTCCACACTATGGACTGCAGAGTAGCTGTTATAAAACCTTGAACTTCAGTCTGCAAACACTTAAACAATGCATAATTTCTTGCATTTCATCCCAAACACTGAGTCACTAAGTAAGAACAATACTTTGATTCTCATTGAAATAAATGAAAAGTCCAAATTTCAGTTTGCTTTAGGTCAGGCCATACATGAAAATATGAATGTAATGGATATGTAGGTTTGTGTATATATTTGAGTTTCAGGTTCCTCTAGGCCTTCTGCTGTTGCTTTATCTTCAGTCTTACAACAAAGTATCTCAAAATCTCATGAAAACTTTTCACAGATCATTTAAGTGAATATTTCTTTTTAAGGACTTAGAGATTACATAGAAAAAAAAATCTTCTTTATGGATAAAAGGATATTTTTTTCATATTTTAAATATATTTAACATACTATATCCTAATACATCTCTTTGCTTATGTCAAATTACAGGGTACATAACCAGTGTTTGTTTGTTGGGTTTTCTGCCAAGAAATATCAGGGGAAATATTATCTGAAATTAGAATCTAAATTTAAATTTATCATTCTTTCATGGATTCTTGGGGGTGCCACCCCTATACAGCTAGTTAGACTGTCCTGTACAAACATAGTTTTGTTAACTGTAGTAAAACTACTGACAAAAAACATAGGTCAAAGATAGTTCTGCAGGTCTTGCAGCCTACAATATTAAGGCCAGCTCAGGGGTGATAAAACTGAGATAAAGATTACATTTCTCTCTCTGAGTGAAAGTATCAAGATAGTCTTTTACCTGCCTCTGGTTTCCATGCACTGTGAGGAATTTGGGAAAAAAGCCAAGAGGATGTAGGTGACATAATGCTAAGTGTTGCAGTGATTAACTTTTGGGAACCTGGGTTCCAGACCCCTGGGCCATGCACCTGCTTTTCTTACACATGTAGGTCCCAAACAAATCACATACACAGTGTGAGAAATTACTTGGTGTTAACTACACAGAAAGTTTGGGGAGAACAATGAAAGAATAGCATAATTTGCTCATTTAGCACATACTTAGAAACACCACTTATGCATTTTACACTTATCTTGAAGACATTCTCTGTTGTCCCTTCTGTCACAAAAAAAAAAAAAAAAAAAAAAAAAAAAAAGACAAAAAGTCTTTTTCCATCTGTGTGATTCTGTTTCCTTATTAAACAGTAGTTAGGAGAAAAAGCACTTGCCTAAATTCATTTTCCTCTCAGCAGCAAGACACACCTGCCTAGAATAAAACAAAAATCAGACAGCTATACGTAGTTACAGCAGTTTCTATTCTCATTTTGCAGTTCTGTAATTCTCCTTTACTTCTTTGTCCATAGAAAATGTAATGCTTGACTAGATCAAGAACTGATAGCATGATTCTACAGGCAAAAGATTTTTGCATTTGCTATGAATGGCAGTTTTCATTCACTAAATAATATTTCTGAACGTTAAATATATATTGGCTAAAGCATATGAATAATTCTTAGAATGGCAAATAAAACCTGTCACATTCTATTCTATTCTATGTTTTCTAAGTATGAAATATGAATTTTTGACATTAACAGACCTAACACCTCTTGGCATAGCCTGTAGATGAGCAGATATGGTTTGTCGTTGCTATTAAAAAGACAAAGGCTTTGTCCAAAATCTCCGAGGTCTCAGGACAGTGAGTTTGCAGGACCCCTGCATCTACATTGCCTTGGCCTTTCTGGGACTTCATTTATCTGACTTGGCTGTAATAGCAGCTGTCAAACATCCAGGTGAATATGACTTAATTTGTTTTAGATTTAGCTTACTTCTGTACAACAGTATGACATTAGACCTATTCTAACAATTTTGATTGACCTTTGTACCTAGTAAATGCTAAATCCAAATGGGTACATGTGGAATAAACGCAGTGTAGAGAACTGACTGCATGATAACAAAGGCCTTGAAACTGCGTGGTTGTAATGATGACAGAGGCTCCACATCTGTGAACAACTCACCAGTTATCAATTATTAGTCTTTAAAGGGATAAAAAATGGGGGAGCAAGCCAAATCTTTTTTTTTTTTTTTTTTTTTAGGAGTTATAAATATGAATATTACATGGAAATGAAGACCAGTGAAGGAAGAAAAAAATTTAGAAAATTTTAGAAAACGAGATCTTAGAATGAGGAGGAATGAACACCCCTGTTAAAATTATAGCTTCCCTTGTGGCTATGCTGTGTGCCGATGACCCTTTCAAATGCACACTCCCCAGTTCCTTCTTATTGAATATTGATGCCTTTGACTCTAAGACCCAGAAGGGTGTGAAAAGGTGAGCCTTACACTGAAGAGAAGGTGAAGATACCAAGAGAGAATAAATTTGTGTATATGTATATGTATGAGTCTGTATGTGCCTCTGTAACAATTTAAAACCTTGTTATAAGCGAAGTTTTGTTTTCTGGGTAACTTAGCCTCTAAGGGTTAGTGCCATTATGATTGGATTAAAGATAACTGTTCAGCTAGACTAATGTAACCTGTTTAAAGTTGCTTCTTATAAGAGCATGTCTCTGTTGGGCTGCTCTTGAGAAACAGCTTTAAGGTCGACAACCCACACAACTTTCCTATTAAACTATATTTGGTTAATTTGTTATTTTTTTTTTCCTATCTAACCACTGTAGCTACAAAGATATCTAGCCCATAGTTCATTTCAAAATCAATTTGACAAATCAAGTTTCCAAAGCAAAATAAGCAAATAACAGAGGCAACTTCATGCCCAGTTGAAATAATTGAAGTAATTACAGTGTTTTTAAAGACTGACTCTTGGAACTGAAGGGTTTTCCCACTTCAACCAAAACATTTTAATAAATTAAACAGAAAAGTTAGTTCTATGAGTTTAGGTAAGTTTCTCTCCTTAGCGATGTATTTGAGAAGGATTAACTCATCAAAAAAAAACCAAAAAACTTTGGGGGATGGCTTAATCTAAAAGTATAATTTTACATTTACCTGCTACAGTCTTCTGCCAGTTCTATCCAGTTAGTAAATACAGAATCTATCAGCTATATGAGAAGCTTATTTTACGCTTAACTTTTTTCTTGAATCTGACTCTAGTTTCATCTGCCTAATGTAAAAGCATGGTTCCATTTGTCAAAAACAGATGTGAAAGTAATTTTAGAGTGACAGCAAAATGAGGGGAATTAATGAGTATATCATTATAGAGAACATATGTGAAACAGTCATGAAGCCATTTGACATTCATAACTTTGTGACTTGTCCCAGAATTATTCTCAAGAAGTTGCTATACAGTTTTTGTGGGTTTTGTATTTTTTTTGTGTTTTGTGTGTGTGTGTGTGTGTAGTAGTAGTTTCATTATTATTTTTTTTTAACACTATATCAAGGGTTTGCATTTTCATGGTGGAAAGTCTACAGTCAGTTATAAGATATTTAATTATGTCAGCTGACATGTTGCTATGATAACTCAAGGGGCATTTGACAGAGCTGATACTGAAATAGTTACACTCAGAACATTTTGTTGGGGATTGGTAAAGTGTGGAAGTGACCCTGATTTTTCTTACCCAATAGATGCTTATTTTGATAGGTTTATTCCCTTATTTAGAAGGCAGAACTCATTATAATAATGTGACAAAATAACACTTGAAAAATACAAATAACATCAGTCTCTCACCTAGATTTCAGTGATTTTTTTTTTTTTTTTAACTTAGGAAGAAAATTAAAAAGAAATGTCAGAAAGGAGCAAGAATGCACTTTTCCAGCTATTAGAGTAGTATTTGCTTCTGTGCAAATGAATGTTCTCTGGAAGAATACTGCCCTGCAAATCTGTAGATTCGATTCATTCAAAATCAGCTGAAATGGGCTTGAGATGAGGCTAGAAGTAATAGAGCATATATGGTGGGAAGACACATGGCAGAAGTTCCCTGGTGATTCTTAGCCTGTCTAACTTTTCCTGAAGCCTTTTCAGCCTGCTTATATCAGTAAAACATTCCAATTCAAAATTAAAAACAAAATTAATCTAGCAGCTGCTATTGGACATATTTTTTGCACCTAGGAGTCTCATAGAGAAAATGGCAGAATAATGAAGAAGAAAATCTAAGACTGCATTCCATTCTATCAGCAATGGTGGGGAAAGGAGATATTCTAGTCCTATACAAATGATACAAATTTTGTACTAGATTTCTAGAGAGGAAATTATTCTCTTAGTGGTACACTTGTGACGGAGATCCAATCACTTGTGAAAAGAGGATCATAACTGAAGTAATGCTCTTAGCACTAGTAATGTGCTGACACCTCATGAATATTAGATTTCTACTTTCTGTGGAAAGGAACAGATAAGGAAATAGACGCAAATAATTTCTTATGTTGGAAGGAACATATTCTATTAAATAAATCATATGCTATTTTGAAAGATTACAGTTAAATCTGCTTATTATGAACATGGATCTGTCATTGCCAGGACACTAAAGAGCAAGCCTATAATCCTAATCTGTTACTAGAACATTTAATCAGAATGTTGAAGTATTAAAATACCTTATTCATCACTCTGAGATCCATGAATTAAACTGACTGTAGTACAACTCTTCTGGAAGACAGGAAATTATGTATAATGTTGTCAAATAGATTTAGATATCTTTATGTAAATGACCATTTTCCAGTTGAGTATTGGCTTTCCTAAATCCATGCTTGCGTGCCCAGGCAATGCTATAACATTCTATGAAGGAAGCCTCACACTTCCTTTCTGTATTTAGGCTCAGTCAAGAGTTTCCTGCTCAGCAAGCTGGCCTCCAGCTAAGCCTGTCTATTTTGTTCTGCAAATGGACGGACAGCTCTGTTCCTTGGATAGGCTGTGCCTGACAAAAGACCAGTTTTCTTAAGTTCTGTTACCCTTCTGGACAGCCTCACATGAAAACTTGCCTATCTGCCTACTCTGAATAAGCTAAAGTCTGCTCTTCTGAAACTCAAGGTCTGCTACATGCCTTTCTCAGTTTCCCTATCAGTTAAATATGTTGAAAATTATCAAAGAAGCTTTTTCTCTGTTTTATTTTCCCAATCTCAACTGTCCCAACTAATTATTTTTTTTCTTAATTCTACAAAAGAAAGGAAAAAAAATGCCTTGCAATGACACCATTACACCAATAATTATATGTGGTTTACACTATACATATTAAACTTAATTTTAAAATTAAAGCAAAATAATGTATTTTTTAAAAAAAAATCAGAAAAAAAATTTCAGAAGTATTTAGAAGAACAGACAAAATGTTGCTTGTTAACAGAACTTGTAAAAAGAAACAATTTAGGGGTGATGAGTGATGAAATAAGTCACCAAAATAAACAAGAGGAATAGAGAAAATGGCAAGATAGCCAGGAAATTACATATATATATTATATCCAGAAAGTAAAATCTTGTATTACTCTTCTATATCTAATTTTATTAGTATCAAATTTTGATGCTTATTCTCACGGTCATCAAAGTACACATTATGGATTCATCTTTTTCTCTCTTTTTTTTTTTTTTTTTTTTTAAGGTTTTTCAAGTGCAAACGTAATTTTGTGCATTTCAGCTATAGTTTTATAACTTGTCAGAAGTCTCTTGAAGTTCCTGAAGGTATGCAAGTCTTTGTTAATCTGTTGTAAATGGACACTATTATACATTCATATTATGTAGTCCTCTGAATCAATGGCAGGTAACCTGAATATGCTTACACAGACTGAATATATGCCTGGGCTCCTGCATGAAAAAAAACAACCCACTTAAATTGTATTAGTATTGTATTAGCCCCCTCATTAAACAAACAAACAAACAAACAAAAAAAAAAAACCCACATAGCAGGAAAGAAGACTAGAAGACAATTATATAGAGATACATCTATAAAATTTAAATTATAATGTAAGCTATTTTAAGCTAAATGTAGTTGAAATTGATTTTGCCTCCAAGTAATAAAAGAAGTCTGGAAGAACAGAAAACTACATGATTGGTAAATATACAAAGAAAATGACAACTTTTTTTTTCATATGTTGCTTCATATATTTAGCAAAATGTAGATTGATTTACAATATGCTTATCCATGTGGTTAGATGACAATGACATTGCAGAGCTTTCTACAGATTTCTCCCCCATTAAAAGGTAGTATTTCTTTCTCTCTCTTTAAAACTTTTCTCAAAAAAACACAGCAGAATAAAAGCAACTTGCACGTCCTTTGAAGGATCATGTTTTCTTTTAATACACTGCATAAAAAAAAAAAAAAAAAAGTAATGTAGAGATATATAGCACATTTCCCTTTGCATTCTCATTACTTTGTAGTTATTTATTTATATCTTTATGTTCTTTGTCTCTTTCTTTTTTTCTGAATTTTTTTTTTTTTTTGCAGTTCCTAACAAGCATATTTATTAAAGATTGGGTGTTTTAATGTTGTATTTCATTTATGCTTTTATTAGTAATGACTCTCCAACAGACTCTTTTAACAAAATATATCTTTGTCACTGACAATCTAGAACACTCAAGTAACAGTATCTATCCCAAATTTGTTTGTTACCCTACAAGAACTAAGTAAGTATCAGGTAATAAACTCACAGTTTACAGCTACTCCTGTCTCTTCTTTGTTCAGTCACTAACAAAAATTTTTTTGGCTGGAATAATCCAGATTCTGACTTCATACTTATGCTGACAACGTTGCTTGCCAAGTCATCACAGTCACTCCTTTGCAAGGTTTTTATACTTTCTTGTGGTAGATGGGGAGACTTCACAAACTCCTGACACCCTGACTCTGCTTAAAACTAATTTGCCAAGACAGATGATTCTAGTAAGGAGAAAATAAAATACTGGTGACACCAGGCATTTTTATAATAGTTCAGAAGGGGAAAAAATACAAAATTGCTCTTTCAAGAGAAAAGACAAGGTAGGAGAACAATCTTACAATGTTGATAAGTCCAGACACCTTATCTATACAGCTTTTATCAAGAGACAAATGCCACTGATTGTGGAATTGCCTCTAGTTCTTGGTGCAGCACCTGAATAAATAAGGGGATGCTGAGATGGTATTCAAAGTTCTTTATAAGAATGTTATATTTGAATCCGATATTATATATAATGTTAATGTCATACTTTGTTCTAAGTAAACAAAGCTTTTTGTAAAGCCTGGGGTTGTGTCCACCTAATTTCTTGGAGGTGCAAAATAAGGCAAGAAAGGGAAGAGAATCTAGAAAGTTCTGAGCTAATTTGCTTTCTGCCTTTTTATAAATTTCTCCTTCAGATTCTTTAGCTATACTGCCTTAAAAAAAAATGACTGATTGTATAGATAAAATTTTGGTGTTGTCTTTATATTTACCCCCCAAACTGTCAAATATTAATATCAAAACTTTCCACTACCCATTGGAAAACGTTTTTCATCTTTTTTAAGGATGTGTCAGAACAGCAGGGCAGAAACACTTCAATACTGCCTGCTCATATTATTTGCCTTGTGTCCAGACTTTTTTTCAACTGGAAATGTAAAAGAAGATTTGTGATGGCCTTTTGAGGAATATTTTCACAGAATGGAAAAGCCCAGATCAGACACCATGAAGACTATATGAGGGAGCAGACAGAGCACCCTGGATATTTTATTTCCATGTGTCAGCAGAGTCCTCACAGATCAGGAGTGGGATTTTAAATTAATCCCCAGTTATCCCAGCTATTGTGCTTTTGTTTGCGTCATGGAATTGTACCCAAGTTCTTGAACTGAATTCCTTTCAGATGAAGCTGAAAAATGTGATTCCTGGCTATGCCAAAGTGTCAAATATACATACAGTTCATGACACCAGAGCTGAACCAGTTCTAAGAAAAAAAAAAAATCAGTGAAATACATATGATGTGGACATAAGTGCCTCAGCACCAGCTGGTCCACTCTATAGATTCACTCCTATTTGTCCTCACTATGCTAGTGTAGACATCACCTTGTCACAAAAGAAATTCCAGCTTGGAGTGAAGTCTCAGAGTATTTTTACAGGACTTGTAGGTAGGTAAATGCACCCTCCATATTCTTAACTCCCTAGGAAATTTTGCTCCTCTTTCTCCATTTTTTTTTTTCTGTTTAAATAACTGATTTGTTCTTTTGTTGTTCCTTCTTTTTTTTCTGTTTTCTGCCAGGTAATTTTTCATCTTGTTCATAATGCAAAGACAATTTTTCTCTTGAATTCTTTATAATTGCAAATATTTACTACAGCACAAGAAACAGAAGTCAGCATGTCAGTCCAAAACCTGCTTTAGAGGCCTGAAATGACAAAGCAAGCTCACAAAATGTAATATAATTTGTAACTACCTTCCACAGCTTAGGCTTCTGACAAGGCTGTGAACTCAGCTTAAATTCTCTGTACAGTGTGTAGACTACACCACATTGCACCAATTTTTCTTATTGAAGGCCACAAAGTTATCCAAAGCAAACCATTTTTTTTTTTTCTCAGCAATTCAGAGGGACAGCTACAGTGTGAACCACAGCATATCAAAGTATATTAATTTAAACATACCTTAATTCCACTTACTTCAGGCTTTTTGTACTTCTCACCTTGGTGTATCCCATTTCTCCTACATCTGTTTTATTTCTCTAATTCTTATATAGGCTTCAGTGTTAGGTAAGAAAAAACTTGTTCATAAAAAAATTGTTCCCCTACTATGTTGATTCCAAAAAGCTGTGTTTCAATGTTGATTGGTTTACATCAAGACAGACCTTAAAGCTCATTCTTTGTTCTGAATAAAACTGATTGGGGGGGGGTGGTGGGTGGTGAAAGGAGCAAATAAATGAGCAAAATTTAAAATGTTCTGTTTCCTAATAGTTCATGTGAGGTGTAAAGGCATGATTCCCTGAAGATCAGAGACCAATCATTTGCAATTCTGGAGGTTCAGAGCAAAAATACTTGTACTGAACTAATAAACTATGGCCTAAAGCACCAAAAAGTTAGGGAGTGTCTCATTTTCTTATAAAACAAGGGTTTCTTCAGAATACATATCAATTTAACACAGTTCTTATGTACTTTTTTTGTTATAAGGTAAAGATCGTAATTTTCATTGCTGTGAAACTGTTAGTGGAAGATATACATTTCTATCTATGAAGTACTGGTTTAACTTGAGATGTGCACTGTTACTTTTGAATAATAGAAAGAAATGAAATAATCAGAAAAGATCAAGAGTGAAAAGGAAAATTGGAATGATAGGCCTATCAAAGTTTGACAAGCTGCCAATCAAATGACCTCCTGCACACCCCACCCCACCCCACCCCAGTACATCACAGTTTCTTACTGAAAGCTTCTAATGTATATTCTCTTCACATAACTTCACCTATTTGGAAAAGTGAGAATAACATAACCTGTATACTATATAAAGGAAGAGTTCTAAATGTATCAGTATACATCTGATATAAATTATTGGGTTTTAACTAGTTTTCAGCAAATTAATCCATAAATAGAGAAGACAATTCTGCTCCAAGTATATTTCTCTTTCTGAGCTGACAGCTGAACCTTACGAAAAATGTTCACTGATCTGAACAGGTTTGTGTCAGTCTTTCACTGGCAGTCACTCAGAACACAGACATGCTTGATTTTTCCTAATGCAACACTGATTTAGGGAAACCCAATAGGGGAAAAAAGCAAACAGCATTCCTTCAGTGAAGGAAACAAGCTGTAAAGCAAGTTTCATTTCTGTATTTCCAGATGGTAGTTGATTTCATTTTTTTATCTGCCAATTATGAAATTAGTTTTGTTTAATGTATCATATTTTTCCTTATCTATTAATATTGCTACTCTGTTAATTCTCTTGAAAACAAAATGAAACAAAAGAAAACAAAACAGGCAAACCCCCCAAAATCTTGCTAGGGAAAAAAGGAATTTTCAAAGAGCAGTTATACCTTTAAAAAGGTAATTTAATTAATGTTGTTGCTGATATACTTTGGCTGCCAAAACTGGATAGGGAATACCATACTGAAAAAGTATATCTACCTTCATGATAAAGAGAGATTACCAGGATAAAAATACATTTGAAAAAAAGAATGCATTAATAATTTCACAAGTGCTCCAGCACTACAAAATATCTGTTAAAACCATTCTTTCCTCTTTTCAAATTCTTCCTGGCACATGTTAAATCACTTGCTATGTGGTTGTTTTGGATGAAATGTTTTTGCTGCCAGGAATGGCTTGAAAGAAGTGGTTTTTCTCCTGAGTATTTGAGGAAATAAGGATAAGAAGCTTCAGTTTTGCCAAAAAGGGACTTCAAAGCGAGGCCTACAGATGGTTATGCATGCGTGCAATACTTGCACTTCATATGTTGCAATTTCGTTTCACTTCCTTCTCCATCTTTTCAAGTGTTTTTTTTTGAAATGCCTGCAACTAAAGTAGTGTGGCGTACGGGTGGGAGACATTTGAAAGAGAGTCCTTTTAAGTAAGCTTTGAATGTCAAAGATGTGCTTATGGTGTGACAGATGACAGTGCTTGTTCATGGAAGATTTCATTTTAAAGAACAGAGCTGGCCTGAAAACTTGAAAGGGGAAATTTTTGGCTTCAGTTTTTTACTAGCACCAGGATTAACTGATTCAAGACTTCTGTGGTTATAATAGCTTGGCTTTTCAAAGAAATTCATGAAGGTTAGAATAAGAGTGCAATTAAATTAATTTAAATTTTGAAACATACAAAATACTTTGAGGGTTTAAGAGCTCTTTTGGCCATAGCTTTTGTAGGAAATAAGAAAATTAATAGTTTAATTTAAAAAAAAAAACCACATTAAGCTAAAAGTACATGTTTTTTAATATGCATGACATATAATTGTATATCACAGAATCATATCATAAAAGGTTTTGGGTTGGAAGCGACTTTAAAGATCAATAATAATATGCATGATGGAGATGTAATACAAAATGTAGTCATATACATATATATATTTACTTATATAGACCCTGAAAGAATTCTGAAAGACATAAGAAAGATAAAAAATTTTAGCAGTGTTGGATAAGTCAATGAACTATCTTCAATTAGGCTTCTGCAGTAGGTGTGGCTAGATCCTTAGAAGAGATATTATGTGTCCTACTATTTAAATTACAAGTATATCTACAGAAAGCTATCCATCAGAAAATTTAACACAAAATTTTATTTCATTTTTTTTAGGATGATACAGTCAAATATAAGTGACATTCTGTTTCTGAAGTTATTTGTATTTTGAATATTAAAATAATCTGTTTTGTTTTGATTTTTTCCCCCTTGGGGCATTCTGAATGTCATATTGAGCTGTATGTTCGCATATATCATAACAAACTGTCATTTCTTCTAAGCCTGAGTTTAAATTCTTGCAAATGATACATATGGGAATATACAAACAAGGGTAAAAAAAGAGGAAAAATACTGGAATGTATTTATACTGAGAAAGACTGCTTTTAGGGGGGGAAAAAAACAACAAAAAACCCAAACAAAACAAACATGTGCCTGAAGTCCTGCCAGTATTATTTCGAAGGATGGAAATAAACATGTATGTTCTAATTCAAGGGACATTACACAGATTTAAGAAAAAATTACTTTTGAAAAATAGAAGGGAACTCAATTTCCTCTTCGATTTCCCACCATCCCTTGTCTCAGAATTCTTATTTAAACTTTTTGTTTCAAACTTTGCAGTCCAATCTTAATTTCTATAAATGTTCATGCTATGATCTATGCTGTTCTTCAACTTTTAAAATGATTTTTCTGCATTTGACTTTCTTTAATTATGCATAATCACATTTAATGAGCTTCAAAAATTCAAATGCAATTTTAAATTTGCATTTTCTAAGTTCACACACTTTTATTCTAATGAAAATTAAAATTTCTATAATTCTTTCACCCTGCTATATCTTTCTCTCTTATTTAATGGTACTTTATGTATTTTTTTACATGAAAGTTATGACTATACAAATGTTTTTTTCTCATTAAGTCAAAGAAGCCACACTGATTTAATTTATGCATTGTGCTTTTCTAAGTAGATAAATTTTATCAAATTATTATTACAGCCACCAATGGATATATCAACAATGAGCAAGATACAAAAACCTTTTTATTTCAGAAGAGATTTGTACCTTCTTTTCACTTCTTATCAACCACAGTAGTGGAAAAGCTGTTAGCAAAATGGTGTATCTGCTATGTGTTCATGATTTACAGAATAGTTAATCAGTGCTTGTCATCTTCGTTTATAATATCTTTTAACTTCATTTTAAAGTGAGAAAAATAAGTATTTCCTCTCATTTCAGAAGAAAGAAAAAAGAACCCAAGCACCATAGTTCATAACTCACTGTAGAAGATCTTGTTACAGTTAGTACTGGTGAAGCAGCACACTTAAAATGAGTTACAGAACTGACTTTTGAGTAAGCCATAGATATTAAAATATGTTTTATTCCATGATTTCAGTGAATCAGTATGATGAATTAATATGATCAGTCTGACAAATTTCAAACTGGGTTATTCTGATTATGTTGCACATTAACTACTAATATTTTCTGGGAAACAGACTTTGACCATCTTTTATCCTTTTCCTATAAGATGAACTGAATCATTGCCTAGAAATGTCTCTTTCTGCCCTTTAATTATAAAAGGACTGTTAGTAGAAGCTAGCTAAAACACAGGTTTTAGTCTTTTTTATTAATTTTGAATTAAACATTGTGAAAAGTTTGAATTAGCCATTTCAGTACTCTCAGGTAGTTCAGCCTCCTTAACACATGGAGAAGTATGGTCTGAGGTTGGCCAATGACAGCTGATATAATCACAAAACAAAACAAAACAGAAACCAAGCCAAAATAAACAAAAAAAAATAGAAAGGGTAATCAGTCACTTGAGGTACTGGTGAAAGACACAAATATTCAAAATTTCTCCTAGAATAAAAATAGAATCACATGCAAAGTTCAAGAGTTAATTTATTTCCCAGATGCCATACATAAGCTTAAACTAGAAGGTTTTTTTTAAAATCTCACTTCAACCAAAAGGACTGAAATATCCTTGACATCTAAGACATGGCTGAAGACAAAACCAATTTTCCACAGCTATATAACAACTAATTCCTAGTAGGAAAAAGAACTTATAGAAGTTTTTTCTTTTGTGATTTTTTTTTATTTACTGAAGAGTTAAGATAACTTGGAATAGCTTTTTATGGAGTTGGACTGATTAAAATTGTCAGAAAATGATGTATGTTTATTAATCCTTAGTTGAAGTAAATCAATGCAACTAATTATTTTCTTTTTTTTTTTTTTTTTTTTTTTTTTCCTAGAACATGAAGATATCACTGATTCTGCCTGGATATTCATTGGTGATAATTATTTCAGGTGAAAAAAGCCCTTTTTTCAGTATCTTAACCACTACTGGTACTCGACATACAACACTTGGAGAAGACTGGGTCTTTCCTTGATTGTTTTTTCAACAGACTTTCTAACAAAATGCAATTTGTGAGATTATCATTCCTCTGATGGAATCTGACCTGTATGTGTTTTGTGTGAGTGTAGGCTGCATGTGCATGAAAACAAGAGGGAAACCTGGCTGCCAAAACATAAGCTATATTATTAAGAAAATATTATTTACATATTTTAATTATGGAATGAACATATATATTAAAGAGAATGCAATAAGACAGTATTCTACTACATTTGAATATTTCATTGAAAGAAATGTCAATATGAGTGATGTTTTTGTGTGTGCATTTTTGGACGGATCATTTTTTCCATTTGGTTCCATGACATTTTCTCAATTTCAGTGGCTTTATGCTGAATACCTCATCTTTCTCTGATGTTCCTTGGTTGTGTGGGAACATTCTTTATGCTGCCTCTTGTGTTATCCTCCCGTCCCCTATGGCAAGCAGACAAGAGAGGCAGATTTGGTAGCCAATGGGCAATATATATGTGTTAAGTAATGCCAGATGACCAGCAGAACTTACAGAAGATTCATGTGTCTGACAAGGGATATGAGTAGGAGCTCAGATTACTGGACAGAAATGGGCATGTAATAGGCTTTTGTAGTTAAAATAGTGTGGTAGATATGTGAAGTAACTAATATGCTATGCAGACAGAACAGATAGTAAACACTGCTTTTATGTGAATGCTCAGCACGGACTCTCCCACTTTGCTAAAATAAAATTTCTAATTTAATCCTAAGGTAGCTATGGTATTTCATTTCCCTGTATTCATTAAATTATAAAATGGGGGAAAAGGTAGCATAGGTGGACAGTAAAAGTATAAAATTAAGAGGTGGAAAGCAACAGAAAGTAATAGATATGGAAATAGGAGTGTTGAGAGGACTTCAGATGGAAAAAGAGAAAAAAGGAAATTGTTAAGCTATCTATTGAAGTCTAATACCATGACTGAAGGGAATTTGGCAAAGATCATTGGTGGAGAAAACTAATAAGCTATTCAGTGAACAAGGAACACAGAAAATTCTCCTATGAGGGCTACCACCACTACCTGGATTCACTATGGACTCATTGAGGGGGTGGTGCCCTCTGCAGAGGAGTTTCTAACCCCCCACCCCCAATGCTTTTGGACAAAAGATGGTGAGAGGGTCCTTGCAGTGTCCAGGGGAAAGGTCCCGGCCCATCCCTATGGCCACCATTACCATTGGACCTCTGCAACGGGCACGGCTCCTTCGGCGATGCCTTTATCTCGCTGGAGCCCGACAGTGCCCCTGGTGGCCGTGTGTCGCTTCAGCCTCGGCCTCCTGAAGTGCCACAGCACCCCCTGCTGTCTGCAACTATAACTGCACCAAAGGGGCTCAGATACAACTTGATTGCATTCGAAAGTTTTCGTTACGCTGTTGCTATTTGTTCTGTTCTGGTTTTGGTTATATATGTGTATATATATTAGTAAAGAACTGTTATTTCCTGTTCTTACATTTTGTCCCTGAAACCTCTTAATTTTGAGATAATAACTTAGAGGGAGGATCTTTCCACCTTTCTACCCCAGGAAAGCTCCTACCCCATTAGTAGACATTTTTGTCTTGTCAAACTGAAGAAAAGAGGCATGTATCACAGAATGAAGTAGGAAGGATTTGGGAATGGAACAGAATTTATTATGTAGTGGGCTAAGTAGATTGTGGGAATGTACAAGACTCATTATAAGATACCACAAAAAAACACTGGGAGAGTGTGCAAGACTTGTTATTGGATACTTAGTGAAGGAGCCAAAGACAGAGAAATATGCAGATCAAAGAGGTTTGTGTTGGAGCAAGTACAGGGACATAGAGGGGAAAAGGCATAAAGTGTTGATCACTTACAAACAAGTTGCTAAACCTTACTCATGGCCATTATTTGTACCTCATCACCACAGTCTCTCCTATCTTCTCATTAAAATCCATTTCTAATTCTTTCCGAGGGCAAAGACATCTATTCTATGTGAGTGGGTTTATATAGAGTTTTGACTGCCAGTTACTGGAGCATGGGTCAGAAGGCACATGTATCAATGAAAACAGCCATAGAGTATAAACGCTGTGAAGGTACCTTTGCTGATGAGTGATCACTAAAGTATATCTGTCTGGAATATCTCTAGTGGAATAGCTGTCCAGTAGGAAAAGCAGCTTTAGAGCAAAATACTGAAGTACCTATAAGTCTGGGAGACATACTGGAGAGAGCAGAGGGTCTATGAGTTGGTTTCTGGAGGAACCAGGATGTCCAAGCCTTAGAGTCTGGGGGCTGGCTACTAGTCAGAGCATAAGTCTGGATCAGCTGTCAGAGATACTCATTTGCATGTGTGTGTGTCTGTGCATGAGATAATGGAGAGATGAGATGATCCAGTTGCTGGGTGGGCTGTTTGAGTGCAACTACTAGAGAGATCTGTAGTGCATGTGTGTGGGGGGGTGTGCACACACACAGATGCGTGTGTTGTTGTGTGAGAGGGTGTGAAAACCATGAGCTGGAAAGGGGCTGTGGGACTCAGCCTTGAAGGCTGGTATGGCCAGATGTCTGCAGCTAGAATCCGGGATCAGCTGCCAGTCAGACTCAGTGTTTGAGCCCAGATGCTGGAGAAATCTGTATTGTATGCACGGTATACATGACTATATACTTTCCACTAATGAACTTTCATCCTGACCAAACAGAGGGAAAGAACAAGGCTGTAGGTGCTGTCTGTGTCCATGTGAGTGCTGAGTGCCTGTGCTGATCTGTGTGGCTGTCTGTGCTTATATGCTATGTATGTAGGCTTGTCTGCCCACTGGTAATACATGGCCAGCCTCTCTGCTGGTTGTAGCTATGGACAGGGAACTGTTGCTGCCTTATCCCTCTTTTGGGCAACTGAATTAGGCAACTGCTAACAGAAAGGAGGCTAAAGGGTTAAAAATCAAGAATTGTAGGGAGGGAAGAAAAATTGAAATTAAAAAAAAAAAAATGGTAAAGAAAAGAAGAGAAAGAATATTCCATAAGTGACAAGGGGAGTGAGTAGAAGGGAAGAGAGAAACAAGAACAGCAGGAAATCTCTGTTGCAGCACCAAAACTTAGAATGATATTATATGAAAAGATCAATGTTTTTCATTACACAGTTCTGGAAATATGGACATTTCACCTGTTTCCTTTAAAGATAGTAAATCAACTTTTTACACCTACACAACTTCCCAATAGAGCTGTCAGTAAGATGCAGAACTAATGTGCTGTTTGTTTAAAGGGTACTAGATATGTTTAGACAGGCCTGTAGAGAGACAAAATTATAGAAGTAATAATTATAAAATAAACTCACTACCAGTGCAGTGACAAATGCAGACAGTAGTGGGAATAAACTGTAAGTTGCCAAGTGTGTGCAGAAACAAATTTATATACACATTATAAAAAAAATCTGTATATGAAACAACAGTGCTTGTAAACTTAGCTTGAATCCTATCTTCTGAGGAGAAAAAAATACATTTAATTAGAGAAACAAGACTGTATAAACCATAAATATGGCATGTTTTGTGTAATGTGCTCAATGACGTCTCCCAATACTTCTTTCTCTAGTGAACAAATACAAAGTTAAAAACGAAGCAAAACAAAAAAACCCACTTGACTTCCAACAGATTACATACAAAAACTCCCACTGAAATAAAATTATGTAAGCTTTGTTATCCTGTTTTGGTTTTGCATAGGCAATTAGAACATCTTTACATACACTCTATTTATAAATTTTCTGTCCCATACTGCCATGAAACCCTGTTGCACTTGACACAGAACTGAAAACTCCGAAGTGCAGATGGCAAATATTTCACTAGGACAGCTTTTGCATCTTCTTACTCTGCATCCTCATTTGGAGTGCCTACCTAATCAAGTGAAGAAGGTCCTCCTGAATCTCAAGAGGCCTGATGTTAACTTATACTTTCAATTTTCTTGCTTTACTGAATTCACGTCATTCTTAATGAGGGTGCCAACACAGATTATCCATCTCTGTTGCACAGCTTCCCTTCTTGACTGTCATGGTGTTACACAGCAAATGGGTGCCATGTTTTGATTAGCTAAAAAAAAAGATGATAAAAAGCTATCTTATTACACTATTTCATGCTCTTTTTGCCCATGTAAATAGTAAGGAAGCATGTGCATGCTGTCTCTGGAATTCAAGCTCTAGGAAGCAGCATTTTACTCTAGGAATAGATTTCTGTTAGTTAGCAGATTATTTTAGGGAAGAATTTGGAGAGACTGTATGTACCTAGTCCTCTAGGACTATTTTTTTCTATATCTCACTGTGCTCTGAGCAAAGTCTTTGAGAAAGGAAATCCTTCCCTCATAGCAGGTCATAGCAGACAGTGAGTTACTTGCTGAACAAAGTTAACACTTAGAAAGAGTTGCCTTCACTAAATACAATACTTCTTTATGCATTATGCCAGAATTTAGAATCAAGTCCCTCTGCACAATCAGAAACACCAAGATTCTCAGACTAGCTCATAATGAACTACTGTATTCCAAAAGTACCTGAGAGAGAAAAATAGATGAAACTAATGTAATATAATGAGACTGGATCATCAAAGCCTTCTTATTCCTATAATGTTATTGAACTTGTGATTGGCCCACCTAAAAACTTCAATGAGCACCTTATTGACCTTAGATCACCTTTCTTGACCACTAAATACAGATTTTCAGTGTTTCAATTGTTATTATAGGAGCTTTTCAGATCTTTCCTGTTCTAACTTCTGGGAAAAATAAATAAATAAAAAAAAAAAAAAAAAAAAAAAAAGAAAAGACTAAATCATAGTTAAAAATGACACTGAGGCTCAGAGACAAGGGTCTTTGTTCCTTGAATATTTCAGGTGGCGCAATGTCACTATGCATTAATTTCATAATAATGTGACCTACATGATCTGACCCATACTATGATCCTATTTTATTTATTTATTTATGTAAAAATCAAACCAAAACAAAATAAAAAAAAAAACCACTCAAAAGATAAAAATATGTCCTGTAAAAATATTGGAAGCATGAGTATTAGAAAAATTTTTGAGACACTTATTTTTCTTTAAAACTTCTTGTGTGTTAGTGGAAAGCCATAATTTTCTTTGCTTTTCAAAGTGCAACTAGTTGTGCCCGAGCTTTAGAATTTTTTGGTAAATAAACAAGGGAAGTGTAAGGGAAAGACTTCAGTTTTTAAGATCAATATAATTTCTCAGTTTAGCATGTCAATAAAACCTATACACTGTACATACAAACATACACATACACAGACGTGCCTTGCTTCTCTGCTTCTCTCTTTGTCTATGTACATATATATATATATATATATGTATATTTTTCAGCATGAGTTTTCAGATTCTGGTTCACAGAGGTAATACAATATGTTGAAAAGTACTGGTTATGCACAGTTCAATATGACTGAATATTATCTATGTGTATGCATTGATTGAGTTTGATTCTTGATCTTCGTTGTAACTATATGCTGCAGTGTTAAATTAAAGATAGTTTACTTCTTAGTTATTTCCTTATTGCAACTTCTTTTAAAGGTTCATTTACTTTCTCTTTTTTGGGGGATAACACAAGAATATAAAGCTTCTCAATATAAAGTATTTTTAATTAATTTAGAAATTATATCTGGATATTGATGGTTTTATTATTTATTATTAAGAATGACTAATCCTGAAAATTTGATTTATTCATGATGGATCTTTGGTATGAACAAAAAGATTAATTGAGTAAAATGTAATAACTTCTATTGACTTCAATTTTCTTCAAATCATCTTGAGATTTAAAATCAATATAATATCCTATTTATTTCTTATGGTATTTCTTAATCAGTAAACTTAATTTACAGGCTTCAGAACTAGTTAGACTGCCTCCTATGGGATTATTCTTCCCAAAGCTTTATTATTTAAATTGAGTAATAATAGCATGAACTTTTTCAAAGACTGCCTACAACTTGATGCAACACTGTTTCTGTAGTTTTCTGTAGTCTGTCAACCTGTAAAACTCAAACAGGAATTAATGTAACAGTAATTTTCATGCTAATATCCATATTCATCTGTAAGGATGGCATTTTGCATGTTCAGAAAATATAAGACCACTATTTACAAGGCATTACCCCTATCCAGATAGGACAGACTGAAATACACCTTAACAATTGGCTTTTTTGCCAAGAGATTCTCCTGTTTGAAACTATTACCAACCTGAAACTACACGCTTCTTGAGATGGGCAAATACTTGTAGATATTCTTCAGACTACATTTTCAGCCTGTTTTTCTACCCTGTG
>JAWWEE010000001.1:72908853-72975728 GCA_035221455.1 Xenops minutus
GCTTTGCCCGTGGTATTAATCAAAGCTCTTCTTTCGGTTATTATCTCTAGCCGTAAATTTCGAGCTGTTTTTTTTTTTTTTTTTTTCCCTTCCCTCTGGAAGGCGAAAAAGGAGGGGGAAAAGATCTTGAAGGAGTTTTGCTGGACACCAGGCATTTGTTCAGGGTCAAACCACCACACAAGGACATAAACAGCATTATTTTACAAACATGAACTTTTTTTAATGAAGATAAATAGAAAAGCCCCCACCAAAACCAAAAAACAAACCATATCAACCAGCAAAAATGAAAATTTTTAAGGTGTCACTAGAAAATTCATTGTTTCATTGTGCATGCAATTTCAAGAATTGTGTGGGTTAAAGAATTTGACAGCTTACCCTCACGACATTTTTTACATCATTTGATGTTTAAATTGTGCTTTTGAAAAAAACCCAACACTCTAAAAACACATACACATAAGAATATTTAATGTAATTTTTATTAGTCATCCTCTGAAAGGAAACAGCCATTTAACAATGAGCAGCCTTGTTCGCCTGGTGCTCTTTTTTAAACCATTGATTTACGTTCACACTGGAGACTGCTCTTTATATTTGAAAGAAAATTAAAAAGAAAGGTGTCACAAAAGAGTAAAAAAGTGAATGACACAAGAAATAGTACAGTCAGATAGTTCTGATAGGGTGATGATATTATTAACCAGCTTAGAATGCATCAAGATAAATGAATACTGGCACTTGGATCCCATTGTTGCAGATTACAAAGTTTTCTGGATTCCCAGTGATTTTTTTTTTTTTTCCCCCCAGGTTTTTAACCAGTTCAAAAAAATCAGTACATAGAGTTTTTTTACCGAGAACCAAAGACCACCTCATTTTTATTTTCAGGTAAATATAGCTGATGATTCATGGTTGCAAGAGGTTGGTGCTAGCTTTTGCTTACAGATGATTATATATTATTTGTGCTTGTAAAAATACAAAAATATGATGCGGTGTTTTTTTTGTTCTGCCTTTTCTTTTAATCACAGTGTTATCTGCCAGCAAAGTTACTGTGGAATTGTAGATGTGGAAACTGAAGTTCTATGAAATGTCCTAAAACAATTATAGAAACTTATTGGAAATAATCAGTTGCATGTATGTTGAGGCTAGGATTTTGAGCCCTTTTTTTCTCTGTTGCTCTACATATGGTTGAATTTTGTGTACTTAAGAAAGCGAACATCACTGACCTTTTTTATCTATCAAAAAAGGCACAAAATGAGCAGTGATTAATATTGAAGATGTTTATATTTAGAAAAAGGTCTTTATATTAAATATGAACCCAACAGGTTTAACCAGCTCACTTTAGCATTTAGGATTTAGAAAACTCCATATGCACACAAAATCTTTTATATTCAACCTCTCTAAAAGAAAACATGCAACTCTTTAAAATTTTGATAGAACATGTCACATGATGAATGTTTTTCTTCCCTATCATTCATAGACATAGCAAAAAAATGTCTTTCAGATGCATTAACATACATGTTTCCAGAGGCTAGGAATGAAAAATATTTATTATTACTCTCTAGATTCTCCAGCTCACATATTTTTTTATGAGTTGAAATCTTTTACCATAAAAAATTATAATGTTCCATCTAATGGTGATACGTGTGATCACAAAAGGCAACAGAAAAGGTGAAGAAGAGGGATTACATGCTTGCCCTAGCTCTTCAGTTTGCAGACTGGAAGAAACAACTTGTGATATATACAGTCTCTGGGGAAGGTCTGGACAAGTTTGAACACAGTGAGAAATGCTGACAGTGAAGAATTTTAGGTTCCTAATGGATTGCCCTCTCTGACTTAAAACTTGGGACCTTTGCATAATAACTAGATTCTGAATTATCTGTTATCTGTAGGTCCAAAGCCTGTTCACTATGAACTGCAAACATCTAAAAGCCTCTTTAATATCCTAATTAGATAGAGAGCAGAATAAAATTGTCAAGATAACAAAAAACAGGAACAAGTACACAATACTCATAGATTGTTTCTTTGCAGAAAGTATTTTTCCCCATGTAATTCTTGCATGTCCTTTCTATTTTCTTCCATTGTAGTATACCTCTTGTCTCCTAAGTAGAATAATGGTAATTCAAAATAGCCTACTGCTGAAGAACTTGTTTCACTTCATACAATATGCAATACCTCAGGTCATTGGACAATTAAGTTTTTTACTTAGGAATCAGTCCTGTTTCTTTTCTCTAATTTTCATAAAGTGAGTGACTTTCCTTGTGCAGTGTCACTAAGAGCAGATTTTCCCTCCGGGCATGCCAGTATCTCTCCACTGACTATAAGAGGCACTTAATAGAGTATACCCATATTTAGATGTATTAGTTAAATGCCTGAAGTTCAGTGGGACGAATCTGGGCATAAATAAGTAAATTGAAACCAATCTTCCCCTGAGGGAACAAACTCTTTATGGGAAAGAATAAAGAAAAACAAGTTAGCATTGTGCTCAAAATGTTGTTTATGGGCAAAAGGGAAACAAAATACACATATCCATAAAAGTAAAGAGGTTATTGTTTTCCTAATGGAAATCTGAATACTCTAGTTCAAGAATCATCATTAGGCTAGATCCAATTATTAAAGACACACACACACACAAAAAAAGTTTTCATTTATTTTACAATAATACAGACAATTGAAAATGCAAGAGTCAGGTTTGTTTACCTGTATGTTCCTGCTTATAACTTCCTCCCTTTATTATCATCCCTTATTATATTGAAAAAGATCCATGTCGAGGTATTTTTAAAGAGGCAAAACTCTGTCAGCCTCTGGAGTCCTTTGCTGAAATGAATATGTTTTCTAGAGATTTTCCTTTCTTCTCTAGTATTCAGTTGTGGTAATTTGTATTTGATTGTTAAAGCTTCTACATATTTCTCTTTTCTAATTGGTCTGCTGTTTCATATTCTGTCCAAGCTTACTACATATGGTTCTCTTTATATACCAGTTAGATACTAGTTTTCTGTTCTATTCATTACCCTGAGAACCAGTTTTGTCCATCTCCAGGTCTGCATTTCTGTATCTGTGAGTGGGTGGGTTTATAGGTGTGACGTATCCAGCACCAAGCCTGTTCCTCATCTCTTATCCCCATGCCTGAGCTCCTCTGCTCCATGCCCTGTGTCCTTGCTTCTGAGTGCTACTGTACCAGACCTGAATTTCTCTACACTACATCACCATGTTAGAGCTGTAAATACTTTATTCTATGTGATCTTTTTTTTATTATTATTATTTTTTTTATTGTTGCTCTCTGTATAAAACTATGGTAAAACAAAGTTGAAGATGAAGAAAAATTCAGACAGAGAAAGCCTGGCAAGAGGACTATCAAGTTCATTGCCTGTTAATAGTAACAGCAATATTATATGACTGGGCTATGCAATTACACCATGACCAAATACGCAAAAGGAATTAGGCCCAAAAGCAGAAGACAGCTAGGATCTGCAGGTTTTTTGCCCTGGAAGAACAAACTGCTCCAAACAAACATTTTTTTTTTCCCTCCAGCAGAGTAACAAGCCTTGAATGGGGGCACAGGATTTAAAAAAAGACTGCCTGAGTGGCATGCTATAACTAGCATGGGAAGCAATCAACAGGTTGAGCAGGGAGCTCTCTATATCTGTGTGAGAAAGTGAGAGTGGTCCTCCTGTGGGCTCATGTAGCTCTTTCAGTGGCATTAGGAGGTCCAAATTAAATGGGAAAAAAAAGAAAGTGTGTATAATATTATTTATTATATATGGTGTGTCTTTTATATAATAATCCAAGCAAAAAGAATGTGTGATTGATACAAGTAAATACATGAAACATAAGCTTTTACTTATATAAAAGCATATAATTACATATTTTATGTATTTATGTAAATATATATTTCATATCTTTACATATATACAAATATGTATATATTTCATGTTTACTCATATCAATCACATTCTTTATGTTTGAATTATTATTTTAATAAAATTATATTCTGTGTAAGAGTTTGTGGTTTGTTTTTTTTAACTTTGGAACAAGGGGTGTTGGAGGCATAACTTCCATTTACATGTTTAGAATAAAATGAAACAAGTTACAGGTTTTGCAATTCTTACTCTGTTTATGAAACACACAGAACATCTTCATTCAATGCTTCAAAGTTTGTTTGACTCACAGATCTTGCAAGCAGCAAAATTTTAAGCAAATATTAAGCATGGACCCCAGAATACAAAAGGCCATGTCTGTTTCATATATTTGGTGGAAGGGTATGTCACTGCATATTTTTAAACTCCCAACAAATGGCCTTAATTTATCTTCAGGGGAGGTATAGAGAACATCATGTTCCTGGTTGAATTAATGCCTGAAAATGGCAATAGGCCAAGATATCTCATGAAAATGAAAAAAAGTATTAGTACTCTGCAGTGCAGCATGTGTGTTCTCAGTCACACATCATAGGAGTGGCCATGGAGTATATAAGCCTCTCTGTTTTACACCATCTTCATTTATGTGGACACAGGTTCTTTGATATCCCTTCTAACTTCAGTTGGGCTCAGAGTCCTGTCCTTAATGTATTTAGTAGACATACTGTACTACTTACTACTAGGTTTAATTTTTATTCTTGGCAAAATGATCAAAAGTCAGTGCAACTTTTTTTTTTCCTTTTTTTTTTTTTTCACTTCGACTGGTATTCATTGCTTTTTTAAACACAATGAAGAAGTCATTTGAATTCAGTCAGTCAATATCACTGCAATGCTTAAAATAGACCTCAGTTGAGTCTCATGGTTAATGGTATTTCTCATTTTAAAACATACTTTACAAGAATAGATTTTGCTTTGGCCTTTTTCCAAGTGTATGGCTTGCAGATAACATAGGAAATATTTAAGTGTGCAAAGGGGAGTTAATTGCTCTTGGAAATGGTTTTGAACCAGATTCTGAATTGTTCAATATTTAACATGAAGGGCTGGCTGATGTTTAAAACAAGTGATTATGTGTTGTTTTTTTTTTTTTTTTTTTAATTATTTCAATTAAAAACATGCGTTACTATCTTATTATAAAACTTCAAATATACAGAGCTTTTTGCATGTAAATGTAGGCATGGTTCACCATCTGTAAATTAGATTTGTAGGTTCTGAATTATTTTTATTACTTGGCACAAATTTTAAGCAGGTGTCTTTCGTTTATAATTGAATGAAATTATGGTCCCATTCAAATACAGTATACTTTGTTTTCAGCAGGATTAGCAGTTCTGTGAAATACAGGGTATGCATCCACGAGTCAATAAGTGGTGCATATGTTATAGATAAATAGGCAATGCTCACTTTGTAGTGCAGGGTTCTGTTTCTAAGAAATCAAAATTGTAGGTACAATCTCTTCCCTTCTTTGATGGAATTACAGAATCAGAAGTAAATTATTAGCCTACTACTAAAATATTAAACATATGTATTTTGGATGTAATTGTTCTGAAAATGTCTGCTAAGAGGTGTCCATGCATGGTGTACAGAGCATATGAGGGTTGTCCATGGAGAACTGATTTAGTCCATCACATTCACATTACCTTTATTACTTATTTACACCTGCAAATCCCACTGACATTACAAAATAATTCCCTAATAATATTACAAGGAAGTATTACCTTTCATTATTCCAAGATGTTGCTTATCACTCATAGGTGGAAGCCTACTGGTTAAGATACAGAAAACATAAAGTATCACATTTTAGGAGCAATGAAAAATTCAGTTTAATACAGACATTTTTGAGTGCAGTGAAGACTGTCTTATCTGCATTAAGATCATACCTACTCTAAGAGAGAAACATATATTAAATAGCAAAATAAAAAGGCATTTCAGTCATGTTAATTTTAACACACATCATAAACATCTTATATTATTTCCTAGATACAATGTTAGATGCAATTGTGTTAAATTGAAAGAAAAAGGAATGAGGAATAGAAAAGAAGCTGAACAAACATGGAAGAATTATCAAGGACACAAGTTGTAGATGGAGGACAGGTTTATTCACCGACAGTAAATAATCTCTCTAGCTAAAGTGCTATTTGCATCATATACTACAACTCAGATTTGCATCATATACTACTGCTCCTCCTGCAAAAAGATTTGCAAACTAAGAAGGCAGAACAGTCTGTGCCTCTTAGACAAATGATTTTGCTGCCTGCCTTTCATTTATGCTTCTAGCTATAAAATACCTCTGATGGAATAGAGTTCAAATGAAAAATAAATAAAAAGAATAATAATAATAAAAAGAAAGCTGTTGTTGTTTTTATATTTAAAATAACTTACAAAGAGAAAGAAGCCCATGACAAACAAAAGAAGACAAAAGAGAACTAGAAGAGGTGTAGAATGTATTGTGTATGTGAACATTTTTTTGGTAATTTAAAAAATGGTAAATATACAAATAGTTGAATCAATAAGAACAAAAGAAATAAAAGCTCCTTGTTTGGCTTTTGTTTTTTTTTTCCTTAATACATGGTAACTAGATTTTATCCTGTTTTACCTATAATGTCCTTTCTTCCCATCAAGAAAACAAGGAAGTCTTTAAGGAAAAAAAAAATAAATCCAATGATGCCATGGAGACAATTCATATTCATGCTCAGAGCACCTTCCTTTCAGTAGTATTTCCTCTTTATTTAACAGGGTACACCACTGATATAGCATTGTTAGGGCAAGAAGCACAATTATATCAGCATCTTAGGAAAAGCAGAAGCAATATTTCTTTGACTTGTTTACCTTTTAGGAATATACTGTGCATGGCATGCATGGTAAATATTCAGATTCAGTTTGCAGTAAATAATCATGTTACAGCTCCCTTGTTTTCAAAATGTTTCTGAGCAGGTAGTGAAAGAGGAAAAGGAGATGTGTTGCAACACTATTAAGTGAAAAAAGTGTAGCTATTTATTTGTACATTGCTGTGGAACTGTTAATTACTGTCACCTGGGTGGCTTCTTCTTTGGGAAAGCTGCATGTAGGTTATGGACTTCAAAAAATTAGGTTGGAATCCTGAAATCTAAAGATGCAGACAAATCATATCATATTATCACCACAACCCAATAAAGTTACCTTCCCCTGACTATTTGAGGTTTCTGGATTCCAACATCTGCAGGTTACCTAGGGAAAAAAGTATGAAGTACCTTTACTGCAGAAAAAAATACTGTTTCTCTTTTGTTTTCTACTGAAAATGAGTGACATAGAAAATTAGAATTTATTAACTTTTTTTTTTTGTGGCTTATGTAGTTCACACACCTAATTTGAGCAAAGAGCTGTTTTGTTCAGGTTTTTTTTTCATAAACGTCCTTTTCATTCACTGTAAAGGTTTTTGAGTTTGGGTGGGTTTTTGTTTGTTTGTTTCATGTTTTTTGTTGTTGGGTTTTTTTGTTTGTGTTTTGTTTTGTGTTTTGTTTGTGGGGGTTTGTGTGGTTTTGTTAGTTTGGTTTTTTTAAAAAAAATACATATTTTCAGGTCCTTAAATTCAACATTATATTAGTGGGAGTACAACTGAAATTAAAAGGATGAACTCCCATATAGTAATTTAAAATAATTTGATACTATAATATTCAGGATCCTGTTTCAGTTAAAAAAAAAAAAAATAGAATAAGCTACCAGCATTACTATTTCACTCTAATGATACACATATCAATTATTTTGCATTATGCAGTCTTCAGGTTCATTGAAATTCAGGACAAATAATTTTTAAAACAATTAATATAAATGGCCTTCTAGTGGTTAACATCTTTATTCACTTACTAAAAAATCATGAGTTACTGGTAATGCTACCTGTAAACACAACCTTGTCATTTTACAAGGAGAATCTACTCTATAGAAGTAAATTGTTGCACTTCAGTATTTGCTGATCAGATGCTCACTTCTTTAAAGTGACATTTGAAAAATTAGTCCTATTGCTAAGGCCCAACTCTATTACGGTCACTAGACCCATGCTGCCTTTGGGGACTTGGAAGTTTTCACTAAAAAAAGCAACTTCTTTCAAATTAGATCAGGTGCCATCACTGTCAGCGCACAATAAATATCAGCAGGCTGTAGGGCCAGTGGATTGTTCTTGCAGCTGCAAAGTTCACAAATTTTGCTCCTCAGCATGGAACTCTAGTTAAAGTAATTAAACTTGAGATTTATGAGTAGGAAAGAAAAAGTCACAGTGAGAGTCTGATTGGAAGAATGAGTGTGGTGAATTGATTTCTATAAATGTAAAGATAGCAGAGAATCTAGTTTAGAGATATTCAGGTATGTATAATAATCTAATAATAAGCAATAGTTGAAGTAAATTGCAGCACTAACTCATATATGTTTATGCATAAATTCTAAATATCAGTTTAAGTACTGAAAGCTTTAATTGTAGAAAATTGCTTAAAAACTGATGTAACCACTTCAACATATAACACAAACTTATTAAATACTTCTCATTATTATTACTATTGTTATCATCACCATTGTTGTTATTATTATTATTATTACATTGATAGCAGCCTAAGGTTAGGACTACATAAATGTGGGAATTAGTTTCCTAAACATAGTCATCTGGTTCTATTTGATCACATCATATGCCCTAAATGATTCAATATATGCATATGTGTTTGACAGATATGAGATAGGCTTACAGGATACCCATGTAATTATGGAACATCAACAGAAGGCTTTGAAGGAAATCATGAGAGTACTTCAAATGTCCCTGGACACATATTTGGGTTTTTAAGTATAACTCAGCTGTAGAAGATTATGCTAAATGAGTACTGATTCATATATATATATAAATAAAAATAGCCATGGAGTTCTAAGGTGAGTTTCTAAGGTCTTGCACTTCATTTAATTCACTACGCCTTCTACAGTTGAAGTGTAATTCTGAAATTAAAATGGGTGTCATACCTTAGTATGATATGCACAACCAGTGTACCATATGGTGCATGGTGCCTGGAGCCATTTAAATCAGATTGTCTGCTGTTTTTCTATTGAAAACAAAACCAAGCAAATCCAGACAAACAAACAAGAAACCTTCAGAACTAAAAAGTATAAAATGCATTGCAGGGTGAGCATTCATAGGCACACATCCTGAGCATGTTACAATGTAAAGACACATTTATGGTGAACTCCTACTCTCTCATCAGTGTAATTCTACTGCAAAACTACATTAACTGTAGGGCTAATTTCCAATAAGACTTTTTTTTTTTTTACTTTATCAGCTAAAGTATTAGTGAAAATGCCTGTCTTGTCTTCTTCTTAGATCATCCTCTTAGATCTCTTGAATAAATATTTAGTATTGGAGAAGACAAATCGTAATGGAGGTATGCGCATTGGTAAAATCCTTTTCCTTTGGATCTAAATGTGGCAAAACTCTTTGTTCAGGTTTACAGTTCTTACTTTCTGACAAAAAAGTCTCGACATTGTTCTGGCTCTTTTTTACACTGATATCTTGACAAAAAAAAAAAAAAAAAAAAAAAAAGACATTCCTGCCTTTCAACTTCCCACAAGGGCCGTGGAGTGGTATTTCTTTATATGTTCTCTAAAAATCTACCTAAAAATATCAAACAATTGTTCTTTAGTCAAACAATGCTATTAATATGCAAAAGTTCCTTCAGGCATTTGCAATTTCATCCACAGAGACTCTATTTTACCTTCAAAGCATGTAAATGTTTTTATTCCTTTCCTGAAAAAAAAAAAGGTTTGACTTGTTTCAAAACTAAAAAAGCTTTGTAACAAACCTCAGAGATAGATAATAATAATATTCTTTATGAAAAACTAAAAGAAGATAATATCTTCTTAAAGGAAAAGCACACTTCATGGCCTACCTTCCCCTAGACATACCATCTGATATGGTCTTCCTGGATACACATTGTACAGTCAGGTAAGACATAAGTGACCTTGAGGAGTGACCTGACAGTGACACAGTGGACATCGAGGACAAGGAGTTAAAAGTTAAAAGTACATACCTAAGCAAAAAATCTGTTACCAATGGGTAATAGTTAAAATAATAATTTTATCTAAGTTTGCTGATTGTTCTATGAATTAAGAGAATAAGGTATTCAAGAATGACATAAAAGACATTGTGTAGAAACCTAACAATCACATGGAAAATGCTCAATTAGCAGATTTATGAAGTGTATAAAAGTTTGACATTTTTCTTGCAATTACAGAGAAATTTTCAAGCACAATAGTGGATTGGTTACTTTTATATACTTTTTTCCCTAAAAATCCCCTCAATATACTTTGTTGTGCACGACTAGGTTCTCCAGAGTAATCATATTGATTAAATAAGGTTTGCAAGGTTTAGATCAATAATTTCCACATGAAAAAAAATAGTTTTTTGTAAGAAGTACTAATTTAGGTCTCTGAGACAAAATGACAAATAACAAAGAACAGAGGAAATCACAGAACAATCTAAATGACCTCTTAAATGGAGTATGACTGAAATAAATATTTCTGTCATTTAAAAACAAGTGACGTCTCATAAACGTGCAAGCAAGATAAGATAGTGTTATGAGGTAATCAAATAACGTAATCCCATATAAGGACAAAGGAATGAGTCAAGAACCAAATTTTCTTATTATGCTGTCCTGAAAGTTATCCAGGCTAGGTCTCTGAACTCTGTAGGAGGAACCTCACTACTCTGAATTTATTTGCTTTGCACCAGCTGTAAATTAGTTTAAACTGTGTTGTTGATTCTCTTCTTGGGCAACAAGGATTGTGAGAGGATTTATCACTATGCAATGTCATTATAATTACCCATTTTATAGTGAGGATACCACTCACATGGATTCAAGAAGATTCATCACAAAAGATCTGAGATAATTTTCCACAGCTCATTTTAGGATAAGTGATGGTTTGGACTAAATTCAACATCTCTGAGAAACACTGCACTTTGACTACTAGGAACACAATAACCTTTCTGTAGAAGCTTGATGGACCCACAATAGTACTTTTTGTTCAACACTCCTGTGCTCAGTTTGGTATTCCCACAGAGATCCTGGGTAGATGAGGGGGGGTTTTGTCCGGGTCACACATTTTAGAATCTTACAATAAAAATTACTTGCAGCTTCATGAAATTCAAAGAGTTCTGTGTTCTGTTTCATTAAATGTTTATCACAGTACTGGTTTCTTTGCATGAAATTAACTTAGAAAATATTTCTTGATTACCCTTATTCTCACTGTGGGAACACAGATTATATCTGACTTGAAATGAATGAAATCATTTGTTTGCAGTTACTGATGAAAAGTTATCTCTTGGATTTGCACTGCTAGCATGCTCGTTTGGCTCCTATTGTACACAAGAACGTAATTCCCCTTTTTTTTTTTGTCCCCTCTGTGAAGCTGGGCTTTTCAGATCGTGCATTAGATTACATGGTGACACAAACAAAAACATTTGACCAAAGTCTGTATGGATGTGCAAGTAATACTTTTTAATTTTTTAGTTAGTGATAATTTCATATGCAAATTGGAGCAAAAATGTTGGAAAATCACAGTCAAAAAAAAGAGAGTTATTAAAACTGGGATGATACCTATGGCTTTCCTGATAACTTGTACATGAGAAAATTTCATAAAATAAAACCCTAACAACCCTAACTCTAGGGACAGAGCTGGAGTGTTGCTATCCCTTGAACAGCAGATTCAGTGACGTGAGTTGTTGGGCACAGCACTGCTGCTACCTCCCTTCTGCAGGTCAGCCAAAGGGCACCAGGACAGCCCAGCCCTGGGTACTGGACACCTCCCTGGGCATGGGGATGGGCCGAGGCTGGGCCAGGGCCTGCACCCACATATAGGCTTGACTCAGCAGGGCCATGGCTGGGCAGGACAAGGCTGTGGGGAGCTGGAGACCAGCCCTGTTGCAGCATCACTGGGTCAGGGGATGATGAACTTGGGGGACTGAAATGGAGTCCTGGGACAGGGATGAGGTGGAGAGAGTCCTGGGGGAGTCTGGACAAGGAGAGCAATCATGGAATTACGGTCTGGATGAAGCTGGAGGAGACTGCTGGAGTTGTCTTGTTTAAGCTCTTCCTGAAGCAGAGTCACCTAGCAGGTTGACCTGCACCATGTCCAGACAGCTTTGAAGATCTCCAGAACCATTAACATGCCTCTCCTCAGTCACTCTAAGAAAAAAATCTAAGTGTTTCATGATGTTCAGAGAGAACTGCCTGTGTCTGAAGGTGTGTCTGTTGCCTCTGGTCCTGTCACTGGGCACCTCTGAAGAGTTTGTCTATACCATCTTTCCACTTCCTTTTTCTTTCTTTTTATTCTGAATTCAGAAATGAAAGTTTCATTGGACTTGACAGTCAATACTTTTAGAAGTATTGAATTTTAACATTACTGAACCTGAAGTGATATATAATAAGTTGATGTACTGCAATGAACAGTGTCTTGACTGTTGGCTTTACTATCTCACATCCTAGATGTAACACATGGATTATTTCTGGTCTCATCTTTTAACTTTTGAAATGAATCAAAATATTGAATTATTCAAGCAGCTCCCTCAGACTCCCTCCAACTCCATTGCCACCTCTACTCTTCCTTTCCTTTCATATCTCAGATATTGCCAAACTGTGTTACCTCTGCATGTTGGATATGTTTGGGTTTTTTTTTCCTTTTATTTGTGATTTTCACATATAGAACTCTTGAAAAGTCTAGTCTTTTTTGTATTATCTCCTCATCTGAACTCCTTACTTCTCATTACTTTCATCCCACTGATGTCAGTCTTATGAAAAAGATACTGTCATATTCAAAGATACCATAATTAGAAGGTTCAAATCGGCAAGGGAGATTAAAACCACTTTTCAAAGTATCATGGAGGAGTTCACATCTCACCAGGGAAAATGGGAAGTCTTTCTCATTTTATTTGTAGCAGCAAAACAGTCATTACCCAAAAAAAAGAGTAATATTTCATATCAATAATTAAACATGAAATTATAAAGTTATTTTTATATTGCCAAGAAACTTCACTGTTTTCTTCTCTCAGCAGTTAGACTCCTGCATTGAATTTACTTAACAAGATTTTATCAGGGTTAAAACATACAAGGCTAGGCTCTGTGAAGGGAAGCCCGGGACTGTTCCATGTTAGATGCAGTTGGTTCCAGACAGCTCTAGCAGACTCACCAGTTGAACCACTCAACCAAGATGGTGGTGCTTTCTGCAAAACATATCCCAGAAGGGGCAAAAAATGCTACAAAGCAGTTGTGAGATAAAGAATGATAAAAAAATATGAACAATACTGCAGACACCATAATCAGAGGAGAAGAACAGGGAGGAGGTGTTCCAGGAACTGGAGCAGAGTTTCCCTTGTAGCTTATGGAGGAGTCTACAGTGAAGCAGATTTTCACCATGCAGTCCATATAGAAGACCATGCTGGAGCAGATATCTGCACTGCAGCCTATGGATGACCTCATGGTTCAACAGATAGAAATCCTTGAAGGAAGATGCAGTCCAAGCAGAACCCCATGTCATAATAGGCTTCGGGCAGGGGCCATGCTCATGGAGAGGACCTGTGATCCCTTAGAGGACACACACTGGGGTAATCTATTCCTGAAGGACTGTACCTCATTGTAAGAACATGGGTTGCAATGGGTTCAAAAATATTGGAGCAGTTCTTGAAGAACTGCAGCCCATGGGAAGGATGCCTGTCAGAGAAATTTGCAAAAGTCTATCTCCTATGGGAGGAAATCCTAGTTTGGAGCAGGGCAGAGAATGAAAAGGAAGGACAAGCAAAGACAAATGTTTTTTACTGCAATCCCCACTCCTCATCCTCCCCGCACCACTCGAGGTGTTGCTTGAGAGGAAATAGAAAAGTTGGGGATGTGGAAGTTAAATTGAGCCTGAAAGAAAGGGGGAGGGAACTGGGGAAAATTTTTTTGTTGTTGTCATTGTTTCTTACCATCCTACCATGTTTTTAATTAATGATGTATGATATTGCTCTTTCTCAAGTTGAATCTGATTTGCTACAAGGTTTTGCACAACCTGGTCTAGTAGAAGATGTCCCTGCCCGTGGTAGGGGGGATTGAATCTAAAAGATCTTTAAGGTTCTTTCCAATCCAGCCCATTCTATGATTCTATGATACATACACTATATTAATTCATAGTCATACAAATAAATATTTTAAGCTGACTGATTATTTAATGCATTTATATCCAAATGTGAAATGTAAGTCTAATGCAGATACAAATGAAAACACAGAAAAATTACATCTTTGTGTTTTCTTGTTATGACTTCAGCTGCCTTCCAGTTAGGTATTTAATTCCATTTATATCCCTAGGCATAGCACGACACAGTAACTGGAAGAATGAATCTTGAGATCACAGAAGGTATAGGATGGCTTTCTAATTGACTTTATATGGAAGACATTTATGTGGGCATTGTCAATATGAAAGTTGTAGCTGTCATAAGAATCTGTAAGAATATCTGAAGACTCCTTTAAAAAAATAGTAAGTCTGTAGTGGGTTAAGTCTTACAAGAAGAGGTTCTAGAAATCGACATCTTTGGGATACATCTTGAATATTAAAGGGCATTTTGTTTAGGGGAAAGAAATCAACCTAAATATGTCACTTCTCTTTTACTTTTTTCTTTTCTTGTTTCTTATTAACAAAGACATTTTTATGGAAGCAAAGGTTTCTTTTATAAGAATTCATCTGCTGCTTTTGTTTATTCCTCCAGCTGAAGTCATAGTCCTCTGACATCATGATCATTGTCTGGGCACCTCATCTTAATGTCACAGAAGTGACTTCAAGTAGGTGCAAAATAAAGAAAAGGTTTTTCTTTGTAATTAAAACTTGCTTCCTTCTACCTATAGTAAAAAAAATTACTCAGATTGTGTCACTGTATGTAACCAATTTTCTGCTTTTTCTACTTTCTTCCATTATGTCTCAAACCATGGAGAAGTTAGAACTGACTTAGTATATTTAATGTTAGAAGTTTCTGCACTATTACAGAAATTAGATCTTGCTTCAGTTGTACATTATTGCAAAAACCAATGTACGTATTCTCTGATGAAAAGAGTAAATAACCTGAAGTCTATTAGAAACAAGGAAAATTACATTTCCTTCTGAGCATCTGAAAACAGTGTTCTATATGAATAGGTGTATTTTCTTTCTGTAATTGCATATGAAAAATAGGGAGGAAGGGAATGAAAGAGGAAAGGAGCGAGGAAGGAAGCAAGGAAGGAATGAATGAACCTTGACATTGTACATGGGGAAAATGCTACAATAATACTCAGAGGACTGAAATAACACACTTCTATTGGCAAACTTTGGAAAATAAGGGAACCGGGTAAAAGTTTAAAACAAACATTCAACCAATATCAAGAGTTAGCAAATTCCAATCCATCCAGGTTTAAGTTACCCAAACAACAAGAAAAGGAAATTAGGAGAAGAGGAAGAAGTAAACAAAGAGAGAATCATAGCTTTCACCTTAGATCTAGTATAGATCAGGCTACCACAAATCCAAGAATGGTAGGGCCATGCACAACTTAGGGGCTGTGTGGTGTTGGTTTTATTTGCTCTGGACTCCTGTGGCCACCAGCCCCCAGGGGAGGCTTTCTGTCTGCCAGTCATACAGGGCTGGTTTAGGGACTCCAGGAGGTGTGGCATGGGACACTGCTTCCAGTGTGCCAGTGACTGACAGCTGCACTAAAGGCTCTCAAAGAGGCAGATTTAAGAGGGGCACAGCACAATTCCATCTTGGCATAACCTAATCTGTCCCCTTCACCACACACAAAGTGGTTTCAAGCCAGTAATAATTTGAATATTTTTTTTTATTTTGGTCCCTCACAAGGAAGGAGGGAAGAAGGAAGTAAAATGAATGATCCTGACAACCAATAATAAGAATTAGCAAATTATCTAATCTTTTCAAATTGGTTTCAGATGGATAATAAAGGCAGATTCTAAATTAAGGACACTATTATGCTTTAACGCAGTTTACATCCTATGTCAGTTTTGTCAGCTACTGAGGAGTTCCATCAGTTTTGGCTAGGGTAGAGTTAATTTCCTTATTTTAAAGTCATAACATTATTTAAAATATGTACCTTTTTAAACAAAAATAGAAATTTTGGAGATAAACTGTATGTTATTGAGGAGAAAGAAACACCCTCGCATTTTGCAGAGTCAATTATATATATAATAAGAAAGAAAAGCTTTTCTAAGTGTCAATGGTTCAGAACTGATGGCAGAATTTTACCTTATGCTGCCATATCCACATCAAACAGAAAGACTTTAAATGCAAATAACCAATGAATGCAATTAACCAAGTCTTAGATCAAGTACTAAAGTACAAGAGTTTAATGACAATAAGTTAATATTTGCATATGCAGCAGTACAGTACAGGATATCAGAGTGATCAATGCTGTATAGCAGATTCTTAAGCAATGTAATTACTTATTTCTGTCATAGCCTCCTATAGTCTTATGAAGCCTTATTTCAAAGACAACTACGTCTATGTTATCTGTTGTGGGAAGCTTCATGTAATTTTTGCTACACAGTTCTTTATCACTGATTAATCATTAATGCATGCAGCCTGGGTCTTCTAATGTTATCTTATTGCTGTGTTTTTCAAGGCATCTATTTTATGCTGCCAGTGGCTGCCAATAACAACAATGAACTAAACGAACTAAAAGTTAGTAATGAATTCTATATAAATAGGGGAGCTCTCATTAATTTAATACCAATATAATTCTCATCTTACACTATTTGACAAGTCTTTAGTAATATCAGTATTGTGGATTAATCTAGACAGGCAGATAAGCATCTCAAGTTTCATCCTTCTCAAAGTGGGATGAGGAAAAGAATCAGAAGGACAAAAGTGAGAAAATCATGGGTTGAGGAAAACACAGTTTTTAATAGGTAAAACAAACGGCACACACACACCAGAACAACAAGGAATGCATTCACCACTGTCCATGGGCAAGCAGGTGTTCAACCAGCTCCAGAAAAGCAGAGTTGTATCACATGTAATGATGACCTGGAAAGACAAACACCACCACTTCAAATATCCTTCATGTCCTCCTTCTTTCCCCCCACTTTATATACTGAGCATGATATTGTAGGGTGTGGAATATCCCTTTGGTCAATTGGGATGATGTTTGAAAGATATTAATGATGAATGATAAAGATGAAGGAAAATAGTGAGATGCAGACATTTCCAGAAAAGAGTTGACTTATATCAAAGTTGATAATACCAATATGTTATCAAGTATGGTGGTACATTTTTTAAGAAATAAAGTAAATAATAATAAAAAAATATGGTGTGATCAGTCTCATAAAGAATTTTATTAATAAATGTTATAATTACCGAAACAGTGAGAGATATTAATTAATTAATTGAAGGAGTCTGTTTCAGGAAATTGCTGGAGTGAGTACTGATTATGATACACGGTTGCATCCGAGAGCAAATTCTGGTTTCAGAGTATACTTACTTCAAAACTGAATTTATTGATTATTTCCTTTAAAATCAATTTTAAAATGATAGCTGCAATCACTTACTAATTTAGCATTTTCTACTTTTCTTTGATAAATAATAGATAGCTTTTACTCTTTTTGTAACTGTGTTTCATTCTTCTCTTGTGGAATGTCCTACTTCTAAGGCCTTAGGGCTCTTAAACTAATGACCTTGGTGTATTTCCATAAAAAAACCAAAAAAACAAACAAACAAACAAACAAAAAAAACCCACAAAAAACCCTATTTTTCATTAAACTAAATATCAGCTGAGACCTAATGAAAAAACTCTAAAGCTGTCTGCCCTCCTTAATACATTCAGAGTTTATTTATGAATTTGAAGAATCCGAATCACATAGAATTCAAATGAAGGGGTAGGCATATGAATGAGATTTTTGATTTTGCTATTGAATTTTCATTCTGGTAATTAAACATGCTTTACAATCCTTCAGGTTAATTGTATGCTTCATATCTTACATTCTTATAAAATAAACAGTTGAAGGATTTTTCCCAAAGTACTCCTCTCTAAATGTAAAAAAAAAAAAAAAAAAAATGCAGAAAAGGATAATCACATCATCCAAAGTAAAAGCAAATACAAGGCAAAACTTAAGGGTTAATAGTCAAACTCCACTTATACTTTTACTTATACTTTTAACTACACTAACTTCAGCTGCAAATACAATTGTATTTGAAATTATAATGTGACAAATCCATTCAGCTGTGTTCTATGTACCCATTTCCTAGAAGCTCATATGTTCTTGACATTTCTTATGCAGATTATCTCTGAACCACATGGTCAACATCTGTGGCCCTCACAGAAACAATATTTGTGCTGCTGATCCAAACGTGGAAGATGTACCTTCATTCAACAGAATAACAAAAAGTGAATCTTTACAAATGAGATGGGACACATTGGCAGGAAATTGAAAATAATTTTTGAGGACCTAGAGTTTATTATTTATATTTTAAATTTTAGCTTTGAAGGGTTCCAATTACTAGATAATATCCTGACTTCCTGATCCCTGAGAAATATCAATGACATTCAAGCAACAGACTCCATTTTAGTGTACATATTTGTTAAAATATATGTATGTATATATGTATATATAGAACTAGTCATTATGCATAAAAGTGGTAAGGCTTTTTTACTGGACCTTTTACTTTGAAACATGAAGGTTTTTAGTTGAATTGTACATGAGATACATACGCAAGTTTCTTATAAAAAATCTGAATAAATCTATCTGGATTTCAACCAAAGCCACCCAAAATTAACATATATGTGCATGGCAAGCAAACACATGCACACAAAAACACTGATCTAGCTCAAAGTTCACCTAATAATACACAAAAAGAAAAGGTTAATTCCCCAAACAAAGATAATTTGTATAAAATGTGCTTGAGTTCACATGAAATTTTGAGTCTTTCTCGTTAGAGATATGCATAAACCATCTAGATACAGTTTAACTAGAAAGATTTCTTGAAGAAATAAGCACAACATATTTTGACATTTAAGTGACATAAATTCTTTAAATGGAATTAATGCATATTTAGATTGTTTTATTTACTCATCTTTGTGTCTCAACTCATTGGAAATGCTGCTTTACATATTACTTTTAAAATACAATCTGCAGCTATTGATACAGTAAGGTATTTATTTATTTTTATATCTCTTATGCTAAGCACTTCCCAAAATCAAAATTGGATAAAAGATCCAAAATACAGACTGAACACCAGTGAGAGAAAATGTTGCTGAAGTCACAACACATACTAGTTTGGAAATCCAGATCCTCAGCTATGACAGAAATGGGATTTTCTAGCTATTCAGATCTGAGAAGCACCACTGAGTTGAGGAGGACCAAGAAGAATTATTAATGAAAAGACTAAAACATCTAGAGGTTATCTGCCCACTGCTAGAGCTACCACAGAGTCATTGTTTGTCAGAGCAGCAGCACCTAAATGAAAATTGTTAGGAAATGCTAGCAGCATTTTCAAAGTCTGTTAAAAACAGTCAAATGACTTCCTGGAGATTTGGCTGTGAAATCAAAGTGTCTATGTAGTTGCTTATGCATGTTATAAAACATGATAATTTAGGAACTTCTAGGAACACGTATGAAGTCATTTATCAGTGGATTCTTCACTAGGGAAAAAAAAAAAAAAAAGAGGAAAAAAACTACCAAATTTTAAAGGAAATGTATTACATTTGAAATGTATTACATTTCAAGGTTAGCAGAAGGGACAATATTTTTATGATCTAGATGTATAAATTAAATTTCAACTGATGTAGAAATTTCTACTGATGATTAAATGCTATCTATAGACAGCCAACAATATATTTGCATTTTATTTGTGTAATACTATGGAAGTCTATGAGCTATAGAGACCGTAGGTGCCATCAGTTACTTTCATAGTGTACTTCAAATTCAGACTTGAGGCAAGTACTTTGATCTTTTTCTAACCAAAGATAAGAAGCAAAATCAGTACAACAGCTGTGATCCCACTCTCTTTAGTGGCTGTGACATGGAATAATGGAGAGAACTGACTGATCAATGAAATCCATAACCGCACTGAGGTAATGGAGTATCATACATAATTTTTCTTGTAATGTTTTGGCTTTATATGCCTGATAAAAATACAGTACTGCTACCCTTTGAGAATGGTCAAGCACCTTGTCTCAACTGATTTGTTGAATTTCATAAAATGAAAACGTGTGACCTTGAGATGTGCCTACTATTTCTTTGGCATTGGGCTGGTGTTTTCGTCACATTCTTAGCTGACAGCATTTTCTACCTGTCATGAGAAAAGGCAAATAGGTTCTGAAATTATATGTTATTCCCTCATTTTACATACCAGAGACTGTAATATACCAGCATTTTTCTTTTAAACTATCTGTAGCATTAGACAGAACCAGTTTCTGATCAAAGATACATAAGCACTAAGGTAGTTAATGCTTTGATGATGCATGAAAAATTTTCTAAAGAGATTCTAGCTAAAAACCAAACTAATGAACATGATACTATATCAAATCTCTCCTATAATGGACAAGAACTTTTGCCATATGATATTGTAATAAAGGAATAATAAAATATGAATTAGTTAGGAATAAGACAAAATCTGTAAATTTAAATTAAAATTAGCAATTGCAAGATAATTCACTAGAATATTTCTTTTTTAATTACTAGAACTGAACTTTATATTAATGCGTCTAGCCTTAGAACAAGAAGAAAGGAGACATAAAAGTAATTTACTTAAAGATGTGCAAAATTGAATTATCTTCTGAAATAACAAATGCAATACCTGTTATGCAAGCTTTGCAGAATAACTATTCTGTGGGAGAACGAGATAGCTATGAGACATGGAAAAAGAGTTTTCAAAAGTAGATTTACAAAGACGGAGAGACTGTGGAGCTCCGAACATTTATGGCAGAAGTTTAAAGAAAGAACTGGACTCTAGTAGCTCATGGACACTTCTTGATCCAGTACAGAATTGTTTGTAGGACTATTTCACGAGTATGAGATTGTTCATAAAAAGCTGTAAACCCTGCTTCTTACAGTTTTCCTATGGTTACTTCCCTATGTGCACCCCTCAGGTTGATCCCCAACATGGCAGATCCCTTCTTGTTTTATCCCCAGTTCCCCTCCATGTTGTCTCCTCCCCCTCACAGTTTCCCAGCTTTGCCCTGGACCTGCTTCCCTATTGGTCCATTTTCCCACCTTTGGCGAGTTGCCCCCATTGGCTGTTCGGTTGCCTGGTTACACACTCCGCCCCCTGTTCCTCCACGTCCTCCACGTCCAATCACGTCCCAGTTCCAGAACCTTCCCTGGGAGCCCTATAAAAGCCCAAGCCCTGGGTGAATAAATGCCCTTTGTGCCTTCACCCCCAACCCGGTGGGGTGTGGGAGGTGATTCAGTTGGTGGCTCATCACTATTCAGCATAACATGGTTCAAAAACGTAGCAAAGATTTCTAGCAGCCTTCATACACTTTTGCTCCACAGGTGTGACGACAAAAAAACACCAAACCAACAAACAAAAAATCCTCAAAACCAAAAAAAAAAAAAAAACAACCAAAGGGAAAATTACTCATATTTTATCTCCTGGCAGTGTAACTTTATTGAAGCTTTTAATTATAGTCTCACTGCCTATAAGGCTGCACCTTTGAATAGTAAATTAATAAAATATAGATATTTCATGTTCAACATCTAAATTCAGTTTCTGCATTTACCCAAAATGATGAAATCGAATTTTGAAAGTGCTTCTGAAAATGTCACCAATAAACAAACTGACAGACCTTTAAGCAGAATTTTTAACAAGGAAAGAATAATTTAAAACTATTTCAAATCACTGAATGTTTGTCAGTTTTACAGTTATATGTAATATCAGATAAAGAGATCTTTGTATATTGGAATTTGTCAAAATTCTTCAGGAAGAATTAAAACTTATTATCTGGATTAAAATTTATACAGAGCGATAGATAAGTGTTTTTAAGTTTTTGATATATCTAAAGTAAAATCAGTTCCTAAATTTCTGAAGCTTGATTTTTCAAACTAGGCAGTACAGCCTCCTTGAGCTGTGTATTACTGAACTTTGACAGAACTAGACAGATTTTGCCATGCTTAGAGTTATACTGCACATTTTCTTCATAAAGGGTTTTTTTTTCATTCAAAATAAAAGAATATATCTGTCAAACTCTTTCTGGTTGTTGGCTGAGCTTTGGGGGGGTCTTCCTTCCTTGTGACTTGACAGACATTTTCTCAATTGTAAAGCAAATTTTTTTAGCCTGTAAGAAAGGGACTGAAGAGAGTAGAATGGTGATCTGGAATGCTACTTGCCCATATGTCTTGCAGCTATGTGGTTTTTAAGCTCTCTGCCATGTAGTCTGGAGCCTAAATTTCCAGGAGTTTGATTGCCATAATTTATCTCAGAGGCCTAGAATTTATGAATTTCCAAGACTGATGACAAACAGGTTTACTAGATTACAAGTCTAGGAATTTACAGGATATAGCTATATTGAATAACAACTATTTTGGGGTTCAATTTTTGGTCCTGGTTCCTTGCTCATGAACACTGGATGAATATTAGCTCATTCTTGAATCTCTTGTGCTTTACTGAAAATAAAATGGAACAAAGGATAATAAAGGTAATATGGTTTATACTGTGATACTACACAGATTTCAGTGCCTCTACTGTGAAAGGCTTTAACATTATCTCACAATGGTTTACAACCTTAACAACATTCCCTGAATCTAACATATCAGCACTTTAAAGCTAATAAAACATTAGCCCAGTGGCATAGAAAGCTGCCTTTACATTCTTCCAGGTAGTTGAAACAGGAAAGAGCAGAAAATAGTAACTACAGACTGGGGACATGAGACCATGTAGTGCAGCTCAGAGGTGTTCCGTGGACAAATACAATGTGGTGTGGATAAAATATGTTTGTACTAATCTTGAAGAGATTGCGGAGTCCTCTGAGTTTTGAAGACAAACCTGGAGTCCCTGACAGAAACCTGCATTTTCAGAGCTAAACTTAACCACCATGTCTATTAAGGCTTTCAGAGCCATTGTTAGAGTCCTTCAGGTTACAATTTTGGACCAGTTATCTCCTCATGTTGCTCAACACTGCAAATATTGTGAGCAGAATATTGAGACAAACAAACAAGCTCATTTTATTTAGCAGTTTTAAAGAGGATATTTAATTTAACTTGCATGTGCCAAAAAGTCAATTTATCTAATAGTTTAGTTTTAGTAATTTATCAGAAAACATCTAAATCACAAACTGTCTAGAAATCCTGTATGCATCCATTTTTCATTCTCCCTATTCTCTGAATTGACATTACCTGGATTGCTTAAAAAAATGCATATCTAAAAACCATTCTCTTATTACAAGCTCTTCATTAGTTTCCTTAAAGCTTTTCAGTTGGGAAAATATTTTAAAGTGCTTAAAGTAATACAGAAAGTCTTCTTTATATCAATAGCTAAGAAGATTCGTGGTTCAAGCATTTGTCCATTTGACTAGATATTTGATTCCTTTTGTTGTGCATAGACTTCCCATAGACTGAGGCTCAGGTTTACTCAGGGTGCCTGTATTCTTTGTAGAAGACACTGTGTTTTCCTTCCACTGGTTGCAGTTCAGATCACTCCAGCATCTCAAATTATATCTGACACTTTGTTTATTTCCAGTCAAACTTAAAGACATTAAGAATTATGTTTACTTTTAGTTATACGAAGCAACCAAAGAAAGAGAACGCTGAGACAATGCAATCTAAGTCCTGATCAGAGACATTATTGCCTAAAAACTTGTTTGGAAAGGGGCTAATTTTTAACAGACTGAGAAACAAATGTCCTTAGAATTGGGCTGACACAAAAAGAAAAACAACTTATAGTAGGCATGGAGTATGGATGAATCATGTGTTACAGTAAAGTAGGAAGGAAACTGGGAGTAGAATAATTCTGAAATTGCCAGACTACAAAGACAGAAAGCCTGCATTTTATAAGGCAATCAACAACAAACAAATGGTAAATACTGTAATTTTCTCCCTTTTTTTTTTTTTTTTTTTCCAGTGCAAGTGTACACACAAGTGAAACAAAAGAGCTGGAACAGGTGCTAAAACTCCTGCCTTAATACAAATATGGTGAATTCATTTAATGTTTATTATTCTATTCACTTGCATGCAGTGAACTGACTGAAGATGAGACTTGAACTTTGTGTAACTTTTAAAAAACATGTTGCATTTCTTTTTTAAACAACTGTACCGTCACTGTAATTGCATGAATTTTACATTCAAAGTGGCTTTCATATACTTTCAAGGTAAAGTAAGACAATAAATCTCTGAACGATAACAAGAGCAATGGTATAGACAGCTGCAAGAAATTTTGATTTCCTTTAACTTTCTTCTTTTGTTTCTGAAATTTCTTTCCATACTATTACTGTTGCTGGTTTCTATCCTTTCCTCACAACCAAATCACTTTGACTTTCCTGAATCTTTTTTGTTGGAAATATTTAGAGACTTAAGTCTCTGTTCAGTGCTGTGGTGCAATTTCTGTTCATTTCACACAATCACAGAATCATTTAGGTTGGAAAACTCATCTACTCCAACCCTCCAAGCAGCTTCAGCTAGACCAGGTTTTCCAGGACTGTGTTCAGTCACACTTTGAATATCTTCAATATTTGTGAAAGAGTAATTCTGTCTGCCATTAACTCAGAATGCACCCATCTATCAAATGTGGAACAACCCATCTTTGCACAGAAATAATGACTCTACAATGTAGTAGCAGAACTTCAGTGTCCTGTAGTCTTTACAGTAGTCCAGTAAAAAGAAAACTTCCAGCACGCAGGAATGAAGCTCATAATTTTATTGTGAATTTTGGTTTAGGTTATTATTTCTCCTTGATGAAAACTATATGACATCAACTATTATCTATTTATTTATTTATTTATTTTAATATGCTTCAGAAGAATTATAGGGCTTTTACTATCCCTAAAACAGCAAAACCAAACAAATGAAATCAAAATAAACCCACGCTCCTTATGTATATTGGCTATTACAGGGTGGGTTTTTTTGGTTTGTGGGTTTGTTTTTGTTTTTTTTTTTTAATACAAAAAATAAGTGTTATCCTTAGGAAATATTCAGTGAGAACTTTCTATATTCATAAACTAACTGATACTGATTGTTAAAGCAGGGGTATGAATCTCATATTTAAACAGAGAGGTAACATTTGGAAGACAGTCAGAGAAACATGAACCAGGAAAAGTCTGTATTCTATCTAAATTCATACAATAGCAAAAAGAGGTAATAACTCACATACATGTATGTAATTACCAGAGCCCTAGTTTCTTTAATACCTTGAGATAGTGCAAAGAAGTAAAAGCCACATGCTTTTTCCCATGACATACTTTTTACTGACAATGAGGGAGAAAATAAGGATCTTGGCAGAAGTTCAAAAGGGTAGTTTACAATCAAAACAAAGCATTCACTAAAGCAATGACCCAGCACATGCCAACCTACACAACCCAGCAAATGCAATCCCACCAGCTTTAAGCTACCCAACATATCGAGAAAGGAGCAAAGAAGGAGAAAAAGAAGCAAGGAGATAGAAGAAGGCGAGAGGGAGAGAGTGAGAGAAAGATTATAATGCAGCTACCATTGGAGCCTTGTAGAAGACCAGTTCTCACATGTCTAGATGGCAGAGACATGGGGTAGCCTTTGGTTTCATTTGCTCTGGTTTGGTTTCTAAGGCTGTGCTGAAAATATACTAATTTACTTTCAATAATTTTAAACTCCTGTGATGATTCAGTCCCATCTAAAGTAGGCACTGAGGGAAAATTCTGTTACTCATCCAGTGTCATCTAGAGCTGCCAATCTTTTATGAGTATTTTCTGCAAATACTAATTTGAATACTAATTTGTATCTATCAACACTATATAGATACCTTATATACCCAGACTATCCTACATCATATAAAACAACTATATAATAAATTTAACATCTTATTTCTACATTTTATTATGGTTTCTATTGACTGCTTTGACTAGATTTCTATTAGGTAAATTGAGAACTGATAAGTCAAACTGATATAAAGATTTTTTTTTCTTTCATAGATGCCTACATTCAGATGTCTTAGTCTTGAACCAGATTTTACTGTATACATTCCTCCAGTGGGAGGTATTATTTTATCTATTTACACAGAGTATAAGGCAAAAATAGCAGAAATTAATGCATTTGTCCAAATTCAAGTTAATTAAAGTTCAACACAATGGAAATAAATTAATCCCTTTTTAGGTACAATAAAGCCCTTAATCAAAAGTAACTAAAGGAAGATGTTATGCAAATGCAAATAAAATAGTCCTGAAATAGAAATTCAGAACACATCAGTAATAGTGGAAGTCTCTTTACACATTTTGTACACCTAGAAGGAATGATCTTGGAAGAATAATCTCCTCTTCAAACTAAAGACTGTGAAATGTTTATGTACATTTCTATTCTGCATAGCAGCATCAAGTAGATGATTAACCATTATGTTAGTCCAGTTAAAATAGTACTCTTTTGACTTGCATAAAGAAGTCCAAGGCATTATTCCTTTTGAATTGCACATATCAACTCTGATAGATAACCTTGCTTTAAACCCACACTTTTCTAATGGAATATAAGCCTTTTTAATAAAAGCCTTTAACTTACATTGTCTGTAAGTTACCTGTGCTATAAAAGATAAAAAAAAAGCTACTGAGAAACATTATTCCTTAGAGAAGATGCCATATTTATTTCTTTTGATTTATTTTTAAATATTTTGCACTCTTTATCATACTTACTTTTCCCAAGCTTTTCTTTAAAATGTTGAGAAATAATGACATGTGCATCTCTACATCCTGGCATGCTTCTAACAGCCTAAATGCCTATATATGACACATTTAAATAGAATTCTGTTTTTCAAAAATCCTGTCACATCTCCTTGAAACCTGTTTTGTCACATTAATTAACTCATGTCTGAGCTTCTGTCTCAAGGTTTGCCTTAAGGTCTGTATGCAGCTAAGGTTACAGATGTTTATCTGGAATGGCTATTACAGTAATTTACTGAGTTATTGTATCTCCTGTTCTTCTGATACTAGCAGTTCTTATGTGTTCTTAACATTCTTTGTAATCTTATATATTAAAGGAAAACTATTCAAAATATTTACTGTTATATCTTGATTTTCCTTTCTTCAGTGCTTAGGAATAAATCATAACCACCTCAAAAGTCTTCTTTGATTTCTCTCTTCTTTTTTTTTTTTTTTTTTTTTTTTTTTTTTTTTTTTGTACAGTATCATTAATCCAGCTTGATATAAAATCATTAATGTCAAAAAGTACCTCTAAGATCATCAAGTCCAACAGTTAACCCAGCACCACCGTGTTCTCCACCATAACACATTCCCAAGCACTTTTGGAACACTTGCAGAGGTGGTGATTCTACCACTTCCCTGGGCAACCAGTGCCTGACCACCATTTCAGTGACAAAATTTTTACTAATATCCTATCTAATCATAACCAAAGGTGTTAAACCTATTAGAGGACTGTGAGTGCCTTTGTTTAGTTTTACTTCACTTATTTTTTTCATCAGTTATGAAAGAGTTTAATCACTAATGTCCTTTAAAATAGTTTGCTCATTGGTGAGAATATAATTTGCTTTTCTTGTTTCTTCACTTTTTATCAATAATCATAAAAAGTGCAATTAAAAGAAATAGATTATTTATTTAAGATATATTTCATTTCACAGTTCTTTTCAACACCATAATGCTTAACTTGCACTTGTGTAGCTGGAGTAGCAAGTCAATGTAAACACAGGAAATTGTGGCATAGTAAAAATAAAGCAAGCTGATGTTTCTTTGGAATATAGCATTCTATTCTATTATGGATTACAAAATGATTGTGCTGAAAACACTCTAATTTTTAAATACAGTTTTGTTTTGTTTCTTTGTGGGTTTTTTTGCACCATTCTTTGTTGTAAATAAATAACATGAAATTGATATTAAAATCAGAAGAGTAAAATGGTGAAGGTTCTGGGTTTCTGTTGGTTTACTTTCCCTAAATTATTGATAAGGTGTTTTACTATGCTGCTTTCTGCCTGAAGGGTAAATAAAAATAAGACTGATCTTGAGGCAATTCTCCAGGGCATATTAAATGGTCATGAACAGATTCCTCAAAACATACAGATGAAAAGAATATACGTTTTTATTTTGTCATCTTATGTGCATTACTCAGCATTGCCTCTGATTATGGTTACTTGGGCAGCCCATAGAGCTACCTTTTCATACTTGGCTGATTTTGGGATCTTCTTTGTTACTGAAGACTGTTTGAGGACTGATGTTGTGCTTAGTGCTAGATCTCCATTCCTCATATGAGATTATAATATGTTTTAGGATGTCTACAGAATTTTAGTGGTCACTCAATTGTATACTTTTCAAGACTTTTTTCCTCAGTATTTCACTAGACAGTGCTTTAAATTTTATACATTAATTTGTTATGAATCAAGGTTTTGATGGTGTTTTTTTGTTTGTTTGTTTGTTTTTGGGTTTGTTTTTGTTTGGGGTTGGTTTGGTTTGGCTTGATTTGGTTTTTTGGGGGGTTTTGTGGGGTTTTTTTGGCTGGTTGGTTGGTTTGTTTTGGGGCTTGGGTTTTTTTTGAGGTATTTCAGAATCTCAGACTTTATCTTACTACTTCAAAGCATAAATTAACAAAATATAAGTAAATGTATTCAAAATTTGAGATGGCTTGTATACACTATTTCAATTCAGCCAAGTTTCTACCGAACATTGTAACACTACCTGAAGTGACTTAAAATAGCAGTCATAGAATGACACATTATATTCTCCCTACCAGATATTTTCTGGACTCCTGAGTTCCTCTGTAAATATATGCAATATATCATTATTTTGAAAAAAAAAAAAAATCTTAAAAAAACCCACAGAAACATCTTTTAAACTGAAGAAATCATAAAATGATGAAACTTTTTCATTACAGTGCACATCAAGTAAAACCTAGAAGTTCAAAAAAGAGCGGACAAGAGTAAACAAGGTAGATTCTTTGCAAAATACAGCTGTTGGTTACCTGTTTTCTTTAGTTACAAGACCAATGTCTCATTTTGGAGTTAAATGCGCCTTTTCTGTTTCAGCATTTGTGTAGCAGAAGGGTAACATCATCCTGACAAAAACAAAAAAAGAAAAAAAAAACACAAACAAAACCCCCAAATGAACCAAAATAAACAAACAAACAAACAAAAACGAACAAAAAAAGCAGCAAAAAAAAAAGGACCCCACCTGTGTTAACATTTTTTTTTTCCATGTTTGGTATTAAATGAAAAAAGTAAGATTTATTGCAAGTAAGTCTCAACATTTTATCCAGTCTTAAATCACAAATTAGTACTGGCTTCCAAAGAGTGGTTATAACATTTTTTGTATCATCTTAATTTATCACTGGTTTCCTGGGAACTAAATGATAATGTCATGTACTCGGGGGGGGGGGGGGGGGGGCAGGGGAGAAAAGGGGTGAATTACCAACCCTTTCAGACTTACCACTTGCACAACCTCAGTGTATAAATGTTCGGGGTTTACTCACAATTTCAGTATGTGCTTGATCTGTAGAAAAGCAGAAATTAGTATCAGACTATCTTTAAAGATTTGTGGATTAACTTGGCTTGAAAATTTGAAAAAAATCAGTTTCTAAAAATTTTTGCTGCCTCATGACTCTGCAAGTGAATTGCAGCGAGAGGAATCTCTGTTTTCAGCAGCTTGAGAGTAATTAGAACTAGCTAATTAAAAGCAATGAGAGCAAAAGGGGGAAGGACAAGGTTAAGTGCTGAATCTCCATAACAGCTGTTATCCACCAGAAGAAGGGAAATTTTAATCTCAAGAATGCACTTTGCATAGGTGGTTTCCTAAAAACCAAAGCCTAAAAGTCTGGAAGGGATCAAGAGACTATGAAATTCTTTCCTGCCTGATCAAAATAAGTTATAAATAACTTTAATATTTGCAAAACGTAGTACTAGAATGATGACAATGACATGATGTTAGACACCAAATCAATGATTATTGGGTCAGAACTACCTTGCGGGGGGGTGGGGGAGCGGTGTGGGGTGTGGAGCAGACAGGGATGGGTTGAACCTCATGGAGGTGGGGTGGTGTCCTATCTCTCACAGCAGGGTCTGGAGCCCACGCAGGGAAGGCTGGGAGCAGCTGTCAGTCATAAAAAGCCCAAGAAAACTATAAAAACCCACAGCTATTGGAGCCCCTGACCCTGCTCAGATTGGCAGGGACAGTGAGAACACAGCCCCTCACCCTGGCCTGGGACCCCAGAGTGGCCAGGGGGTCAGAAGCCTCACCTAGGGGTTTGGGTGTAGAGGCCAGAGCAGATAAAAGCAGAGGCATATGTTTGGCAGGTGTTGAAGCCCTGCCATCTGGACATATGAAAGCTGCTCTGCCAGAGTTTTGGTGGTAGCTCTCTCTCCCTCTTTCTCCTTCTCTCTTTTCTTTCTCCCTCTGCTTCTTTTTCTTTACTCCTTTCTTGATGCTTTGGGTGGTTTGGACCTGGAGGAATTGGATTTAAGTTTTGTGGATTGATTAGATTTTGACTTGGGTGTTGTCAATTAGTATGTGCTGAGTTGGTATTGTGGCACATTTTGTCTAGTTTGTGTAGTGCCCTTCTTAAACTTTAGCCAAGTTCCCTTATTTACTCCCCTAAATTAATAAAGAAACCCCTTGAAAGTCCATAGCTTATTCTCTTGATTTTATCTCGAGGTATTGAAGAACTCTATATATATATTTTAAGGTAAAACTCTTGGCTGAGCCATGAGCCCACAGCTCTGGGACTGGAGTGTTACACAAGGAGACCTTTACAAACCTATTTTAGCAAAATGTAATGCAGTGCAATACAATGATAATGAAATTAAATTAAATTAAAGTAGTACATAAGTGTTCCCGAGAGTTATGTCATTATATCGAGAAAAAATATTGACTTGGTCTGGTTTTCTAGCTGAGCTAGTACTCAAAGATGTGTTTGCTGCATCTACTACTTAGAAATTATTTCAACATCTGATAAATCTCATTTCTTATTTCATAACAAATGTGTAACTATGAACCAGTATCTTAGAGCCTATTATTACCAAGTTTATATTTCTTTTGGTGTAACAACTTGATTCAAAATTGATCTCATAAATAAATATCTGCCTCTTTAAGGAGATAATTATCTTACCAATGACACTGAACAGAAATTGATTCTAAATAAAAGACAATTCTGTAAGGGACATAAGCAGCAAAGGAGGTGTTAGCTAATCTAATTAGCTAACATCCAGAGAACCACAAAAAAGTTAAAATAGAAGAAAACTGAAGCAAATTATATATATATTATATATATATATGTATATATATATTAAAAAAAATAACAGATTTGTACTTGTATCTTGTATGTGAAAACCAATTTTATTAAAGTTCTTTGATTAATGATATGAATTAAAGTGGATTATGATTATGTATTCTGTACTAGAATGTACAGAATATGCAGTAGTATAATCTATTGAGAACTAAAGCATAGATGACACCTTAATAAAATGCATGCCATACCTTGCTATTATACATATATAAAGGACACTTTATTACTATGTAACTCTCTATTAAGTATCTGAGAAAAAATGCTAATAATTTAATATTTATTTGCACATAGCATTAATGCTGTAAATGATGAAACGTCTTTTTCCAATAGAAAACTACTAGTTGGAGGAGGAAATTAATGTTGGATCTGAATTTTCACAAGTGGTTCAAAGGAGTACATGATATATTTATTAGTACAGCAGTATGGAGCAGTAACAGAGTACAAAATGCTACTTTATGAATTAATTTTACATCTGGAAATTTGTAGATATAACTGGAAATGTAAATTTACTTTATGATGTTTCTGAATATCTGAAGACAGTTCTTGGGCAAGGTAACCACTCTCCCAGCTCAGTAAGCCTTTGAGAAAATTGAACACATTCTTTTAATATGAGAAGTATTTGAATCAACAATAGCTATAATTCTATTGTGAAACTAACTGGAGAAAAAAAATAATGTACATACCTATAGTTTAGAAGAAACACTAAATAACGGTCATAGAATATTTTCTCAATGTAAGCACACAATAGCTTTTTCCACTGAAACTTTCCATTCCACCTTCACCATTAGACCTTAATTGTGATTGGAAGATGTAAATATTCAACTTCTTAAAAGATTTTTATAACATTAAATAATATTAATCATGTATAAAATTCAAAATGAAAAAATAGGAAAAAAAACCCCCACTCTTCACCTTGTTTTCACAGCTATAAGTGATTACAAGTAATTGTGTATGGTGCTGCAGCAGTGCTGTTTCATTGTGCCTACACTACAACCCTGGACTCCAAAAGAAGAAACCAAAATAATTTCAAATAATTTGAAAGAGGCATTCAGACTCATCTAGTCAATGCTTGTTCCAAACAAGGACAACAATATGCCAGTGGATCATACTTTTAACTGTTTCTCTGTGAATTATGGAAGTCTGAGCTGCACTTTTTTGTTTAAAGGATATTTTGCTCCAGTTAAATGTATAACATTAGGTTATAAAAATATTTACAATCCGGTATTTGAAGTCGCTGATTCATTTGGCATATATTATCTTCAAAGAATCCTTTGTCTCAATGTGGTGGTATAAAAATTATCACAATCTTTTATTGTCTTAATCCTTTTACTTCTTTGCTCTTCGGTAATCCTTATACCATGAAATATCAAAACCTGATGTTTAGCTTTTTGTCTTTCTAAACTCTGAAGGAATTCAAATTCTTACTGTCTTGCTTATCTCATTTGTCAAATATTTTTTCTTTATGTGTTGTCATCTTCCCTGTGATCTTTGTCTTAGAGAGTATTTCTGTTATGTTTAGGTAACATAAAACTCTAATTATGACAGTATATTGTGTAATTCAGTGCTTTGAAAGGTAGACATCTGTTCATTTGCTAACATCAAGAAGAATAGTTTGCAAAGAAGTAATTACACTCCTGGTTGCAGAGGTGAACCACTAACTACAAAGTGTAGGATAGGAAAACTGATCAACTCTTTCTTCATTCAACAGAAACATAACTAATCCTGAATCCTATAATTTATTTGACATTGCTTTTCAGAACATTGATTAGTAGTAACTGCTATTGATACATAGTAAGCAGTTTCTGTTTTACTACCAACTTCATTAGATCATCATCAGAGCATCTGCCATGGGCTATGTAGCAAAGCAGACCACAAGAATGGAATGGTTCTTTTAGCTAGCCCTGATTCAAAAATTACTTTTCTGCATGGAGAGAAATGGTGAGGAATATTTTAGAAAACAGGTAAATACTGTACAAGTTTGTTATGAGTTTATTATATTTCCTCTTGGGCAGAGTCCTTTAAAAATCAGGATGAGTAGTTCATCTTGCCTTGGAACAAGAATTTGGACTAGACATCACTGAGGAACCATTCTAAATACTATTTTCTATTTTTTCAATTATTTTTTTTTTGCAGTGTGAGTTCTAAATGATGTAAAGTCTTTCCTAAACTGCAGAAATTGCTGGATATCATTCAACCAGATGTAATAAAGTTTTATCTGGTGCAAGTTTCTATTGTTTCTGCAGAATAAAATTGTAGTAGTAGTCAACAAAGAAAATGAAAAAGAGCTGAAAGACTTAACAAGAATTTAGGACTTTGCATGTAATGCTGCTGCATATGGATTTAGCTCTCTAACCTTTCCTTTTTTTTTTTTTTTTTTTACAAAATTAGATTGTAGGGCCATATATTGACATCATTTGGGCAACATGATCAAGCTACTGATTGATTGATTGATTTTTTTCTGTCCTGTTTCATTCCATCTCTCATCATATATTTGTTCATCTTTTCCCAACATTGTGCACTCCTCAGAATCTGTATCTCATGTCTCAATTTTGTCACTGAAATAAGCAGCACTCAAAAAACATCTTCTAAATAATTCCAAATACTTTCCAAATTATATAGCTTTGCAGAGAAAACATTTGAATTATTTTTTTATCAGTTTTGCCATCATACCAATATTATTTTATTTCTCTCAGGACTAATTGTCAACTAGATGGACTTTATCTATGCCCTGTTTCTATCCTATCCTACCCTATTCTATCTATGTTTTTTTCAGAAAATGAAAAATAATTGTTTAGTCCTCAGTACCAAATAAAGTGTAAGTCAATTGCCCCCTTTACAGTCAAACTACATTTAAAACATTTTTAATGATCTCTCATACAGTCTGCATTATAGATTGTCTCCATTTTAAATTAAATATGCTATTCTTGTTAAAAAAAAAAAAAAAAAACAAAACAGGGTAACATAATGAAATTTTTGGTGTTTCTTGAAGTTTCAAATGTAACATGACATTAAAAATGAAAGGCACTTTCATAGCTAGCAATAGTGTTCAGTAGTTTAGGGTAGGAAATCCAGAGACCACAATGATTTTAATCAAATGTCTTATGTGCTCTAAAAATGTGTGTCCTATTTTATATTACAATAACCTTTACTCATAGGAGCTCATTTAGATGGTAGGTAGGTATCCCGAAATACAGTCAAAGGACTTCAAATTCAACTCAGAAACAATCTTCCCTTTTATTTTTTTTATATGGTTCTTATAAAGAATATGATCATAACCTTCAACAAGTGATGCTGTGCTTTAGAACTAATTTTTCTTTGACTGCAGAGTGTAAGCTGTGGTCAGACTGAAAACTGAACAAAAAGGTTGCAATACAGATAACATTGCTCTTCTGTCTCTCATTTCCTACAGCCTCATCTGTATTTGAGTTTGTGGGATTAACTGATTGAAGTCTGTGGTGTTTCACCTATTTTCAGGAAGGCTGAATAGCCCATTATATTTCTTAAGATAAAGAATGTCATAAAAATTCATCTATGAAGGATGAGTACCTCATTAGAGCATGAACATTGTATAACTAAGAACAGGAAAAATCTTGTATGTTTTCCACTGCAGTTATAGTAAGTTATTCCTGTAGCATAGAAAGTCGTAAACAGTCTACCAATGGACATACCCATAAATAAATAGATTATATATTAAATAATGAAAGAATATGTGCTCTCATGCATGTTAAACAAGACAACATAATATGTGAGCTGTGGCAGGGGGCATTTGTTTTTTGCTGGTTTTTGTTTTGTTTTGTTTTCACTTTTACTGGTGCGTCTTTTCCTTCTTACATTTAAATAAACATACAAATACATGAAGTTCAAAATGTCTAAGTCAATATTACTTTTAGAAACTAATGTTCCCATATTACAAGCACCCTAATTTCAGCCAGACACTTGGTAAAATTGTTACAATAACCTGGAATACAAAGATTCCATGATACATTATACTATTCTGGTAAAAATGAGTCAGAAATATTCTGACTTTGAATCTAGGCAAGCATCTGTGTATCTTATTTTCTTTGGAAAGACATGATGGTGAATAGAGAGGACGTATCTCTGTACCTTCTAGAATAGTTAAAATGTTTGGAGTTTTTATGCAGTTTACTAGTAATTTTGAAAATACTTCAAAAAGTCTAATTAAAGAAATGAACTGTGTACAACAAGGGAAAAAAAGGTTGCATCAATATTTTATGACCCACTTTATGACCCATTTTACATGAAATTTCAGATTTTCAGAAGGAACAGTATTTTTAAATAAAATGCCTATGTCTTAAGTGTCTTCCATGCAAAGTAGCTTGTGGAAGAGAGACTACAAAAGGTTAGAGATTTCAACTCAGTACCATGAATACCTACATACAAGACAATTTCCTTTGTAGTCTTCATTAGCTTCAGCCATGTTTGATAATGAGAAGAAACTTCTTTTAATCCAAAAGTTAAACATCTCCAATACAATAGACCATCAGTGAATTCTGTCTAGGTCCACATGGAGTGTCCAAAAAAGACCAGCAGGAGATGGCACTGGAGAAAGGCCTGGAGGCAAGATACCTCACAGATACAGAGCCTACTCAGGAGACAGGGCTGGTGATAAACTACAAACGATGTCAAAGGGAATCACATAAGAAATTAGCTCTCTACAGCACTGGGCTGTAGATCCGTAGCCTTAAGGGTGCTAGGCCAGAGATAGGGGCAGAGTTGAGGCTACAGTGGGGGGTTCATTTGTTGACCCAGGAGTGGAGAAAGGCACATTGCTCAGTTCAGGACTCAGTGACCATACCTGAACTGAAACGGGGTCCTGGGCCACTGGCAGGGGTGGGAGGAGGCCACAGTGGTTGCTAAGCAAGGGCAGTGACTGCTTTTAGTGCCCTCAGGACCCTGAAAGAAACCACCCTTTTCCCACACCCAAGCAAGTGTTGTCCTCCTGTTTCACAGAGATCTGGGCTCAGATGGGACAGGCTGTACAATGCTAAGATGGCTATGGGACATCAGGGTCTGTTTCAGGGAACGCAGAGATGGGGCAAGGAATTGGAAAAGAGACATGGCTCAGACTGGAGCTCAGATGCAGGTCAGGATCACAGCAAGGCCATGGTGTCACAAAAGGGTAATCATAAAGGGCACTTGGGAGTGAGATGAGGAACCTTGAGCTGATATAGAGACAGGAGTGAGCCTTGAAGCTAGAACAGGGGTGTGACATTGGGGACTTGGAATTTTGTCAGGACCATGGCACCATGGCTCCACTGGGGCTGAGGCAAGCACAACAAAGACCCTTCACTGTGCACCGGACAGGTTTGGCTGTCACCCTTTAATGGGCACTGTCTTACAGGTCCTGTATGTGGCAGGCAGCACCAAAGGCAGCAATGAGCCCTACCAACAGTCCCTGGAACTTTGGGATTGGCACTGAAGAATTGGTTCCCAACGGGAGCCTGAGGCTCCCAAATGGTGGTCTAAGAAGACAGTTAAAGGGATCAATACCAGCATTCATGATTGGAGACAAGCTAATTGCACTGCAGACACAATGGAGACACAGCTAGAGACAGGCATACCTACAGTGGTTTCACCAGGCCTGGATCAAATTGGATATCCTGAGCCCATGCGTAGGCAGAGTGTGTGAGGAATCAGTTTAAGATGGTCAAGGCTATTAAGATCCATTTGATGCACTTCAGATCCTGACATGGACGTTAACTTCTATTTTTGCTTTGAGCTCATTGTCTATTACTGGCATTTCTCCAATGTAAAGATTTTTCTACAGGCAAGTAGATTTTCCCATGGACAAGTCTAGGTTTGCTTTTTGTTTTCAAAACTGAAATCTCAGGTATGTCAGTAAGAACATTAGCTCTGCAGCTTGCGACAGCATGCATTTTAGAGTTGCCCAAGCATCTATGAACAACTCTGGTGCTCTAATCCAATTTTAAAATTAGTTGTAGAAAGCAGAATAGAATGCGATTACTGTTCTGACCAGGAACTTTGGTACTTACAATTTGTAGCTAGGTATCTGCCAGATCAGAACATTGAGAATACAGACTTGTCCACAAAAATGAGATTTCTGGACAACCTGGCAGAAACTCGACAAGCACACTTTTGCTATTAATGTACATTTTCCTGCTAAAAGTTACAACTTCTGAATTAATAGAGTGAAGTTTGACAAAGCAGAAGGAAATATGGTCTTTCCACAAAGGTCAAAGGAAAACTGGATGAAAGCTGGATGAATTTCAGAGGTTCAAAGATGCAGTAGTGGAGCTGAAAGAATATTTTCAAAGCCCAACAAGTACTTTTATTTTCTCTTTTAGCTGCAACATGCAATGTTGAAACTGGCTGGAATCCTGCCTGCTGCCATATAATGAAGGCTGCATATAAGGCTCAGACACAGTAAGTCTATCAGAAATATCAAATTATTAATTTAGCTAAACTGGGACAAATTGGAAAAAGGTAATTAGTGACAGGTTTCTTCTGAGGAGAAAGGTCTGAAGAAAAGGAGGGATCAAAGTGGTCCACATAAGTACAAGCACAGAAAATGGAAAGAAGGAGAAATAGAAGGGGATAGTTGTATATAAACAAGCTGCCAAGCATCCCATCTGTCTGACTGAAACGTGTACCTGATCACTGCAATCTGTCTTATCTGGTTAATAAAACATGTTCTTCACTATTTTCTGTACAGTTTCACTCTCTGTGTATGGACCTAAAGGCTAGCACCTGGAAAAGGGGACACAGTTCACAAGGAGTAGTCAGGGATGCCTGTAGTCATAAAATCCTCAGTGTACTTCCCATTAGGGAATTTCAATCCTCTGTATGTATATGTGTTTACACTGGTAAACTCCAAACTTAACTAGCAGGAACAATTACAGCACTGGCTAGCTGTGTTCATGTATGTGAGAGCTGTAGGTATTTATGTGGGTGCCACAACAACATTGCTTTCTGCCTGTCTTATTTTTTTTTGTCCAGAGACACTGGTGGGAAGTGTGCATGTGTACGCATGCATGTACCTCTACAGCTGTATCTCTGGAATCTATGTTCAGTCTTGCTATTGCCCAGACTTGCCAACAGAAACTACAGCAAACATATATATCACACTTACATGGAAAAAACAACCTGGATCTGACAGTGCACAATTTTTAGCTCCTGGGGCATGGGAAGGGAGTATCCCCACAGCACAAAGTCCAATTCACACAGCAACTCCCTTGAAAGGATTTTTTTTTTTTTCCCTGACAGTCTGCTCTAAAGCTGAAGGAGCTGCATAATAAGCTCTGAGATTGTCAGCAAAAGTTTGAAGAGTAGGAAAACAAGGAAGATACAAGCATTTGCTTAAATGACATGAGTAAGCAACTCGAGTGCCAAAGAGGTTTTCTCATGCTAGCACTTGGCACACCTCTCTGCATTCAGAACTGAGAACACCAAGAGAAACTGCAAGAGAAACCAGTTGTTTGTCAGTGTTACTAGATTCTGATTCATTAATTTAATGTGAAACTTCTAAACTTACCCATGTGTAGACTGTGTAGTTTTGTCTAGTAAAGTACATTTTTCAGTATCCCAAGCTTCTTAATCATGCAATAGGTTGTGGGAACTGGACTTCTTTAATTGCCTTAAAACACTGCTATTGGAGCAAGCTGTGCAAGCCTCCTGCCAGGGGATTGAAAATAAGGCTGAGGGGAGGAGGCTATAACCCACAAACTGTTAACTTTGAAGGCCTGACAGGTGAAGTCTTGAGTGTGTGATGCTTCTTTAGGTGTGTAGGGTGTTTATCTAAAGGAGACCGGTGGCACTTTGTACGTGTGTGATGTTTGTCTATGAGCCAGGCTGTGTCAAAAGGGGCCTGTATGCACACACCCATCACTTCCCTGGCTTTGAAGCAACCCCTCCCCATGCCTAAATGAGACAAAAAACGAGCACCTCCAGCATCTGCAAACACAGCCCCTCCCCAAGGGGAAGCACCAGGAGGGTTTCAGGTTTGTCTCCCCCATCACTCCCAGACGGACCAAGACAACAATGGTGACAATGGCCAAGTTCTCTAGAGACCTATAAGACCTTTAGTCTTTTCTCTCTCACTTTCTCTCTTTTCTCTGACACATTTTCTTGGGCCTGCAGTGCAGTGCCAGCTGAAGGTTGAGCTGGGTGTTGTGAGCCCGAGGCAAGAGGCTGTGAACTGCCAGCCCTTTGCAAAACAAAGGGCCCAGAGACCTGGGACCCATCCAGGGAACCAGATAATCAGAGACAGGGCAGAAGCTGTTGATCCCAGACTTTCACATGCTGAGCCTGTAAGAGTATAAAAGCCTAGGGTTTCCTTTGTTAGGGGTCCCTCCTTGGAGACATCAACTTGAGTTGTATTTTGTTGTTTGCACCAAGATTAAATCATCTGAGGGATCTGGATGTCTGAGTCTCTCCTATGGGAAACTTGGGGTCGAGCTGGTGAGGAAACCTGGTCTGACTGTGGGCGTCGGGTGTGTAGGGAGTCAAGCAGGGCACCCGTTGTCTCACTGGAGCTGCCCGCTGGGAAGGGGTCTCAGTCCCCATGAGGTAGTGCAGGTGTGTCTGTCAGAGTGGCTTCTGGATGGTCAGGCAGGTAAGCTTCCTTAACACAGATAAAAGATGAACTTAAAATCTCAAGTTTAAAAACATTATTTTGAGATGCTACACTTTATCTCATTATTGTATCTCCCTTCTACCCTTTCCAGAGCCTGATTCTGATCAACTGTGTTCTGATTGCGCAGAGAAGTATATGAGATGACTTATTTCCTTAACATGTTTTCAGAATAAAATGGAAGAACTGTTCCATTTCATGAACATTGAAATAATGTTTATACATTGATGCAGGCACCAAGGGGCTTTTTGTATCATCTCCCCAGTTTTATGTTTCCATACTGTTTCTTTATTATCGATCTTTTCTAATACTGTAATGCAAATTTAAGACAACAGGCAATTCATCATGTGAGACTGCTCACTACAAAATAGACTTTTTTTTTTTTTTTTATTGGTAATATCATCAAGTACTCCCCATCACTCACCAGAGCTGTAGTTAAGGCTCTTCCTTATGTGTCTATAAGACAGAAATAGACTGTGTTGTGGGAGATGGATGAGTACAAATCCTGCTACAGATTTTTCAGTACTGATTGTTCTTACTTGGAGGGCACTCAGAATTGATGGGTAGCAATATAAAATTCTAAAGGTCAGTAAAAGAAGAATGGCACATGGAATGGATGGGCAATTTTCTACCTTTCCAATGACTGTATCCATGAGACTTTTATAGACACAATATAAAAATAAATTAATTTTTATTTGCTTTATTTTTTGTTTGTTTTAATCTGAAAATATGTTAGCTAGCACTATATTCTGAAGTAAATTGTTTACAGTTGTTGATGAAATATCTTTGTTACATGACTTAATAGCCCTGTACAACTTTGTAAAACCTTTTGGCTTCAAAGCTCATATATCTGAAATTTTACAGAGTGCAGATTTTCAGGAGGACCAGTGAAGAAAGCCTACACGTTCACCTACAACAAATATTAACTAATGTAGAGTTATCTTCGAACACACACATTTCACTAAGAAGCATTTCACATTTCACTAGCTCAAAAAACATAAGAACACATTTCACTAGCTCAAAATTAGTATTTCTCCTGTATATTTTTCTCACAGAAACTGATACTATTTTCAGAAATTGAGGCTTTGTTTAAAGCTTTCTGACATATATTTCAAGTTATTTTCTTGAAACTAGTTTAACATTATGTAGGCCACATTAGTCTTGTGCAATATATATTACCCTTCCTTTCTGAAAGATGTTAGATCGCTAAATTATTTTTTTTTTAAATATAAAATCTAAGATAAAAGATCTGATCTAAGATGGATAAAAAGCGACAAGATCATTGTGGAGGTTTGGGTTGGCTCCCTGTCAAACCCAGCTGCTGGCCACACACACACATTCCCCCCACAACCCGAAAGAGGAAAAAAAAGTACCAAAAGAAAATTGTAGTAAAAGTACATATATATATATATTCGCATATATTACAGTTATATACAACTAAACACTATGTATATGCAGAACAAGAATCCCAAACAACCCCAAAAGGGAAAAGGGGGATAAGGGGGAAACGGGAATGGGAAGAGGGGCAAAAATGGGTAAAAACAAATAAAACAGATACCTACACTCAAAAATTCAGTAGCTCAATAAAGTAACTAACACAACCAATTCTCACCAAACTTCCCTGAAGGAAACAGCAGAAATCTCCATCTCCATGTGACCGGGACAACAGTTCTCAGATAGGCCTCAGCTCACACAGATAAGAACGATGCTGACACACCAAGACCTGCTGCCCTTCCCAAACACCCGAAAGGAAGAGAGGGAGGAAACCTTCCTCCGTGGTCTTTACATACACCTGATTACGTGAAGGAATGGTGTGGAATACTTCCTTAGTTATAACCCTGTTACCAGGGAACGCCTAAACCAAAACCAAGAAAACTAAACCACCACAACAGTCTTCATATTTTTTATTTCCACATGTACTGAAATGGACAAAAAGACTTCCCAGAGAAAATTCTTGAACTACTTTCAAGTTATATTGAATTTATTATAGATTTATTTAAATAAGAAAGTAAGAATCATTTGGCTCACTTTCATTTGTGATAAGGAAAGACAAACATCTGTAGTTTCAAGAACAAAGAATTGTTGTGTTATTTTTTAATGTACTGTTTCAGATTATTTCAGGCAATGAATGGACTAGTATATTGATTTTATTATTGATTTTGCTATTGACATAGAACTAAATAAATAATAGTATTCAAATAAAGATTGTCTTATTTAAGGTTAATTTACAGATTACAATACATGCAAAGAATATTTAAAATTGATTGAATACACTTCATGAGCAACGAGTATTTGAAGTCCTATTTAACAATGGTATGGCCTATTGCATATGCCATACACTTAAAGCACATTGTGGTTCTTATGTATTTTCCTTTGAACAAATAATCCTTAATTCACCATTGTAACCTTCAAATTATGATTCTTAATAGGTGTGAAAATGTACCACAGAGATGCAGGATTTTGTGGTCAAATATTTTTTTAAAAAATATATTATACTTCTAAACTCTGTAATTAGATAACTCACTGATTTTTAGGAGTATCCTTTCTCAACTTCACAGAAATATATACAAGAAGGGGAAGATAAAAGACAGGGGAATGTCAAGACCTAAGAGCAATATGTTAAAGAGGATCAGAAGCTGGGGGTTCATTTGAAAATATCTGTGAAATAAACTGAATCTTCTGTTACACACAGAGATACAATTGATACCTTTCTTGAATCACAGACAAGAAGAAGAATGAGCCATAGATTGTTGAAAACATAGTAATAACTTCTGGATTTTTCCTTCCAATTGGGTTGTCTGATGTTCTTTATTTTCCCTGATATTAATTTTCTATTAGGAATAAGTGTAAAAAAACAATAAAAAATTCTAAAGATATTGCTAATGCCATCCCACATGGAAAGAAGAGAGAATGTTCAGAAGTTGAGTCTTCTCAAGAATTGCAGCAAGGCAAGCATGATCAAAGTATTCTGCAAAGGCCAGAGGCTGTGCTGTCTCTCGGTTTTGAAAAGTCAAACCATCTCTAGCTCTAATAAAGTAAAATATCTATTCTGCATGGTTGCTACAATACAGTGAGTGTGGATCACTGCTCTGAAAGGTCATACAACTTCTTTACCGCTTCATGAATTTCAGCTACATCATCACCAAAGATCTTGTCTGAGAGGGTAACATTCTTAAAGACCCTTAAATAGCAAAAATATCAGATATTTAGCTGTTGTGAACAAAAATGCTCTAGTAAGAAGCATTTTCAAAAGTAGGCAAGTTAGTTTATACAGAAAAGAATCTAATAAATTTAAAACCTAAATGCAATCCCCTTGGCATGCCTATTCCAGTCCCAGTGTTCTTGGAGGTGTGGGCTCTGTTGCTCTCTGAACCCTAATGCTCATCCTAATGGAATGATGTCACTGTGGCTGAGGTCTCCATGTCAACGAGTGGACCAAATTGGAAAACTGTGAATGGAGCATCATTAGTGCTCTGCTGTGATCCCCTTGGCATGCGTTTTCCAGCCCCAGTGTCTCTAAGTCCATGGGCTTTCTGGTTCTCTGAACCTTAACTCTAAGCAGAATAGCATCTTGGTGCTGAATCTGAGGTCCTCATCACAGTTGGTGACCCAGATTGAAAAAGGGTTGACACAGCCACATTGGCACCCTGCAGTGGTCCTCTTGGCATGGCTTTTCCAGAACTAGTGTCCCTGAAGCTATAGACTCTGTGGCTCTCTGAACCCTAACCCTAATCCTAACTGAAATGGGATGTTGGTGCTGCAGATGAGTTTCCAACCTCCATGGGTAACTGCCATTAGAAAAGTGCAGAGGCAGCAATGTTGATGCCCAGAAATTACACCATTTTTTAGGCCCAGTGATCCTGGGACTGTGGGTGTTCTGGATCTCTGAACCATAAACCTAACCACAAAGAAATCTTGGTGCTGCACCCGAGGTCCTCATCACCCCTGCTGTTCCAGTTTAAGAAGGTTTGGAGACAGCAATGCTGTGCCCTGCCATGATCCCCTTGGCACGCCTATTCCAGCCCTAGTATCTCTGGAACCATATGCTCTATGTCTCTCAGAACCCCAACCTTAACCGAGTTGTTTTATAATGTCACATCCTCTGGTGCTCAGTTTGGGTACCTTTACCCCAAATTACCATTACAGAAAAGTAAGAGCTTTTTACTGTTGGGATTCTGCCCAAGGCCAGTATATATTACCACCGATAATCTTTCTTGCTAGTATGAAGTAATTTCAGATGCTTTTTTTTAAATTTCTTTTTCAGCTTGTTCCTTATTCAGGATTTATATCTCGTATAAAATCAAAGTAACATGCTTCATGAGGCAGGCAACTTATTTGTTCTTATACTAATTATATTTAGGGAAAAGTGTATGGAATCCTTCCATATAAGGTGGTTTAGAACTTCAAAAATCCAACAGAAGCCAGGAACTCACTCACTGATTTATCTGACTTATGGAATAGACACAGGAAAAAACCCTATAAACAAAACTTAACTCTTAGAAAGCTGAGTATGTAAAGAATATAAAATCTCTTACTTTAGGTTTTGTATTTTATAATTTTTTTAAGCAAAATAATGTTTACTTCTTTGCAGATACTTGAAAAAAAAAAGTGAAAGTAAAAGCATAGAAAAGGGGTATGTTAAAAATAACCAGCAGATTTCAAAATATCTTGATTTGAACTAGAAATTATACTGTTGACTTTTTAATTTACTTCCTATTTATCATTCAAGAGAATCTTTGCTTCTGTTTATTGTATATCCTTAACAGCTTCAGACAGTATTTTAATAAACTCCTCATAAAAAAGTATTATCAACCTTTCATTAGCTGATTGTCTCCGGTTTCCAGTCTTGAAGAGTGCTCTGTCTCAAGAATTCTAAAACACCCATTTAGGACCAAAATTTAGAATACCAGACTCCAGATTTTTAATTCATGACCTTGAAATTGTTTCTGTACTTGAGTATAAGACCTATGTAGTGTATTAGACATGGTTATTACCTGTATGTGTTTGTTTTGTGTTCCGTAACTTCCTGCAAATGTGGAGTATGCCACTTCGAACAGGTGTTTACTAGTTAACAGATCCCTTTCTGTGATTTTGACTTGAATGACAATATTCAAATATCAGCACTCGGAAACACAAATGAAAGTTTGTTAGACTTCCCACAGCATATTGGTATAGTTCAGTCCTAAAAGGTATAAGTCACCATAGGATTTAAACAGCAGAACGAATTTGTCTTGAGAAAACAAAGTTTTAGTGAATTGCCATATACAAACGTCTCATATTATTGTCTAAAGTGACATAAGTACTGCTCTGAATGACTGGAGAATTGAAAGACCATCAAACATTAGACATCTGTTGAAACAGATGCTTTAAAATGTTCCCTGTTTTAATTACCATGTCAATCTTTAAATTGTTTTTTTTTTAAGGTCTTTTAAAATAGATATTAAATAAGAATTCTATAATAGGAGCTCAAGTTTTCATTTCTGTCATAATTTCATGGTATTATATTTGTGATAGTTGCACTGGTCTATATATACAGATATAGACATATACAAATGTCTATACAGTGGGCTTTAGTAAAACTCATCATTCACTCTTCATTTTGAGATCTTTTATTTTGCAGAAGTACTATGAAGGGGGAAAAGAAAACAACAAGATTTTTCCATCAATCCCAGGTAGAAAAGCTGAGCATTCTTCCTAGAGATTGTGAAATTATTCATGTGACATGTAAGAAAACCAAAAAAACTTTCATAAAACATAAAATTTTTTTGGAGTTGTCAAGATTTTTTTTCTTAAATATTAAATTGATTAAAATAATTTTAAAATTTATTTTGTTTTTGATTAATTACAAATTAAAATTTGTTCTTAAAGTTCTAGATATTTTGATTTTTTTTCTAAGTAGCATGCATTTTGAACTAAAGAGTTTCTAGCTCTCTTTAATTATTTAGATGTATAGACACACATTTATTATTTCTACAGGCTGAATTTATGATTTTTATGGAACTTGTTCTTTTTCTTAAATGCTCAAGGCTGGTGATATGGCCTTTAGCATTTATATATTTCTTGCATTTTGTAAGCTGTCAATATTATGTCATATTTTAAGGAAACCTTTTAGGACCAAGCAAAACGGCATCTACATCCGATATCGTACCGATGGAAGCCTTTTCAATCTAAGGCAACTGAAGGCCCACACTAAGACCATGAATCACCTTGTCCGTGAGCTGCTTTTTGCCTTTTATTCTTTAATCTCCTAGTCTTTGAATCCTATGATCATGCAATAATCTTTTCCTGACTTTGAGAAGTACTTTGGTACTTTCAAAGCATATCCATGAATTCATATAAAGAATGACAGAATTACTCAGAATACTCATGTCATCTTTAATCTACATATCCACGGACTCCTGCTGAATTCCTATCGATCCATAACTGGCCTTCAGGCCTTTTTGGTGTCTATTCATGTTCTCCTATGTGAGGGTTAAAGCCAAGGGAAAAAATATTTCCTCCATTATTACATGTAAGAATACTTTCACCTTCTTTGGTGCTTATCTTACCCCTAATAAGTTTTCAATTCTAATTTCTCAAGGAAATGGACTAGTACTATCTTTAGAGAGTTGTAGCAGGAAGTTTTCACTGGTTTAATGAGACTAATCTCTTTCAGGGGTTTATAAATTACTTTGGATGTGGATATATATATATATTTCCACAATAAGGCATATTTCCTTGGTAGGAGTGGGAGTGTGTGTATAGACAGAAAACATCCCTGATTATGTTCCATAATGAAAATATATTATTTAGTGTGTAAATGCTAATCTCTTCACATCTGTCATTGACTACTCTGTTATCTGTATGTCTGTATCAAGCTATTTTGAATTGCTTCTATTCTTGTAAGTTTATTGTCTTGAAAGGACAGGTTATATTTTACAAAGAGTAAGTTTTAGATTTCTTTCAAAAATCTTCCTGGCTGGGAGACTAAACTGTAATATTTAATAGTGTTTGTTCTTTTCTTTTTTTTTTTTTTTTTTTTTTTAAATTATTTTATATTAAATACCTCAAGAAGATTGATTCCTAAATTTTTATCTTGTCATTCAACTCAGGTTCAAACCCTGAATCAGAACAACAATTCCTCAGAATAGCTGAAACCAATGAAGAGTAAGGCAAGCCCAGGTTGTAACTGAGACCTTGCTTTTTCAGTCCATACAAAGCCCTTGGCCCTTTACTTACAATGGCAAAAAGCATATTGACTTGCCTAGAGCAGAGACCTTCTTGATTGTCCTAATCATATTCTCTTTCTTGGTCATTTGCTAAAAGCAAGCAGAGAGTTCACTGATCCTCCAGAAAAGCAAGAGTTATGTGGAAAGTATATGCTTCATTTGGTAACCTATTTATCAACATATTTGTATATTATGTTAAGACCTACTGATCCTAGGGTAGAGAAAAAAAACAACCAAGCAAAAAAAAAAAAAATACAAAAAAAAAAAAATACAAAGCCCACTTTGATAATCTACTTCTTGAAATGCTGATTTTAAGCAGGCACCAACTCCTCAGCTTATTAACCTACTTTCAGGTTACTTGCTCCACAGTACCACAAATCCTGGAAATATAACATGGCCTCATCTTACTCTAATCAGAACCAAACCTTCCTTTGCACATGAGCTCTAAGGCCGATCTTTTTAGAGCTCTTCATAATTCATGCTTGCCATCTGTTTCTACTAAAAGAAACTAACCAATTTGCTATTTAAAGATACATTTCTGAGCAGGATAGTTATTAAAAAAAAAAAAAAAAAAAAGAAAATACGAACCTTAAAGGCTCAAGCTTTAAAATATTAAAAAAAAAAAAAATACAAGTGATTGAAAAAGCAATAAAGACCCTAATGTCATGTTGATTTCATTATATATCCTGATTCTTGTATTTTAGTAATTGCTCTAAATATACAGAATATTTATAACATTACGATTTACTTTTCTCATTTTATGTCCACTCTATTTGTCTAGGCACTTATCCTCATAGATGTCAGTGGATTTTGGTTGGGATTATGGAAAATCCCACAGCATTTAATAGTAATAAACAGATCAGTAAACTAGGCTAGTGGATGGGTGAATGGATTTTAGCTTCTGTTACTCACAGAGGTGACCACCTTAGGAAGAGTTGAAATTTTATGCTAGGAGACAGGAACAAGCCAGGAAAAATAATTTCTAAATTTTAGGCAGAGTAAATGACCTGTTAACTGTTGAAAAGGTGTAAGGTTTTCTGGGTTTTGATTTTGTTTTGTTTTGTTGTTCTTGCGTATTACATGCTAAAAGGTAGCTCCAAAAAAGTTATTTCTTTCATGAGAGCCATTTTTATTTTAAAGTCTAATTTTATTTTCATTCCATATAACAAATTATTGTAAGGTAAAATCTATCTTAAATCATATTTGTCATGGTAGTTAAAAATTTATTTAATTGTCTATTTTGTCTTTGAGGGGAAAATACAAAATAATAGCAAGAATGCAAACAAATAATTATCTTGATCCTCAAATAGCCTTAATTTTCCTATTAGATATTGATGTGGAAATCTGAGATTGTAGATTCCCAAAACAATTATGTTGCTACTGTTAAAGAAATTCATAACATTATCTTAGAATATTCTTCAGATACAGAACATACTTATTTTTATATACAGCACTCTTCCACGTTTCCTTTCTCTTAAATTGAATTAAATTTTTAAATATTATTTATTTATATGAATCCTCTTTATGAATGCAAAATCATAGTATAGAATAACTCTGTGCTGTATCTGTTACTATTTTACTGACAATTGAAATAGGTAATGCATAAATTTAGACAATGCATATTTTTCTTGTTATACAAAATGTAACAGCCAAAACTAGCCCTAATATAAGCTCGAGCCAGATCTACAAACACTCAAACACTGTGCTTTGAATCTGGATGTCAGACAGGTACCTATGAAGATGACCATAAATACTCTTAAGCATTTATGGTTAGGATTTACACAAATATGATGACTTGGATGTTCAAATTACTAGAGATACTAGATTTAGCATTTGAATTTTAGAAAAGAATAACAATATAGCTATATTTGCTGGACTATTTATACAGCAATTCACTTTCTGTTTTTCGTAAGAGGATCTTTTTTCTTTATTTTTCTTACTCCACCCACAATAAAGTACATATACTTTTTAAGACATTTGTTTATTTATCCCTTTCAATTGATTTTACAGTCTAAAGAAGAAGAAATGATTTACTGATGGAGTTTTTCCTATAAAAACACAAAACCAAAATGAGATAATTAGAAGAATAAGAGTAGCACAGTCATAGGAAAATTAGGCTTGAACAGGTAACTCTTATCTAAACAAATTATAAGGTTATCTTTAAACCTACAGTGAAGGGTCTGATTGCCCTCAGGTATACTTGTCTCTGACAAAATAGCATGCAAAGCACATATTAGTAGCTGACATTTCAAGAATGAGCAAAAAAAAAGTTTGTCAATTTCCTTTTTATATTGTATTAGGTATAGTTTTCACCTCGAGTGAGATCATGACATAGTAATCTTTTCAAAATAATACTTTACGAATCTTTGCTTAAATTCCCTACAGGCTCAGTCATAAAATTTTTTTCTGTTTTCCATGTCTTCTTCTTTACTCTGAGAGTGGTGGTGTCTTCAACCTTTTCATACAAGAATGGTAACAGACAACAGTTATGGAGCTTGGCTATTGACTCAGTTGTTTGCTGAAAAAGAACATTTTTTTATTCCTCTATTAGGCAGTCATTTACTGGACAGTTCTACAGAAGGTTGACTTGGGGCATAGTATTACAGAAAAGAAAGCATCTACCTGGTATTTGCATATTGTTTTGTGATCACTCTAATTAATTTCAGATATATTACTGTTCCTGCTGTTAGTAAGCCTTTAATAACTGCTTTCATGCTAAACCTTGTTTTCAGTGATTTGTATCTCATCCTGATATTCTTGAATAATTTTTCTCAGCTTGATGCTACTTGAAGTTAGATAACTTTTGATAGTTTTTCTTAAGAAAAACGCTTTGCCTTTCTAGAATATCCCTTTAAAAATCCTGAAAGAGAAATGATTGATAGCTTATATAATAAACTTAAATTCTAACAAGGAATTGACCATCACTGAGGAGACGTCTGCTCTCTATAAAGAAATTAATGTTTGTTTTCAGTTATACAACTTTGAAGTTAGGTAACTAATTTCTTTCTGCTTACTACCAGCAGAAAAGGGATATAAGAAAGGTTGTATTGCAAATTTTCTTGCTTAAACTACAATTGTAAGTGTCTGAAGACTTGGAATCACCTCTTTCTTTTGTCAGAGAGGTCACCAGGTAACCCTGGCACAATTTGCACACAGCGCTAAGATAGGGTGAATATTGATGTGTGTGTCATGAAAATGGAGTATGAGTATAATTTCTATGCAGAATTTGTCTTTTACTTTATATAGATTAAATATAACAGCATAGATTGTTAATAAACACAGGCAGTATGTATAAAAGTGTGGTGTCCCACTCTTAAGAGTAAGGGAGCACCCAAGTTTCATAGATGCTCATTGTCAAAAAGAATGACATAAGTCAGAGGGTCTGCAAAAGCTTACAAAGTTTTGTTAGCAAATTATACAATGGAAATTGGTACAAGTTAGTTCCTTATTTTCTATTATAAGCATGTGGTGGTAGATTTTGAACAAAGGGGTAGGGTGAGAGGGAAGAGAGAGAGAGAGAGATGAATTAAAGAGGGAAAGAGAGAGAGAAAGGAATAAAGAGACAGATCAACAGTCCTAGATCGACCATTGATCCATCTGATGTGGTGGCCAGGGTCCTGGAGTACATGCATGCCCAGGCTTTTTGCCATTTTATAGATAACTTTTCACAGCTCTAGACATAAGTGGGGTTTTTTTCCTATGCAAATTAGTATGCACAGTCTGTTCTTCGAGACCTTTATGGAAATGGTTTGGAGAGCTTTGGGAGTCTTTGGCGGTCTTGATCACTCTCTACAGCCCATGTCTGCTTCTTGACCTCATTCCTGCACCTGCACTGTACTGTGCCACTCCAGGAGTCAGAACAAGGACACCTCTCCAGGAAGAGTGTTGTTTCTACCTCCGTATGTCCAGCCACACCCTGTTCCTTCTTATAGCATGTTCTTACCAACAATCCTTGCTGGTTCCAGAGCTATCCAGCTGTTGGTGTTTGAGACATACACATTAGCCTCTGGATCTTCTAGGCTTCTGACACCTTTATCTGTAAGGTACAAGTTTAAAAACAAGCCCTGCCATTTGGATTCAAATGGAAGGCTCCCCCTCTATTGACATATTGCTTGTTTGCTTGTTTTGCCCTCAGGTACTGTATTTTTAGATTGCCTGTGAAGACTAAAATCCTCAAAGATATTAGATATTCAAAAGAAGAAGAAGCCTCACTGTTTTTTGTTCAAAAAATGGTGTAAACGAGGGAAACCTGATCGTATTTCATTCACCTTCTTCATGTAATTTCTTAGTCCAGAAGGCATTCTAAAAAATATTCTGTCTGCAATTTAATTATTCACTAGGTTTTACATTAGATTAAATCTGAAGAAATCTCCATACATTCTTTTAGAACGGTTCCCAGAAAGGAAAACAAAATTCATAACTAGAAATATAGACAAAGAGAAGGTATGAGGAAGTGTGACTTGAAGAAGATTCACATAAGAAAAAAAGGTTAACTCATATTCTTCATATTCTTCATTTGGTCTCCTAGATATTTGAAATCTAAATGCAAAATAAATGCAGTTCTCTTTACAAATTATTTAGCTGAAAAGTTAGGCTCTTTTTTATTGAGTAGGACATGACGAAAACAGATAATTGCATTTCACAGACTTTCAAGTTTTGAAAACTGTATTAGTTTGGAAAAAAACAAAAAAAAAAAGGAATATTTTAATTGTGTTTCCTGTGTGTACTAATAAAAACTAAAATGTAAAGGTGAGAGAGAAAGACAGAAAAAAGATAACCTCCAGTACTATTTATCTTAGTGACTTCCATCAGAAATGTGACAAGTCAATGAACTGTTCTGAATTGGGCAAAGCAGAGGCTTAAATCCCCTATGAATCTCTAAATTTGAATACATTGTCCATCTTTGAACCCCCTCTTTCTTAATTTTTCCACTCTACATGAACTGTTATGTAAGGAGATGAGGATTTTCTTGTTCATCCAACCTCTGTTTATGAACATATATATATAAATAGAGAAATGAATATTTCACAGAGCTTATAAACCCAAACATTAGGTAATATAAATGTTCTACTAAGCTAGAGAAATTTCATCTAGACTAGCTAGCTAGATAAAGTTCATATTTGTATTCCTTTCGATTAAATTACTTAGTAAACTATGACCTCTAAAGGCTCAGTTTCAAAAAGAATTCATTTACTTCAAAACCATACTGTTTAATATCGCTGAACACTGAATTGTAGGTATGAATACAGCATTTAACTTCCAGTGGTCTAATTTGAAAATGTAATAGTGAGGCATGTGATCACGAGAGAAACTTCAGTCAGGCACAAAAATTAAAATAGAAGCTGCTGACCCTAAGTTCCCCCCCTCTTCTCTTTACTTCTTTATTTTTACACCTGCCTTTTTTTTTTTTTTTTTTTTTTTAAATTAATGGGTAGAACTATTAACCTGATTTAATCCATTTATTTATAAATGATACTTTTATACTTTATCAGAATTATGATCTCTCCAACGTTTAAACACCTGCTTTGGCTCCTGAACCTCGGTGAAATGGGATAAATGCCTCATCTGTTTGTCTATTTTAAAACAGGTCATAGCAGCTGGTTTAAGAGGAAGATTTGTTTCCAGCATAGAACTGGGGTCACCACAGTGGGTTTGCCTTTTTACTCTCATAGCCCAGCCAAAACTAAACCAGTTTGTTCAATATTTAATAATTCAAGTGAGAAACATTTCAGAACTTATTTGTAATTAATGTTAAATGAGGTATTTTGACAACTCTCCATGTCCAAAGAATAGTCCAGAGTCTATATTGCCTCAGTGCCTGCTACTGTTTGAAGCCTGTTCTTTAATAACAGCAGGCTGAATTGGAGCCTGAAAAAGTAACTGTACTTGATTTAGTGACACTACAGGATTGAAATTATTACTGCACACAGCTAAGGTCATGGCAGAACCAAGTAGCTGGGGGCACAAACCCTTCCTTTCATGCTGTGCCAGGTTTAGTAAGCCCTGGATTATTCATTTTTTCTTCTCATGGGATAACTTTGAAGATAAGATGATTTTTAAAAAGTATTACTTAAAGCTTTGGATTTTAGAGCGACCAATTCCTGCCCTCTGCCAAAACCAAACAAACCTCCGCAAAAAAGAAAGAAGAGATTGAAATAAAGGTACCAAAATGTCTTAAAGCTCCAGTACCAAATGTCAGTGTGAATTAGATTTTTATAAATTTTGGGGGAAAAAACCTGAACAAACACGCAACCAACAACAAACCCTAAACCTGTTATTAAGCAGTTCTCATGGAAAAGACACTTTTTTTATCTCCCATCTGCAGCAGAACATCATCACCTGGTGCCACCATGGATTCAGGTAAAGGTATCCCTTCTATTTACCATCACTTTACCATCACAAAGGGTTGATAGTTGGAGCAGAATACTTCAGCTGGAGCTGGAGTATCACAGCTTTCAGCACCACCCTATACTGTTCTTTGCCATAAGAACAAATGAAATTAGGAGAAGCATACATTTTAGAGCGAGCCTAAAACTCTTCTCAGGACAACCTGCTTCAAAGGCTTCTTCCCTCTCCCATGTGCTCTCTGCAGAATCCACTTCAGAGCTGTGCTCTAAGGGAATTTAAGAGACATATTCATGCTTCCTTCAGAATCAGGATGAACAAAGTGGTATTCAGTTTACATACCCATCTTCTTACCCCTCCATTTCAGACACATGCTTTATGTTGCATCAGCATTTCTTTTTTCAAGAATTCCCAAAAGGCAGATACTTCAAATTATTTCTTAAAGTATTTAAGCAAAAGATTAAAATTTTAATCATCAGCATTTTGTTGTCAGCAGTTTGGCTGAACTGTCAATTAAACAAAATGCTCGAGTATGTTTCCAAATCTCTTAGTTCTTCGGAAAATTTAGTCAAAAACTTTCTGAAGGCCAGAGCTGGCCCACAGGGAGAGGTTAAAGTAATGGGGAAAAAAAAAATCCAAATGTATTTAACATTTCTAAGGTAAAATCTTCACATAGATTAGTAACTTGCTATTTTTCTAATTATTTTTTTGCCATTCTACCTGTGCCCTAGCAGCTAGAACTACTCCTAGCAGACCTTTGCACAGTATTAGTTTAACATTTTCTATCTTTAAAGTACTTTATTCAACACTGCATCTTAAAGCCTTTTGCAAATGAGTCAGTTGTGTGGTGGCAAGTGATTATCAGATGAGCTCAGAGCAAGAACATCATGAATGACAGCTAGTTTTTTTCTTGTAGTTGTCACTTATCTTGCATGAAAACTTTAAAGGTTCTCTTAAAACTGAAGAAACAGATGAGGAGGTTTTCAGTTTCTTATTTCATTTTCTGGGATATCACATCTCTATCTCTCACCTTTCTCACAACACAGAGTTATGTGCTGTGTAACTGACAAGATTTTTTTTTTTCCCTAAGTCAAAATGGCTACAGGAAAACAGGGAGCAAGAGTCCAGTATCATTTTAATATGTCACAAAGGCAGACTTGCGGTTTTGGCAGATGCATAAATAAAAATGAAAAGTCTAATTGCATGAATCTTTAATGTCAAATACAACACTTCAGCATAATGACTCAGTCAGTGAAGAGACATGGAAATCCTTCTAGTATCTCTGAATTCAGTTCAAAGTACTGCAAATTTCAGAAGCATAGCAGTGGCCATTTTCTCCACACTTTCTTCTTTTTCTCAGCAGCCTTCACAGTGATGTTTTCCCCATTTCTTACCGTTGAGCAATAATGTGGTAAACTGCATGTTTGCATGATTGGGAGGACTTTCTGGGTTGCAGCAGTCACCTCATCCTACTCTCTTCTATCCCTTACACTCCTCTACCTTCTTGTCCCCTTTTCTTCACACATAAAACAGTACCATTTCCCTCCTATGAGAGTGCCTAGCAATAATATTACTAAGAAACTCCCTTTGGGAGTATAGGAATATGTCCTCTGTGGTCTGGCCTAAAGGACAGCAAAAACCATTTAAAAAGACGCTTCTTTGCATGATTTCTTGTGAAGTCTGCAGAAAGTTGGAGTAAAAAAAACCCCAAACACACAAATAAACAAACAAACAACCCCAACAATAATGCAAACAAAGAGACAACCATTTCCAAAAGGTTCAGAACCTTGCCCCAAAGTTCAAATGAACAAATTTTTTGGCAGAGAAGCAGGAGTCACTTATTTTAGCTTGTCATACTTCCTGATACCAAAAGAAATGTGAACTGGAAGAGCTGCATGTCAAACAATTAGGATAATTTCTGTAGTGGTCAAAGCTTGCAGTACAGGCAAAGCTTTCAGACTAGACAGCTTCAGAGAGTTTATAGATATGCACGAAAAAGGGCAAATTTCTGCCCTCTTTTCCCTACAGAAAAACTTCACCTCACCTTCCTCATGGCCAAGGGCGGCACCAATGATAAAGAATGTCCTGACATCCAGAGTTTTAAGTGTGGGACCTAAACTGATATGCTGATTCTCCATTTGATACAAGAGTTCTATTAAATCAGTGAACATCATTCACACCATATGAATGTGTAACAGAAAAGAAAGTTTTCTGTTTGGAAAATAATTTGCTGCTTTCACAGAATTGTCATATACCATGGAGTAACCCACATATTCAGTTGTGGTGAGAAGTGTTGAGAACGAACAGTCATACAGAGTAGAACTCTCAGTCAATGCTGTACACAGACAGCCAAGCAGCAGCTAGTCTGGCATATAGAAAAGACTGAAATTAATCCCCAAAAATAGAACTCCCAAACTATTAGTACAACAAGATGCCATTATTCTTCTATTTTAGGGATGGAAGTAACCTTAAGGGACAGGAGTTTCAAAGTACAGATTGAGGAGAAAAATTCTTGTCTAATACAGCTAACAAGTTAATAATTTTTATTGCCTGTGTGAATATTCACACAAAAAGATACCTTTTCTTTAAACCTTTTTGTGAGATCATGAGAAAAAGTGCTTCCAAGTTTAAAATTTGAATTTATCTGGACTCATTTAACATTTCAGTCACAATTTTCTTAAAATGTCATAGAATTTTATTTTCTTCCTATGTCATAATAGTAGTAGTATGTAAAGGAATGAAGTGATATATCATCACAAGTAGGAATACTTAGTAAAACACTGCAATAATAAAAAAGTGAAAAAAAAATTAAAAAGAAATAAAATTGGAACATCTCTCTTATAAGGAAAGGCTGATGAAACTGGGCCTGTTTCAGGCTCGTGAAGAGACAACTGAGAGGGGACCTCATTCACGTGTATAAACATCTAAAGAGGGAGTCCCAAGGGGACGGAGCCAGGCTCTTCTTGGTGGTGCCAAGCACTCGAACAAGAGGCAAAGGGCACACAGGGATGCACAAGATGTTCCACCTGAACACGAGGAAGAACTTCTTTACTGTGCAGGTGACCGTGCACTGCAACAGATTTGCCCAGAGAGGCTGCGGAGTTTCACTCACCAGAGATATTTAAGAACCATCTGGATGTAATCCTCTGCCGTGTGCTCTGGGATGACCCTACATGAGCAGGCAGATTCGACCAGATGACCCACCAGATCCTTTTCTTACCCATTCTTTGAGTCTGTGATTCTGTGAAATACAGGATGAAGAAAGGGAATGAACTTGTTGTCCTGAGGACTGTAGAGACTCAAGGAGGATACAAGTCTCTGGAAAACAGATGGATATTTTAAGTGCTTTGTGTTTGTGGCATGAAACTTTTGGGTCCTCAAAATTATGCCCTCTTTCAACTTCTTACTAGTTTATTTATAAAATAAACATAATGGACTGAAACAACAGGAAGAAAGGAACATGTGGTAAATAGATTATTATTGATTTGTGAAAAGATTTGTGAATATATGTCTTCTTAAGTACAGATCAGACTTTATTGCAAACAGATGCACAGCATTTTTTAATTGACTTCTTTGGTATGATTTTCAGAAAGACTGGACTGAGCTCTAGTTTTTTCACTTCAGAAATAGAGTTTATTAGAAGGTCTTTTCAAATAGCCTCTTCTCTGTTGTTATGTTGTTATGTTATCCCTAAATCAGCTAAATTTCTTGCCTCAGATGTTTATGTTTAAAGCAGGTCTGGTGCCATACCAGAGCATCTTTATTGCTGATTCTTTTTAAAGCCATACACATTTCACTTACTTTACTGGAGTTTGAAAACTGAGAGTGTCAAAATATTTGGTGTGTCAGCTGCTGTTTTGACACCACACTAGCTTGTGGCTCAAGATACACTAACAAGCTTTGAAGACAATTCCTGCCTCAACAGAACCGTTCCAAGACCCTAGTGTCCATCCCATCTTTCAAAACCTTCAAAAAGTAAGATGATCAAGTATATCAGGAATACTGAAGATACACCAAGCTAGTTTCTATGTGCCTGCCAAGTGCTTCTGCTTTAGCAAGTGGACAAAATCTTTAGAAACCACCACTGTTTCTTCATAGTCTTTGATGCTTTTCAATAGATTTCTCTCTAATAAGAGTTTGGATCTATCTGAATATGTTGCTTTTCAGGTTCTAGGACGGTAACTGGAAAATAATTATATGCTGTCTAAATACGTTGAAGACTCCAGTGTATATTAATTAACTTACTTTAAAGGAAAAAAAAAAAAAAAACTCTACTGAGGCTATGAATAGGGAAGTCATAGGAGAAGGAATAAGAAACCAGTTCAGAAACAAATCTGTGTTTTGACCTCTCTGAAGGAGTCACTTAGCCCTAAGTTACATTATTTTTTCTGTGTTCTTATGTAGCTCTAGTCTTTCCTGATACATTAATTTTCTTAAATTGAGGAGCATTGAATCAGTGCTTTCCACAGCAAGTTTATCATGCTAACCACTTGTCTCCCTTAACATGTCTATAAAATATGCATTATTATTATTATTATTTTTATTATTATTAGAAGAGGATCTTTACAAAAGCACTATAGTAGCAGATACTTGGGAATTAGAGTAATAATTGAGAAGAAATGTGCTTGTTATTTTGACAATGCATAAAAACTGAGGCACCTATCCACATGACTGACTCATCTTTCTCAAATCAAAACACACACTTTCTGTACACTTATCTTTAGCTCTTAACATGTGTTACTATGAAAATGGTATCCACACTCACCTGTTCTTTGGCAATTTAAAATCCTTTTAATTCATGGGCTCTCATAAACTTCCAAGGGAGGTTAACCTCCTTAATCTCTAAAGATTTGAAAATCCAAAGGCAGATGGACTGTCTTTTACTTGTTGCTACAGTAACTGGGGTGCCTGACACGGTATTTTTGATCACTTCATCTTTAAATTGTTTAGATCAAATGTAACAATATATTATTTGAACAATGTTCTTCGATACTTTTTTGAGTGTTTAGAAGTGCATTCCTTATTTTCCTTCTTGGAAATATAGTTACAAACTACCTGGATGCCTTCAGAATTTTCTTCCTATTTTCCAATCATGGATCAGCTTATACAGTCCCCTTAAGAACTGTGGATCAGATCTCTCTGTGTACTTCTTAAAGAATAGGGCTATAGCTTACAACACAGTTCCTCCAACTGTGTTAAGCTAAAAAAATGTCTTTCCAGTATACATTTCTCTTTCATAGTCATTTTATGTTACAGTAAGAACCAGTTCAAAAAGAAGAGCTGGGGGAGAAACATCAAGTGGGTATTTTTCATTTAAGTAAAGATAAAGGAAAAAATATTTTGAGCTTGTAGACTGCTGATTGTCTGCCATCTTCATGGAAAATAGCACTGCAGTATTTGCTAGCTCTTAAGAAATTTACATTTCATTTCCAGGCATTGAAAATCATATTAAACTCAAGTTATAGAGAGTAGAGCTCATACATTTAAACATGGAAGGGAGTATTTATGGAGAGATTGTAACTGTCTTGGAAAAAAAATCCTAAATCTGGGTGTTAATAAGTCAGACTGATAAAAAAGCCCAAAAGAGGAAGGCACGTCAGAGACAGAGTACAGGCAACCCTCTGATTAGGCTTGGATTTACATTACTCTCTGAAGTTTCTAATCAGAACATATTTAGGTTGTCCTCTATTTGTACTGTCATGGTTTGGAATCCAGACCTAATTATTTTATTTTCTTATTCTGTTACTTCATAATTTATTTTCTCCCCAGGATGATAAGACTAATATTCTTTAATGAAGTCAGCAGAAGCTGTGAAGGTAGATCCTCAGATGTTGTAAATTTATGGCCATCATCCCCTTACCCATCATCAAAGAGCGGGCCTATTCCTCTCTGTCCTCATACTTTTTCCATCCAGATACTACTTGATATGACCTGACTTCATTTAATTTCAGTTGATGTGTTTTTCAAGACAGGCAGTTACTGTAACTTAAACGAGTGGTTTCTAAAAATTAGTATCTCTGGTGGAGATCATGTTTTGCCCAGAAGGCCATTCATACAAAATCTAATTAATATTTTATGCTATTAGTTGATAAAGCAGCTTGGAGTTTTAAATTTCTGAAGAAAAAATGCTCTAATTGCCCACCAAAATGGTAAATCCATTCCCATGTATTTTTGAGCTGCAAAGAAAGCATTTGGACATTGTTATTAACATAGTCCACAGAATTACCTTGTCTTCTAAAATTAGATTGTTCCACAGCATACCCCTTCCCCAGGGTAGGTCACTGCAGCCTTCAGTTCAGTGATCCTGTTCTGTCCCAAGGCAGAATTGGTGAAATTAAAGGGCATGACTAATTAATGCAGCAACTTTTACGTGGAGCAATAAATCAGACATGCTTTGACTCTCTACTTCCTACCTTTTTAAAAAAAAAAAAAAATTAATCTGTTTTATCCTTTCAAGCCCACTAGCACTGCTAGGAGTCAGGAGTATTTTGAAGTAAGAAGAATATCCCATAGTATCTATTTGTCTAGTTCTTTTACTTTTTTAATGCAATTTGAAGATGGTGCTTGGTTTATGTCTTATTTGCCCATTCTGAAGACAGGTTCACTCCATATCTATTTTTGGAGGTCTAAGCTCATGCTAAGTGGTGTAATTTAAGCTTCAGGGTAGCAAAAGACCTGAAGCATTTCTTGCATGCTACCTTGAGACCTTCCTTTTTTATCTCTGGTATTATGCAGACTGGATCTAGACAAAGCTCAACTTCTGCAACTTAGATTGTCACCAATTCTCTTGAGGTGGTCTTTTCCTGCATCACAGTACTCATGATTTTGAGAAAGAACTACTTAGACTTTAGCTATAGGTTCACTCTGCCTTAAACCTTGAAAAGTGATTTTGTTTCTTTTTTGTTTTCTTTTTTTTTAACCTGTTTATAGAAGAGCTCAGATAACATTTTGAGAAAAAATAAATACCAAAAAAAATAAGAAAAAAAGAAAGAAAGAAGGAAGGAAACGACATAGAAAAGAGAAAGGACATTAGGGTAGCAGAAATCTTTAAGTATAATTATTTGCCATCTGTAGGAGCATCTGTTGAATTATTTGCCATTGGTAGGAGCATCAGTTGACCAAATGATTTGGCTGTGGTATATGAATGTGTAGGAGTTACCAGATGAGGTCCAGGCAAAGTCCTGTGTGTTTTCTCCTCAGTTGCACTGTTTAATTAGAAGAGAGAGGGAGAAACTCCTGTTTGGCAGATGCCTCAGAGAAGTGAGAAGGTATGAACAAAGAGACATTCAGCAACAACAGTCACAGTTGTATTACTTCATAAAAGCCTTCCCATATAAGTTGCCAGTGACTTATATCTCAGCTGTAAATCACACTGGAGCAGGAACTACCGTACCTCAGTGTTATGGTTAGTTTTTCCCTGCAATACCCCATTTCTTTTTTTTTTTTTTTTTTTTTTTAATCAAATAAGAGAGGTCTTGGGGTAAAAACTTGCCTTTGAAAAAAATGAATTTGTAAAAAATGCAAATGCTACATTTGTATGGAAACATATAGTCTTTTATTTTAAAAGCCATTTCACGTTGTGGGGTGAATAAGAGTCACCTGGCTTTGAGCTGTGAGGAATAGCAAGCTGTGACACAAAGGCTGGGCTAAGCTATAGAGTCACTGAAGCTGAAAGTGACCTCTTGGGATTGACCAGTCCAACACCCCTGCTGGGTGTTTAAGTAAACCATTTACACTCCTCACACTCCTGTGAAACCAATGACTTGCACCTGTAGCAAGTAGGCTAGGGTTTTTCTAGCCACTATTTCAATAATGAGCATTATTTTTGTATACATTTTTAGGGATACAGCAGTGGAACAGGAAATTGAATTCTCAGATGATAGAAACTCCACAAAAGAGAGAGTACTCAGGACTTGACAGGAGTCGTGAGAACAATCAGTACATTTAAAGCTGACTCAAGAAGTGCATTGATGTCCAGTCCTCCAATATGTGACATTTGTGTTACAACCTTTCACAAAGTGTAGTACCAGGACCATTTCGTCATTCTGCTGTACTTGGTCTCTTGCACAGGTAGATCTCTGAGCAGATATGCCCCAGGTTGAAATTCCGTGGTTCACCCTGGTAGAGCGAGAGGTTATTTCTAGGAGGTTTCTTCATCACAGTGAGTTTCTAGATATCCTCAAACCTTGAACCGAAGAGCTTTGGGAGGTAGTAATTACACCTTAATTATATGTGAAGATAGTGCAGAGCAGGGACAAGCCTCAGTGCTGTATTTTGATATGCTAGCACTATTAAAACCAGGGCCTTTTCTTACTGAGCCATCCAAATGAATATTAACAAGGTCAACATTATTCACCTGTATTCAGTAATACAAGGTTTAAAGATTAAAACTGTATGTTGTGAACTGATGTGATCTTTGTTTAAATCACAAAGAAAGCTTGAGATTGCATTCACCCATATTTTTAATTTAATCTTTTTTAAGTAGAAATTTAACTTACAGTGTTTCAGATGCTTGCTGTTAAGAAATTGTTTTCTTAAAATTTCCTATCTGTGAAGCCAAGTGCTAAGCCTGGTTGAAGCTTTCCTGAAAAAAAATAAAAATATACTGAAATGCTTTTATTTGAAAACTGTATCAGGAACATGATAGATGAAAATTGATTTCCTGTCTGAATCAAGGAACAAGAATGGCCACTTCTTTTCCTTTTTATGATCTGCACTTCTCTTTATCAAATCCAGGCCCTGGAGTCCATTACTACTGCTTTTATTTTCTCCTTTTTAAAAAATAATCTGTCTATAGTTTTGGGAAAAAAGCTTGACAATGCGCATCTTAGTGCAAACTCTTTGTGCTTAAGAAAACAAAACAAATACACCCTACTACATACTCCAGTGCCTTCGGATGCTCTGATTACTGTTCATATCAGACTGCCCCAATATCATGAGCCAGAGAAGCTGAAACTGCCCCTGCATACAGCAAAGTGTCTGTGCTGCAGTATGCAGTGCTGCAAGTCTGACTGCAGTATGCAATACAGCGGCACAGCAACTTCTCAGAACATGGGCAGGGTTGAAAGACACAGAAATGACATTTTTTATAGTCAAATATGCCCAAGTTATACTTTAATTTAGTGGAATGATTGGATGTTTTAAGTGAAGGACTCGATGCAAAACAGAATCTCCATATGCTCTGCTTCCCTAGGGATTTAAAAGGATTCTGCTGCTATTTTTCACCTTGAGTTTCCACCTCTTTCTGCTTTTTGTGACATTTTTCACTGCTCATCTCTTTTCCATGCTCTTCTTTGCTTTCTCAAATTCTGTCAGTGAGGTGCTTCCTGGCAGTCATGTCTTCCCATGAATGTAGATGTCTTCTCAAACTCTCTTGCTTATAAATCACTTTTTAAGCCCTATCATGTGTCTGTTCCACCATGGGCTTTAAAACAGGCTAGAGAGAGAAGCAAAGGTCAACAGTGACTTTACATGCAACAACTAACTTCTCATTGTTTATCAACTTCTACTAAACCTTGGTAAACTTCCTGGGTCATTGGCTTTGCTTAGTCTCAGGAAATACAGTGTGACTCTGCAAGGCTTCTATCTGCAGAAGCCCAGGATTTGGTCAGAAGAGGTATGTTAAACCCTGTTCACACCTTTCCATGTGCAAATTAAAGTAGTGGAACAGGTGAATGCAAGACAACAAGAGGCTGTCAGTCTTGGCAGTATGTCCCAAAACTTTTTGTTCATCCTCTCCTTTTACAATAGTCCTCAGTGCAGATGGGGGAAGGCACAAAAAAGTAAACAGCTGGGATGTCCTGTTCATTTTCTGAAGAAAGCCAAGCCAAAATGAAACAAAATACAACAAAAATGTAAAAATCTGCTAGTAGCAACCAAGCTGTAGGATTGCTTATCCCTGAGAGAACGTTGTGCAAACAGATATAACAAACCAGTTAAAAATTAATGCATTCAGTAGAACAGTGAGTAAAAATAAGAGTTTTTAATTAATATAGTAAAAAATAATTCCTTTTATAAAGAAAGGAAAATTTTGTCTTGAAAACCTCAGAATCTGATTTTGAAAACTGTCTGTGTAATTGATTCCTGCTTTTAATAGTAAAAAAAAAGTTCTGTAAGGGTTAATACTATATTTTCAATAATAAAAAAATAATAACAAAAATCATTGTCATAATAGTTTTAAAAGCAGCTTGATGAAGCTTCTATCCTTCATCCTTAGGCTTCTGACATCATGGGTGTTTAGGGCAATTCCAGATAATTCAGACTAGCAGAAATAGTGTGTAAAAATATTCATTACTGAAACAGAATTTTTCTGGCCAGCATACCTGGATTTTTATCTTCATAATTGACAAAAAAAAATTTGTACCAAATATATATGATATGCTTTTATGTCTGAAGAATATGTCATTCAGCTGCTAAGAGTAACAGGCAGGGATGTACCCTCACATCTATTCTGACCAGTGATTGCTGGAGAGGATGAGGAATGTATAGCAGAAAAGACATACTGGTAAGGTCTCTCCAGGTAGCCTTTTACACTTGCCATCACTGGAGACAAAATAGAAGACTACACAGTTGCTGTGATTCAGAATGCATTTTCTGTATTGAATATTTACTTTGTTAATATGGTAAGGACTAAATTCGCATGACCACTTTGAGATCCTAGATAAAATTATTGTTATTCTCACTGCAACTGCCACCACCAGATGGTAGTGTTAAAGTCTTATTTGGTATGTAAATATTTCACAGTCTTTCTAAGATTTTTTTTTTTCTTTGTGCTTAGTAGGATTTTTTTGCTTTGTTTAGGTGTAAACCACAGAAGGAAGCAATAGAATTTTTAAAATATTGTGTTGTTGATTAAGAAGCATTAGTAACTGGTAAAAGTTCATTGTAGAGATACTTACCTGTACAGTCTCTGTTCCACAGTTGGGATGTATACCACAGATAAATACATATTTTCATAAAACATCCATTCTCCATGTTTTTGACTTGCTCTCCTGTACAGCAGGCAGAACTGTGAGATCTGTTAGAAGGGCAGCAACAGAAATTTGAGGGGTTTTTCCCCATGTACTTTCAGTTTGTTTTCAGATTGCATTTTGTGATCTCACCTGCACTCTTTGCAGAACACCTACTACGGATGTGCTTCCTCTTCTGTAGTGTGTGTCTTTGGGGAATGACCATAATATCACTTTCAACTTGTATTTCTGATGTTAAAGTCTTTGCTCCTGCATATAGAAGAGGCCAGCCCTCTGCCTACAAAAGCTCCTCAGTCATATGCTGGTTTATATTGTTGTTCTCCTACAGTCCTGAATCCAGTAAATTCTTTATAATATCTAGGTACTTTAGCCATATACTTAGAAAACAGGGGTTTCTTTAATGTGCATTATTTGGACTACAGATCACAAATATCAGAACAGTGCTATTTGGTATCCTGGTATCCACTCCTCTACAATGGACAGAGGATGTTGGAGAAGTGAAGAAATTGTGTAAGCTTGTTTTGAAATGCTCTTATCAATACAATTAATATTTTCAAGTTAATTTTTTGTTGAGATTTTTGTTCTGTACCAATTGTGACCTATTCATTGGTTGGGATGGACTTTGAGGAAAGCCATCAAGTGCCCATGAATTAGTGGCATCAGTGACTTTATGCATAGACAACAGACATCAAGGCATTTCAGCCTGCAATAACCCTTTTGCCTCATGACATGACAGTGCTATCTGTGGGGAAAAGCAGGGAGATGCTTTGATCCAAGGAGAACATCGTGAAGCCCTGTTGACTTGAAGGAGTTGCTATGGTAGTGCTGCAGTCCCAGCTACCTCGCTAGCTATCTTGCTTCTCAGCCCTGCACACTCTCAAGTTTCAGAAGTACACATGCTAGGTCTGCTTTCCATAGGAAGGCGGTAACGTGATGGTGTCTTTCTTATGATAGCTGAATTGTCACAAAGATACATATGCTTTTTTAAGTCCTAAAGTTATTTATACCCACATCAAAATCTCAACAAACCTCTGTATGCCATTAGTGAAAAGACATACCCTGGATAGGCTGCCGGGTTGTAAGGCTGCTGAGCTATTAATAAAACAGATTTAGACAGACAGAATCTAGACCATCAATCCCGCTGCATTTCAGACTTTCACACAAAAGCAGTGCACACAGGTCAACTAACAAGCCTCTTTATTCCACAGAAGCTTTTTTTGTTTCAAATGTATCTGGGATCTCTAACACAGCAGTAAAAGAAATTTTAAACTGAAACACACAGCATAGAGTGAAGAAGACGGGGAGGGGATGAACATATGAGAGCTTAAAGATCTCTGCTTTTTATATCTTGGAAAAGATCATTGGTATTTTATATACTGCATGGGGAGACACACTTTGCCCAGGCTTGTATGTGTGCTTTCACTGGAATTACTTGCTATGTAACTTGGCTGAATCTGATCTTGCATTGCAAAATCATTTTTGCCAGGAAACACAGTACAGTTAGAAGACTCCCTACCCTATTGCTTAATCGTTCTGATGAGTGCTCAGGATTGCTAAGGAGGATTTAGTTTAGGAAGCATTACACTCACTTTTTATTGCATTAAGATGGCATTTCTCTAGGTAACTATCACAGTATCTTTTATGTTGTTTTTAGAAATAGACCAAAAGAACAAAAAGCATACACTATTTAGTTTACTCAGAATATACTTTTCTGCAAAGGCTTTGGGGTAGATGTTCATGATGATTTTCGGGGTACATACTTTTCTGTGATAATCACAGAATCATTCTACAGCAGTTTTGAACTCTATGCATGACTAGATTTTTGATTTTCAGTAAGGGTTTGCAAATCAGAGTGGAATAAGAAAATGGGACCTATTCACTCCTGCTTTTGACTATAGCTGCCTCAGCACCAGGACCATTTTTTTCACTGGACCTGTGAATGGCTAGTCAGTAAATGAAAGGATCAATAATTATCTCTTAAAATAAAGGACACGTAATCTTCTGTCTCTCCTCTCTCTCAGGTTTCACACCCAGTCTGCCTGATGTCATCAACCCTAGCTCCCATGTCTTTCTGCTGTGATGGTGCTCATGCAGATATGTTCAAAATAGTTCATAGTAGGAAAATATATATTCTTGCTCATGTTCCCTGGTGTGCTGTACACATATAAAGGAAACTTTCAGCCACGTGACACTTGCTGGCTTATAGCCAGCTGGTTTATAGCTGGAAAGTGTCCTTTCAGATTTCTCAAAATTAAGGTAAAATAACAGGACTTTATCTGAGATTTTCCCCCACCTCTGTATTTTAGGAAAGTTTTTTTAAATCCCCACAGTTTCATTCACAATTCAAATTTAGAAAGTCATTGTGTTATTTTTTGTCCCCCCAAAAGAAGTCTTTTTTTTTTTTTTTTTTTTGTTTTTTTTTTTTTTTTTTTTTTTTTTTTTT
>JAWWEE010000001.1:72978005-73049425 GCA_035221455.1 Xenops minutus
GGGGAAAACCAACCAATAGGAACATTTGAACAATTGAAAAGTAAAAGTAATTAATCCTATTCTAATACATTTAGCATGAACTACTCTATATTAACTTATAAAACCGAGGATAACTCATCAGATAATGAGGTAGTTCCTTAGTTTGGTGGTGAGCTTCCTTTAGAATTGTTCCTGTCATTGTTCTTGCGCTTGCTTTTATTATTATTTCTTCTCCAGTCCCTGTAGTCCTCTGACCGTATTCCCACAAAAAGTAAATCTTTAAAGGAGATGTGCTTCAACATAAATGCCTGATATTTGGGAAACAGTAATATTTTTTGCTTATCTTCTATTATTTATTTTGATTAATATTAACCAATATGGCCTTATTTATATGAGATATATAAATCACCCATACAATAGAATCTTGTTTATATACGCAATATATATGCAAAAAATTGCTATAATTAAACTCTATAGAATTAAACCTTTTTTTTCCATTACCTTTTTTTTTTTTTTTTTCCCCCACCCGAAAAGAGGAATTGAAAGCCTCAAGTGTTACTTTCTAGGAGCAAAAGTCAGTGATTAGGGTTAGGACAATTTGCGCTGCATTCCATTTACAAAAAAGTACAAAAGCCAATTTACTTTCCTCATTGTTATGAACACATAATAAACAGATTTTTCCGAAAGCCCTAAGCGAAGATTCTATCCTAGTGTCAGGAGACTACTGTCTCATACTGTTTTTACCCACAGACTAACGTCCCCTGAAGCATTACAAACAACTTCGTGTTTGTGGTTTAGTTCACACTTTTAAATACGTCCCTGTCTTTTTCTTTACTGTAAAAAGGAGCTTCAGCTGTGAATCAGTCTCTCCTTAATACCAGATAAGGTACTTAAAACCTCAATTTATTTAGGAAAATTCATTAAAATAGTTTTATGTAGGATCCATCAATTATGCTCTGTAATTTCATGTCGTCTTTAAGGATATTTTTTACAAGTAAATTCAAGATAGGTAACAAGAAAAAAAAAATGCCTTGAAATTTACAGCTCTATGTTATGAACATTTTTATAATAGAATGATGGGAAAAAAAAAAAAAAAAAAAGAGAGAGAGATCTACCATTTTAGTTGTATTTGCCAAAATGAAAAAACTACTAAGTAATACATATAGGTGGAAATTTTTTCTTGTGCTATGTGTACTTTACACACACATTCACTTTTTATTCCTTTACTTCATCACTGTTATGTGCTGTGCTACACAAAATTGTCACATACTGTTGTATTTCTTGCAAAATAAAATACTAAACACATATAATTTAAAAATTCATTTAATGTGTTGAAATCGGAATATGTATTCATAGAAATTGAAAACCATATTTTTTCATGGGTGATAATTAAGGAAAAATCCAACATCCTTTAGATATATTGAAGACAAAGTATGTCACAAACTTCTCCATGGACACCCCCTTGTCGTGGGGGAGAAGCTTGTGTGCCCTTATGAGGTTGTGAGCTGTGCTGGCGGTGGTTCATGCCTTAGGTAGGGTCTCCCATGCTAGTCAGGTCTCAACTGAAGCGGCAGACAAAGTGTCTACGGGCAGGATGGAGGATCACTGCCTCCCTAAGATTGTGCTCTATGGGGAACTCACCACCAGCTGCCACAAGAGAGGAGCCCCAAAGAGGAGATACAAGGACTCCCTGAAAAAACACCTCAGCCTTGGCCATATTGACCACCATCAGTGGTCCACTCTGGCCTCCAATTGGGAGAAATGGAGACGCACCATCCATAACGCTGCTGCTTCCTTTGAGAACACACGCAGAATCAGTCTTGAGGAAAAAAGGCAATGAAGGAAGAACTGTGCCTTGCCAGTAGTGCCGATGGAGACTTTCCACTGTGCCTTTTGCAATCGGACTTGCCTATCTAACATTGACCTTTTTAGCCAGTGTCCTTGTAGTAAGCATGGTCCCAAATCTTCATTCGCAAAGCCTAGCCATGATGTCACAAATCATATGATTATCCCTTTCTGCTACAAACAGCACTTGAAATGAACGGCCTTGACATTTTTGTTTTTCTCAAATTAAATATTTGTGTCAATTGATAGCAAGTATGCCTCCCATCATGTGTTCTCCACATAAATTACTATGTGCTGTTCATTCTCCTTCCTGGGGTTTCTTTCTAGCTGAGTTTGTCGTAAACTGCTCATACATGAAGCATTAAACAAGGGGATTTTTTTTTCCTCTTGGAAAGCATATTGTCACAGATAGACTCTTAAAGGATCTTTCTAACTGCCTTGGGCATAAACTTTATTTTGTGTGCTTAAAATTATAGGAGCTTCCTTATAAAGATGGTTATTTCGTATACCTTGTAGACTCTTTCCTTATCTTCCACAATTAAACTAATTCAAGTATGTGTTCTAGTTTTCTGCAATATAAATTTCATTATTTGATTTTTTCAACTGTATTCTAGAAACCCACTCAGCAGACCATGCAGGATTCCACAAAGGTCTGTGGCAGTGGGCCTGTGAAGAAAATGAAGAAACCAGCCATAGTGCCTTAAAAACTGAGGCTTTTACTGTACTGTAAAATGGATTCCTTGCCTTTTTTCCCGAGTCACCCTTCTCCTTCCCAAAACTCCTTGAGAACACTTATCTCCTTAGCCTAGTATGCAGGAATTTGCCTTGGCAGGACTAGGTGAAGCCCCCCCCCATTGGTCCTTAGTTAACCCTTTCCCTATGGGTTGTTATCCCTCGATTTCTATTGGTTGTAACCAAAATCTCCTAAAGCCCTTATTTACCCCTGACCATGTGGATAAACTCTCTCACTGCTTTCCCCTTCTATGGTCTCTGTGCGTCTCTTTCATGGGGCATCTTGGGGACCATGTGGCTGGGGGGGAACAGGAAGGGGGAGCGTTCCACCATGCTGTCGCAAAAGGTCTTAAAACAGAGTTTGTCTAAGAAAAGAAATGAACTTATGAAATCCAAATATCAAATCAACAAAGATAATGCAATTAAAATATATATATAAAATAAAAAATTACTTGTGGTAACAAACAAACAAAAAAAAATTAAATTATATTCTCTAATTTTCATTGCTGTTCCAATCATCTGTCTTGACAACATGCTGTAAACACTACAAAGTGGAAGCTACAGCATTGGGAAGACTATATGTAGCAGAGCAGCCACAAGGACACAGAAGAATGCTCAGTATTTCTTTCTTGCCATTGCTACTCATTTTTATGTGGAGTATGATCCCACAGCATTTATTGTGGTGCACCCCAGGGGAAGACAGTCATAAGTATCACACTAAAGTTATACCTTCAGGAGTGTCTAGTGAAAATCTTCAGTTCTTTGTTGTTTCCCCACGCTGCAACTCAGTGCTGAGGCAACTATTTTAAATAATGTAGATCAAAACTTCTGAAAATTATTTGAAATTCTATTATCAAGTTTAAATTAAACTACTTCAAACACAATAGATGAATTATGTATAAAAGAAAATTTATTTAGTACAACAATTTACTGAATAATAAAGGAATAATGCCATATTTTGAAAACTAGAAATACAAAGAAAATAAAAAATGTGTTTACAATGTTGCTTTCCTCGAACAGATTAATTGAGAATTTCAAGAGTTTGGAAATTGGTTTAATTCTTATTCAGAATCAAATGAAATATTTCTGAAAAGAAAAAGGGGAATAAGTGAGAAAAATGTGAAAGAAAAAGAAACACAAATAATTTACATTGTAGGTATTCAGTTCTGGTTCAACCTGATTTTGTCTGAAGACTTCAAGACTTCAATAAAACTAATGACTGTTCTCAATCATTATTATACAGTTCCTGCCTCCTCTAATGATGTGTCTTGTACAAGTGAAAACTGTACATCACTAGAATAGTGGTGTCTACTACATGCCTATAGGAGGGAGTTGGTCTGGGACCATTTCACAGGTCCGGAAAAAACTTCCAGTCACACTTAACTTCATCCCCAACTGCTCAGTTTCTGCAGGAAAACAAAGAAAACGTAGCTGATGCACAATCTGGAAGTGACGTCCAGATTCCCCTTGGTTCAAATTGTAGACAGTAGGGGCCAAGAGACTGTGAGTAGTGTCTTGCTGTTTTTATGTGGATAGAGACAATGATGCTATAGATTAGTATTTAGATCAGTCTCTCAAGACAGACTTAGATTCCAAAATATGTCCTGTTTTTTCAGTCAAACGTGAGTTGCATTTGTTCTAGACACATTGCTGTGTTAAAATTAAGAAAACAGAGAGAATTATGAATGAAAAAGTGAGAATCTGAATTGTTCAGTGTAAAACATTATAAAGCTTATGCAAGGTTCAGGATCCTGAATATAAGTATTTCAACTTACGAGTAACGTTATTACAGATTTGAAAATGTGTTAAAGATACAGTAAATAAAGGGCAATCATAAAATTATAATGCTAAATATTAATCAAAGAGACATTGTTTCCCTTTTTTTGTTTCTTTGTTGGTTTTGGTTAGTTTTTTGTTTGTTTGTTTGTTTAGTTGGTTGGTTTTTTGCTCTGGTTTTGTGAATACATGTGAAGAGATTAGGAAGAGTGTTAACTGTATGGTTGGCTTTTATTTTTCTTATAAACGAAGAGGAGGCAATAATTAAAACCTTTCAATTATCTTAGATATAATACTCTTACAATAGGAGAAAAGTGAAAACTACGATGAGGTGTGGCAGAACTATTGCTACTTATGTGCAAATGTCAGATCCACAAGATTTTATACTCTTTATTCCTGAACTTTAAGCATCTTGTTTCAAAACACTCTGATTCTATATATTCCTAAGATTATTAGATTATTCCTCTTTTAGCTAAACAAAACAAACAAACAAACAAACAAAAAAGACAATTCTATTTTGCATGGTGCACATGTTCCAGAAGTCATCAGCAATATGCGACTGAGAGATGCTCAAGTTTTGCCCAGCAGTGTCCATGGCTCAGAAACATTGTTCTGAGGCAGATCCAGTGTCAACTACCTGCACAGAAGCAAACTCATTCATGCAAGACAAAATTGTGAGACTTGAAGGGCACATGAAAAGTAAAACTAATAGCAGAGTCTCCAGATTGTTCATAAAACTATCCACAAATCCCAGATTCTGTAAATTAGCATATCATGAAGGAAAAACAGATTCAGGGATTTTACCATGTTTTCATTAAATCAAAGTGCTTACAAAAATTAGGTTTGCTCTGTTTAAAACAGGATTAGTTACATGTTTATAACTCACTAGGGTGCTATTTTTTTCTAAAATGTTTCAGCACTGATACAATGCTGCAGAATATATTAAACCCTCAGAGTTACCATAGTCTAACAGCTTTAATTTATTTGTCAATCCTCTTGCTATTTCTATTTTTCTAGGGGGTAGAGAAGAACCCTGAAAATCTGTATTTAATATCTCTATTATCTATTTGTATCAAGTGAATCAGTTAGACTGTGGCATCAGTTATATTTTCTATTAGCTAAAAAAAAAATGATTGTAGATCCATTAAAATACTGTTTTCCTATCTAGATTGGATTTTTGAACCTTTACATGTTGAGGAAGGAAATTAACCCGGAAATAAAATTGTCTTACCACAAACAATTGTCTTCATTCCTGAGAGAACTCCTCTTTATGGCTGAGATAAAAATCACTTGTGATGGAGAATGACTGAGGGCTTAATATCCCTGTATAAAGGCTAATATTTTCCTATCTCTGATCCCTGAACTAATAGTTTATTCCTTTACCTGCTGGTCAAGACCAGAATACAAGGTTTTATTTTGCTTATTTCTTGCTTATTTGATACTTGTGTCATTGATGGATTATGTTTCTCAATACTAGAGAAGAATTATCCTGAAGTTCAGACTGATTTTTTGAGTTGAATAAGGAGGCTCTTTGTTTTCTCACAGAAAATTCTGGACTTAGTATATGCTAAATCCAACCCAGTGATTTAGCAAGCATCAGGTACTGATTCCAAAATGGAACTATTTCCTAATAGCAGTCAGAAAAGGGCTGAGACAATAGTGTCTCACAGGAGCAGCAAGGAGTGGTATAACTACTCATGCGTGCAGATTCCTTTTCCTTGTATAGCAGAAGATTAATGTGTCCTAACACAAGCTGAGGGTAATCTTTCTGAAAAAAGAGGTAAGGAAAGGAGTGAAGACCTGTATTACTAAACAATTCCTTCATTTATTTATAAGGGCACAGGTTAACAAAATAATGCCCTTTACATCTTTTCTTTTGACTTGCAAATCAGACACAATTTTGGCAAGAAAACCAAAACCATTCTTTGGAAAATAGAAATGTTTGGACAGGTTTGAAAACATTCCCTAAAAAAGTGAAAATGCTTTCTTGAAGGCTATCATTTTCTTATTTGAAAATGATACGTATTCTTAAACCACCAAATTGAAAGGCTGATATCCCAGCAGACCGTGTTTGAGTACTTGCCCAGAGTGCAACAAAAAGATAGGCTTGGAATTCTTTTATTTTCACAGACTAAAGAGACAGTCAGTGAGAGGCTGAGTGCTTCACTTAATGTATTTCAAAATGTCTTGGGAGAAAATCCTACCCTTTAAAATTTTGGCTCTGAGGGTTAGTTGGAGGACAATAGTACCAATAAGAATAGAAGAGGTGTCGCATCATACCCATTTGTGCGGGATTTCACATCTCATTTTTCATGCAAATGAAAAGTAGCTGGGTTTTGATCCAGTTTGATGCACGCTTATCAAAGAACAGTTAAAAAGATGTGTTTATATATGATACCTCCTTGTCTCTTTTAAGCAGTGGAATCTAATCTTGCCTACTTATTTACAGAGTGAAACAGAAGTATTCCTCATTGAATTACACAAAGAAGCCTGGGCATTTTGCCAAAGAGATCTTCCAACTGGAAATGTATGTATTTTTTATAATGCACATCTACTTTTGAGGAGACTTTGCTTGCTCTTTCAAGGTTATTAAAGTTATTCAAGGAATCTTCTTGCTTCCTTGTCTGTATCATATGCAAAACATCAAAAATGAAAGTGGCTGAACAACTTTTGCTTTGGATCAACACTATAGGCACTTGTGCTTAAAATAACAGTCATGCAAAAGACAGCAATAACACCATTAGGATGTTACTAGTAATCCAAAGTCACTAAATGCATGTTAAAATATTTCAGTGTATTCAATGTATTTTCCACAATTAAACATGTATTATTGTGCTTGCTAAAGAGATGGCAAGAAATGAGTTCTGAGGCACAAAATCGCTGCTACATTCAACAGAACAAAAAAGCCCGTCAAAATTCAAACAAAAGTAAAGTGGTCTTAAGTAGTATGAAACATTTTTAATATAAAATATTATACATATTTATATTTTTACAGTTTATCTCTAATTTGGAGATCAATTGAGTTTGTTTTGGTTTGTTTTTTATTGTTTTCTACATTTAACAATTTAGATAGAAGTCTTTTATTAAATGAGACAGAAAGAAGAAACAGTTATGCAGGTGAGTATACTCATGTACATTTGAGAACTGAAGTTCTACCTCTATGATAATAGTTTGGCTAACCCCTAAAGACAGAGTACCAGACTGTTGCTTATTAGCCAGTGTTTCTTCTTACAGTATGTTTCAATTCTATATAGGACATAAAACATTTAGAAAAAAAATTGTGTATATATGTGTATATATATATTTACACAGGAAGATGATCTGGGGACTGGAGCACCTCCTATATGCAGACAGGCTCAGAGAGTCCATATTGTTCAGGGTGAAGAAGAGAAGGCTCTGTGGAGACCCTAGAGTAACCATTCAGTACCTAAAGCGGGCCCTCAAGAGAGCAGGAGAGGGACTTTTCACAAGGCTGTGTAGCAATTGGACAAGGGATAATGACTTTAAACTGAAACTGCATTGGTTTAGATTAGATATCAGAAATAAATTCTTTTCTGTGAAGGTGGTAAGACACTAAAATATATTTCCCAGAGAAGTTGTGGATGCCCCATCCCTGGAAGTGTTCAAGGCCAGGTTGGATGGGGCTCTGAGCAACCTGGTCTAATGGAAGATGTCAGTGCCCACGGCAGAGGAGTTTGATCTTTAAGGTCCCTTTGAACCCAAATCATTTTATGTTTCCAAGATTTTACAATATGTACTTGATTATGAAGTTATTTCACTGTGAAAGCACCAAAATGCTTACTTTAATATGTAAAACACTTTTAAAAACCTCTCTTCATCTCTGCACTAAAATCTGAGGGAGCAATCCTTCATTCATTTTCTCTTTGCATGTCAAAGAAAATAATCTGACTGACAGGAAAGCAGACGTAAGATTGATAATGTGTTTATAATCTTCAGTGAGTTAAAATCTATTTCTATACCCTTCTCCAGTCTGAGAATTCACCCAACAAGTTTGCCACACAAGAAAGAGTGCCCGATCATTGCTCTCTTCATGAGAGAGGAACTGGAAACCTACTTCTGTCCTAACATAGCTTATTCTAGTTGGTGTGGATTTTGATTTTTTTTTTGTTGTTTTGTTTTTTGTTTTTTTTTTAGAATATTTCATCATGGTTATATGGAATTCCCCTCTCTGTATTATAGAGCATTGCCATGCTAAGCAAAGTGGCTGAGAGAGAGGACACATTTACAAGTCATTTTATTTTTACAAGCTTTTCTAATCAGTTTGTGCCTATAACAATCTCACAAGATACTTGAAATCCAACGCAAAACATTCCCAATACATATGTCACCACTCAATGCATGACATCATATTATGATATTTTAAGTTTGATTTATTGATTTATTAGGTGATGAAATATTTTCATAGCAGGTGTAATTAAATATCATATACTACTTCTATCATTACACCTGAAAAGTATTTCATTATTCATCACCTAACATGAAAAATTCATTACAGTCAGGTAAGTCAAATGAATAAGACATAAGGTATTCAAAGAAACACTGGTATTTTTCCTTTATAAAAAACTCAGTAATTTACATTTATTAATTGTGCTCATGATTTTTGACTGCTCGTGATTTTTCCAAAGAGCCACAATTGACTGTTGCAAGGGAAGAGAGGGAGTATAGCAAATCTCTTCTCCTTTCCATTTTGAAAGAGAGTCAATATATGTGATATGAACAGTAATGGAGTCTGACAAACTTATAAACCAAACTTCTCTGAGGCGGTAAGAAAGAGAAGTACAGTGCACTTATATGGCAACATACCCAATGCCCTGACTGCATCAGGCTGCCAGGAAACTTGATGTCTGCTCCTCTGACAGAAACAGTCAATTGTGCAAATGCATTTTGAGTGCAGGTAAGACTCACACCACCCATTGGCTCCACCAGTGTCAGTATGATTTAAGAGAATCCTACCTTATATGGACAATGTGAGTGACATCTTGCCTACACTGACAATGTCTCCAAGGGGCAGGGGGAAGGGTGTCAATAGTCTGTGGTGTGATCAGGGGCAGAGTGTCAAGACACAGCATTTTTCTTTGATTACAGAAAGACTTTCAAGCAATAAATAAATTAAAAACAGACAAGGTGCCCATAGATGCTAAGTGTATTTGGATGTGCTGTAATATATGACAAATTTCCAGACTACTGACTATTTTTGATATCAAATAGGTCCCAAAACGAACCTTACAAACTGCTATGAAGTAGGTAAAAATAGCTGTGGTAGCCTGAATTACACTATGAGGTAACACTCTGTGACTACTGAACAATGACCAAAATTATTTTGTTACTAAGAACAATTGCTAATTTAAAGATGTAGACAGGTACCTGGTAACAAGTGTAAAATGCTGTTTGAGCTAAACTCATGGTTGATGCTCATGGGTAAAATTCTAAAGCTATTTATTATGCTTACAATTCTAGTCTGAGTTGTCAAGCCATTGATTCCTATAATTATAAAAAATGTCTTTCTTTCAAAGATTAATTTGCTTATAAACCTAAACCACCAGAGAAATATGTCATTAATGTATAAGTAGTTGTATATTCCCATGCTTTTATTCCAAATTCTCACTCGCTTCATTCTGCGCTGCAATTATTATGTTCTTTCTCTATGCATATGTGTGAAAACGTGTACATCTGTGTATATATTCTCAGCCATTTTCACAGTTAAGGGCAAACTCTTTGTCTTGCATGACTTAGGAAATCAGACAACTCAATTTTAATTCTAAAAATTATTAAATAATTTCAAGTCAATTTATATCTGCTTAACAGTCATTCCAAGTGTATTTGTATCTATACAAACAAGAAATCTGTGCAAAGGGATTTTTGGAAAAGGAGTTACAGAGAGCTGTCTTTCTTCTACATGTGTACTTTATAGATTCTGCTAAGATATATGCTCACTGGTAGGAGCAGTCCTATTAATGTGTTTTGCTCTCAACACAAAATTAAAATACTTTACGTTGAGTTTAAAAATACAAACATATTTATGTGTGCACCATATTTTTTGGTTTACAATTAAACAGTAATTGGAACAGATTTAATTTGCCTTTTCATTTTTACTAATTCTGATCACTCATTTGGTCATCTGTAAATAATAAACTAGAAATAATCATAAGCTTCTGATAAAACTGGACAAATAATAACTTTCCAATAGTTCATCTATAGGATGCTTTTCTATGGCATTGTCACTGTCCTTTATTTCACTAAATAAAAAAAGGGTACATATTATTGCCTGTTATTTTCCCTGTAGATTCCTCCAGTGTTACACCTCTTAGTTTTCAAGAAAAGAGTAGATACAAGAAACCAAGGCTTGGATTATTAGCCCTTCTTGCTTGTCAGTGTAGCAGTTAATGATACTGACAAGAGAGACCAAGCTCAAATGTATTAGGGCTCTGGGCAAGGGTGAAGAGGTCACGTAGTTCTTTTCTATTTTGCCACTAAAGCAGAAAGGCTCAAGTGGGAGCAAAGATATCACGTAGGTTAACATCTGAGTACACAACAGCTGCTACATACAAAGCTTTGGTTTTCATGACCACTCCACATTCTATGAAGAATGAGCAATTCTTACGAGATAGAATACTCACGACAAAACAAAAACAAAACCACAAAAAAAACCCCACGAACAAAAAAACCAAACCACACAAAATCAAACAAAAAAACCAGAAACAAAACAAAACCAAAACCAACCAAACAAACAAAAAATGAAACAAAACAAAACAAAAACAACAACCAAAAATAAACAAGCAAAAAAGAAACACAAACAAAATAACCAGCAAGTTTGTCAGGAGGTTTCCTTACCTAGAGAGGTGGACTTTAAACTAGGTTTCTTGGGGAACAATCCTTACTGTCTGAAGAAAAGTTCAGACACAAAACACATTGGGTCCATGGACAGCATAGTTTGGGATGTTATTTCAGTTTCCCAGCCAAAAAAAAAAACAAAACAAAACAAAAACACAAACAAAAAAACACAAACAAACAAAAAACCCCAACACAAACAACAAAACTCCAAAACCAAACCAAACAAACAAAAACCAACCAATCAACCAACCAAACAAACAAAAAAAACCACAAAACCCATACTGCATCACTTAGGATGAAGTGAAGAATTCTTGTTAACAAATGCTTGCAACATGGAAAACAAACTGTTGGACCTAGAGGTCTGTAAGGCAACACAGACCAATATTCTCCTTATGACTACAGAGCCATTGTGAGATACATCTTAGTAATTTTGTGATTACAGTTCTGCAGTTGATGGATGAAACTTAGGAAGAAGAGGACAGGAAAGAACAGACTCTTTTGCCATGGAATTAGTGATGAGTCAGTGAAGAACTCAGTTATAAAGATCTGAGGACAGATTTAATGACACCAGTGTCTGCTCAAAGGAAAACAGTAGTCACAACTAGGGAGATTTTTGAAAAGTGTCTAGGACAGTTTTTATGCAGGTTATCAACAAATCTTTAGGGAAGGCATTCCACTGGGTCTACTAATTACAAACAAGGAAAAAAAATTTGAGGATGTAAAAACAGAGGGAAAGTTTTGCTGCAATGAACTTGAGGCTTAAGATCCTAAGAGATGTGAGGAGGACAAAGTAAAATCAGAGCATACTATGTGAAAAACATAATGTTATCTAAGAAATGTCTATATTATAATTAAAATGAAAATTGGAAAATAGTCTACTCTGGCTGACACTGTTCCTTTGTTTTCTTTGTTAAGGAACCAAAATAGACGGGAAAAGAAAATGAATCCCTTAAATCTCCTTGTAATCTCTAATTTTGCAGTTGATACTTTTTACAGATTTACATTTTGAGGATCCATATCTAGAAGATGAGAAAAAGAAAAAAAATGTAGGTACAAACTTAAGCAGACCATTCAGATTCCAGATTAAAACAAAAACTCAGTCTGTTTTTTCCAGACTGACAATCCAATATTGTGTCACTACTGTAAACAGAGTGAAGATTCCATCATCACAAAACTGTAGGCAGCAGATCCCATAGTCAGTGAAATAAGGAATGGGATCTGTGAGAATTGTAGTTTATTCTGACAATTTTATAACATGAGTTAGTCGCATAAGAATTTGAAGACAGAGATGTTTGTGTTTTGCTTTGGTTTCAATGAGTGCTTAACATGGTTTTGAAGGGGAAGAAGAGGGGGGACACAGCACACCCTGAGAAGGGGCGAGGCAGAATGTCAGTTTATTCAAATGAGATTCAGGCTTATATAGGGGGTTCAGGAAGGTTCCAGAACTTGAGTGGAGATTGGGAGGAGCATGCAAATCCTCTCACATCTATGGTAAAAGAAGGAAGGGCAAGAACTGTATAGGGAAAACTGGGGAGGAGATAATCATATATGGTTGAGACTGCACTGCAGCAGATCTCGACCAGTGGGAAAATGGGGCGAACATGAGAGAGAACTAGGGAACTATTCTGAACAATATAGTATATGTGCATATGTATATAGCAATGAACATAGAAAACTGAGAGAACATGTAATAACATTGGGAGCCATTAAAACAGTGTCCATGTATTTCTTTTCATGCTTGGATAGCTCACAACTTGATGGTCTTCCTCTTCATCTCCAGGTCTTAACAAACTGTTCCATGTTGTTTTTTCTATTCCTCACAAGACCATTTTCCCACAAGTGCTGCATTCTGGCAGTGGTGTTCCACTGTGGGTTCTAAAAAGAAGATACAATTAAATAGTCTGTATTAAAAGGCAGACAGAAATACAGAAGACAGCACCCTAATAGGGTCAATGTCTTCCATTCATATGTGAGTCTTTCTTCAGCATCAGATTACAGATATAGGTAGAATTCATTCACTTCTTGCTTTTCTTATTGAAGGAAGAAATCTTAACCTTTTTCCTTTCAGTGAAACTGCCTGTGTTTATTTTTTGGCCCAGCTGATGATGGTCTGTCACTTTGGTGTGATCAGTTTTGTGTAAACACCCTCTAAGACAGATTTTAATGTCCTATTCTCACACGCTATTTGCATCCCTGTTTGTATCTTCCCAGTCATAATTTGACCAAAAGGTAGCTCTCAGGTCAACCATGCAAAGAAAGTTTGCCCAGAGAAAGAGAGAAAAAGAAGGTGAGATAGAAATTCTTACAGTGAAATAAATGAAATAGAAGTATGAAAGATTAATACTAAGACCTGAGAAGAAATACTTGGAAAATAAATATCCTGAGGGGGAAAAGTTTTTTTTAAGAAAGCCATGCCTTGATAAGAAAGCACTAGGAATTCTATCTTTTGCTGCTTAAAACAAAGAAGCTAAAAGTAAAAACTTTGTATTGCAAATCATTCTTCATTTTGTCTTTAAACACGTACAATATTTGCAAAGAAGAACCATGAGAGAAAACTAGCAGTGCTTAATAGAAATTTCCTTGACTTTTATTTACTGCTTCATGCTCTGAAGAAGACAGAGGATTTGCCCCTTTCAAATGGTTGAAAGTGGCAGAGTTCCTCAGTGAGTCAGCTTTCTTTTGTTAGACAAGATCTGTATATATCTTAGACAAGATAGTGGTTTGCATATGCCTTAGAACATTCTTTTACAGAAGAGGAAAATACAGATTCTGAAGAAATGTGTGCTGCGCTTTGGCTTTTCTAAACAGTCCATTTCAGATGAAAGAAAGCTTCTCAGTCATGTGTGCATAGAGTTTTTAAAATGGTTTGTTGATATATGTTGTTACATATTTTTCCATAAATTTTAGCAAATGGATAATAAATGGATCAATATATGTGTTATATTGCATGTAGTATTTTTGTACAAGTGGTATATTTTACTTTTATGCCTCAAAGAATTTGACAGTACCTCTAACAAATGTATAAAGTTTATGTGGAAACATATCCTTCTGATTTTTTCAGCAGTTTCCTCCATTCTCAGATGTCAGATACTTTGAACAGAATGCGTCATAGCATGTTCATTAATTTGTATACACTATTATATCTAAATTGTATCTTAAATATCATTAAAAATTAGGAAAAACATAAATGTGAATAAATAATTATGCATTTATACAATATAAAATGTCTTCCAAAAATAACACAAACTGCCTGAAAACACTCATCATTTCCATATTTCAGCAATATTTTAATATGTGAGTCTAATAACAATGGATCCACAAAAATTGCATTGATGAAGTTGACTAGTTATCACTTCACTGCCTTTGAGTAAAGTTTGCTGATGCAAATTTTCTAATTACCAGCTCTGAGCTTTAAAAGTCAGGCTGGGTTCTTTCGACATCCCAAACCATCACTAGTAAATTGAACCTTGTCAGCCATATTATGCTCTGAATGATGCTTTTATTTTTTGCCTTTTTTTTGTTTTTCACCAATTTCCTTCTTCAATGAAATTCCAGAAGACTATCCTGGCAAAAGCCTCATGGGTATAATTTGGGTTCCAGGATGCTGACTATTTGTGAAATCAAGCTATGTACAAAGAAACTAACAAGTCAATTGAACTTGTCAATTATGGTGAATATTGTTGCAAAATTATAAGTTAAGTTCAAAGAGCAAAGGAAGATCTTGTGCTGGAGAAGCAATCGAAGAAAAGGGAGGGTATATTTCCCCCAGTTTCACACTGTCAGCAAGTAAAATCATCAGGCTCAAAAAGCTTTGCATTTACTAGCACAGCGGAAAAGTAGTCAGTCATTTATTATATATACTGCTTCACAGTGTAATCTCTTATTGTTTAGCAGTAGTAGAACTGTCAGATTAAAATAAATATTTCATGACTTGTAACAGTAATGAGTTCTTGCTTTGATGTATAATCCATTATTAAACTTACCAAATGTTTTTTTAGGCTAACTTATGTGGGTCAGCATTAGGCCTTTGTAAAATACAGCTTTCTAGCCAGATGGTTAGAGGTTGTCATTAAATTAGCCTGAATCAGTTGGTATCCCATCAGTTAATCTCATGTACTATAAATGGCAGATGAGTATTCTTTGTACTGATTATGCAACTTACAGCATCTGCCCAATTTCTGCCTGACTGGGTCCTGTCTGAAATGGTCATTTCCCCAAACCTGCTAGAGCCAATCAAAAACCTGCCCAGTTTGCAAGAAGACTGCAGGCATATGGCTATTCCGCTTATATTTTCACCATAGGGTACTTAGCTATTATGTATGAGTATGGGAAACTATGTACAATAAAGTCATTAAAGTACTGAACATTAAGAACCATGGCCATGTTACACATAATGACAGCACTGCAGAAAATGCTCATCTGTGTACATTTTCCAGTTGAATGGTTATTTTATGAATGGCATTTAGTTTCCTATGTTGTGTGCGACAGCTGTCATTATTGAATTATTCAATTTATATGAATGTAGTTAAACTTTCTTTCAATCGTAACTTTCTTGTTATATTCATGCCTTTTGGGATCAGGGATTCATGGGTTTGCACATAAATTCCTAAAATAAAATTTCATATTTTGAGAACAGAATTAATTGGAAAATAGGCAAAAAGCTGGATGCAACCATCCTTTGATAGTTACTGTTTAAATAACAAAGCATCAATTATTTTCTTATATTCTTTCTGTAGGGCTATGCAACAGATGCAAAACTGCTATATGGATGCTAAGAATACTTTCTTAACATAAAAAGTTGCAATCTTATTAACAGAGTGATAATCCCAAGAAGTATCCATATTTTTATTTATTTTTTTTTTATAACTTTTAAGTAGATGTTCCTACAAAGGGAATTTCTGAAGTATGTCTTCTCTTATCCAAATATACTTGAAACTATGGTACATTAGCTAGAGTTATTGCAGCGTAGAGACAATCAACAGTGGTAGTGTATTAAGGATGCATTTATAAGACAAAATTCATAGCAAAAAAAATAAATAAAAATAGGTACTCCATGCTTGTATTTATATCCATGAAAATAAGATAAAACGATGACTTTTGAGTAGGACATCACTGTATAATTACAGAAAAGACTGTGATTCAGAGTTCTTTGCCTTTACATTTCACATGTTAATACTACAGCTACCTGTTGTAATACCTGATTTTTTGTCAAGAAACAGAAACAGCCAAGTCCTACAGAAACATTCTTTAAATTCTTACCTCTAGAAGTAATTACAGGGTTAAGTAGAAAATTCTTAGCACAAGAATAGTCTTTTACTGCATGCACATTAAAAATATAATTTATGCTACTGTTTTGCATTGTATGGCAGACCAATTATCTGAATAAAATGTTTCCCAGAAAAATGCTTTTATCCAAATCAGGCATTTATAGAACAGTTTGTCTAAACAAGACATTCCTGACTGCCAAGTTTTACCCTTGAGTAGCAAGGTTAATAACACCTGTAGATAATTTTGTATATTTATTTTAAGGCAAACTAAACTTCATTTTATGGCAGCTTGCATCCACATAAATATCCAAAAATGTCAAAATGAGACATTGAAGAAAAAGTGCTCCTGTATTCCTTTCCATGTGCTTATTGACAAAACTGTAGACAATATCACACTCCATCACTCTGTACAGCCTTTACTTCCACCTCAGAGATATCACAGAGTAACTAATATTCCAACTACATATTCATACTTCCCCCCCCAAAAAAAAATTAAAAATCAAGAGTAACTTAATCTGTTGATATGGTAATGAATAGGCCACGCTGAAGATGGAAGAGGTGTAAGGAGGCAGGAGAATCATAGAATCATATGATGTTTTGGGTTGAAAGGGACCTTGAAGATCATTTAGTTTCAACCATCTGCCACGGCCAGGGGTGTCACTCGCTAGAGGATGTTGCTCTGGGACCTATCCAACCTGGTCTTGAATACTTTGTGTAGAAGACCAGTATATGAAGTTTTCATGAGCATTTCTGCCTGTTGCATCAGTAGGGGAAGTTCTAAGGGAAATGTTCACTAATCTCTGGAATCTATATTGAGAAATCTTTCTACTCTTTTCTTCTTCTGTCCTTTGTATCACACTTCTACTGCAATTCTAGGATGGTTTTCAGAGGCACCCACTCAATACACAGAAGGGACACATCCTCGACAGCTTTCCCAGGAAAGAAATAGATCATGAGTACTGCTGCTTTGAGAGGTGAGTCTTGAGAGCGCTTCAGAGACACCCATGTCTGTGGTGCCTACAGAGGAAAACCAGTCTGAAGTATAGGAATGTGCAATAGGGGAAAGCAAAACAGGTGAATATACTTCAAGTAATTAAAAAATCAGTGTATGAAAAATCATAAAATACTTTAACTGTTTTTCTCAACTGTTTGAGCCTATCTGGAGAAAATCCTTTTTCCTTGAAATGCACAGCTGAAATGAATGCTAGCTAATGTACAGATTTACATATAATGTAATGTAACCAATGCTTCAGAACCAGAAATGCTGCAAAGCACAGAAATGTGTTCCGGTGTGTTGTCAACAGAATATGCAAATGGATTACCATCTGTAAAGTAATGCACAACAGCATACAAATGCCAGCTCTGCTTCACCTAGCAATGTATCAACTACTCTTTAAACCTGATAGTGAGCAGTAGAAAATAGGGGCCATTCATTAAAACTGGATAATCCCCTCTTTGTGCCTGCCCCAAACCAATTATATTAGGAGTGTACTTACCCTAGATGTTTCTTTAGTAGCACTGTTTTCCATATTGATACATTTGATTTTATTATTATTATTATTATTTTTAGGCTTTGTGTTGAGCTTCTCTTAATAATATAACTACTACACCCTCTACCATAATGTGACGTATAGCAGTTACTATCCAGAGACTCAAAATTTTGATGGTTTTAAAGTGTCCTCTCCCAATCATGTAGTAAACAAAATAACAAAATTAACCTATGTAAAGCTGCATTGTTATTAAGCAAATAGATAATTTATTAGTGATTTGTTGTTTTCACAGCGAAATTTACAGAGATCCCAATACTTAGAAAAATTCTCATCAATAATAGAGAGCAATTAGAAAACAGTATCAGTGGAGTAGATAAAAGAGAATAAGAGAAACAAGTCCCTTGCTTTTTGTCTGATGAAATGAGGAAAACAATGTGGATTAAACTCTTCATGAAATAATACAGATTATTTTGTTAATTTTCAGGGAGGTATATTTAAACTGTCACTTGCCAGGAACATATCAATTGACAGCCATCTTGGCTGAGTCTTATGTGGGTCTTACACTGTTTTTAAACTTTCTCTGATGCTTAAAATACCACAAAAATAAACGACCTAAAATAATGAATAGGCAATGTAGACAAGGTCTTCCCTTGTATTGTTATTGTATTGTCTTCCTTTCTCTTTTCCTTCCACTTCACACTCTAAAATATTGCTTAGGTTTATTGAAAATTGTCCATCAGATTATTTTTCATCTGATTCTCTGAGACCTGAATTGGTCGACTTAATTTTAAGCTCTTAATGAGCGCATAAATGAAAATAGTTGGGGTCAAGAGAAGGATTTAAGATGACTAATAAAAGGAAGCACTTTGTACTATCAAGCAACAGTTCAACTCATCTAAGATCTCACTCTCCTTCTAGATGTGATTTTTCTTCACTAAAAGAAGGTTCCAAGGACAATTGTTTTTTTTTAATTTAAGTGCCTCAGCCAAGCACTTCAAGGTAGATGATTCACTGAAGCATGTTTGCCATCAGGGAGTCATTCTATTACATTATGATTGCATTAGTGATGTCAATACCACTGAGAAAACTTTTTTTTTTTTTTCCCCAATGAAAATTCTCAACCTAAAGAGCAAATACAAATTACATTTCCCCTCTTTTCAAGACACCTTTAGAAAAAAAATCAAAATCCTAGAAGCAACTTACAGGTTGTGATGGTGATCAGTACACCCTGAAAGTTAGAATTTGTGCAATACATGTGAATCACTGAAGTTGGAAGAGAAGGATTCTGGAAGTGGGCTGCGTCATTTATTCTTGTTTCACACAACCATCTACAAATAAAAGCCTTAATCAATTATTTTTTATGCTCACAACCTACCATTATTATTTAAAAATATTCAATTAATTTCCTTTTTCGAAAATTGCATCTTTTTTGCTTGAAATTTTAGATTTGCAATGGGTAAAATTTCTACTATAATGCAAGTATACTAGACAATCCTTCAAAAGTTATAAATCAATTGTTTTAACATCATAAAATTCCTAAGTGATTTGTTTTGTTGTTGTTTTTTGTTGTTGATGGGTTTTTTGTTTTGTTTGTTTGGGTTTTTGTTTGTTTTACAGTCAGCTTTGTTGCTAACTCAAAGCTATAGATCCTCTGGGTAATTTCATTAAAACCAAAGGTCACCAGGGACTGTAAATTCCCAGTACCAAGGACAATATCTTGATTATCCAAATATGCAAAGTCAAGCATATTACAAGATTCCACAGGATACTGAGAATCTCTTAATTATTTTCTTTGCAAATATCAGGCAAGACAATATATGAATACATTAATTTACTAAATGGACAACATACAGAACCTTTCGTAGACTATTCAGAATGGATATTGTAACAGCGGCAAGCATTGAAAATTTTATTCTGACACTCATAAATAGAAAAGATTTAATAGGTGATCGAAGAAGTTATCTTAGGTCAAAAGCATGAACAGCATAATCTTGAACACAGGAATGCCAGAAATTTTAATGTTGCTAAAAGATGGTATTCTTTATTATAAAAAATACAAATAGCATCCAGCAGCTGTATCTAAATTGCAAGCAAAGCAAGTAATAGGGCAGACTGAATAAATACTGTATGAAGAGCAATACACAAGTAATGGAAAATATTTTAATTGTCAAATTTCTGGAAGTTTTGAAAGTAGAAAATAAAGTAAAAAGGGACAAGTTGTTTTTTGTTGGTTTTTTTTTTTTTTTTTTTTAACAAATAAGGAAAATCATTTGTAGGTTTTCAGATTCGTAGGGAAGAGAAGATGTAACTGGTGAGATCAGTCTCAGTAGACGGTATAGGGTGGAGGTTAAGCCAAATACTCAAGAAGTACAAAATCAGTATTTTACCTCAGATATATAAGGTAATATTTATCCACAAGTTATATTACATAAGTATAAGAAAAACCTGTTTCAAAAGACTGGAATTACTGCAATTGTGAAAGAAGGGTTGAAATAACAGTCATATTGTTTATTAATACAAAATAATGGTCTGCAGAGTTACAGAATAATAGCGAATCCTTTTTATGAAAGTATTAGTTTCTTCTGCCTTACTAGAAAATCACAAATATTTTACAAATATATATCTCCCATAATAAATTACAATCCCATGAATCTGAGTTCAAATCTGTCACAGACTTAGAACATATTTTGAATCAGGAAGCAATGAATCAGCTGGGCCTAAAGAAAAATTACCCCAAGAATTTAATCTGCCCCTTTGTATTTCCAGTTTACTTAAGTAGTCCCTAACTTTGCATATTTCACTTCCCCAAGGAGCATCTTCATAGGTTCAGAGGCATAAAGCCTGCCCAGGCTTTACAGAAGAAATCTTTTACTATCCAGGTAGTTGGAGTAACCTTTTTTATCATCTTTCACATTTCTAAGTTTTGGCTTATGTTCATTATCATTCTGTTCCTCTTTGGCTGTTCCTTCTTGCTTTCACCTTCTGGGAAAGCTCATTTTTTTGATCAAATTTACCTTGGAATTCCTTTTCCACCCATGCTGTCTTTTTGCCATGGATGCACAACTTTCTGCACTTCTAAATGCACGTTTTAATTTGCAAAGATTGTCCTTGAAGATCAGCCGTGACTTACAGTCATCCCAGTCAAGGCTGACTTAAATTTACAGGTCTTCAACCAGTTCTTCCTTTTCCTTTTTTGTGATTAATGGCCCATGTTAATAATCTGAGCTACTAATTAGTAAGGCATGTGTCTTTTTCATCAGAAATAATGTCTTTCCCTTCCCCTATTTCTTAAGTACAGTCCCATTCTTACATTAATATGTCTTAGAAAAAAGACAAAAGCCATTTACAGGCATCTCATCCACAACTTCGTATTGGTCTCACTGTATGTCTAGAACTTAAAGTTCTAAAAAGTTTCTGGCTCTGACTTGTTCAGATGTGGCCTCACTGTGCATAGCACAAGGAATAAAATAGCAAATAAAACTATACAACCTCCATTATGAAAACAGTTCTATTGGAATTGTTCAGAACACACTTTTATAAACAGTTCCCCCTTCCTTGTTTTTTGTTGTTGTTTTTTTTTTTTTTTTAACTTTAGCAATTTTTCCCTCATTATTTGTCTGCCTAAAGCCATCAAACTGCTAGATTTTTGCTCATTATAACTGATTGTTCTTACTGGACTGAGATCCACAAAAAGAAAGAAAACATAAAAGAAGACAAGTTTAAAGGTCTTTCTCATATCTGTAGAATTTCTCCAGTAAAAATCATCACTTATTTATTAAAAAAAAAAAAAAAAAAAAAAAAGAAACTTTATTATTTTCCTAAACTTATTTTTATCATTGCAACTGGAGCTCCAGTAAAATGTATTGTACAATTATATTTAACCCTTATGTAAGTGTATTCGTTTGTTCATCTTGTTTGATTATATCTACAACCACTTGAATTTTAGAAGCAGATGCTGTCTATATTTGTCCTTGTAAAGTATCCAGTATAGACTCAATTCATAAGATTACCCCTTTACTAACATTATAAATTCGCAGGTGGGACTGGCTCATCTCGTAGGGTACTTCTATTAAAATAAAGTACATCAGTAACTCACATGTAGGCTCAGCTAAGAAGTCATAGGGAAAACTAATTATTTGAATATTAGTATCATGCAAATGTCACTTTATTAGCATGTTATTACAGATAACCCATTTTACAATGAGACACTGAGTTTTTCAATCTTTGCTTCTGTAAAAGCAAGTTAAATGTATTTTAAATTTAAATCCTGTAGTTTACAATTTTGCCAGTGGGATTTCAGCTTTCAACAGAAGGGTGGCCTTTAAAGCATGACCTAATCCCTCTCTAAAACAAAGTCTCTTTAGTCCAAATCTAAGATCTAACAGTCTTTAAAGAAAATTGGAATCAGTAAACATTGTGAAATATCTTTTATAGTATGATAATTTCAGTCCTTGAAATGTTGAACTATTTTCTAAAAACAAGGAAATGTATGTTCTACAGGACAAGTCATGATAAGTTCCAACACCAACAGTTATGTCTGGCAAGAATATAGTAGAGGACTATAGATTAAAGAATTAAGCAGCATAATATTGCTAATTCAAATCTGAAAGAGTATTAATGAATAAAGAAAATAAAATTGTATGTGGATCTATGTGTGCATAAATCATTATTCTTCTGCTTGTGTCATTGTTTGTGTGCATAATAGAATACCAGAATATTTTTTAATGTTTCTTACCACACATCTGTGATTAAATTGCTTATACTTCCAACTTTGCACCTTTGAGCCTGAATTATGCTTAACATTAAAAGTTAGCTGACCATGACCCTAATTCAACAATTGTTTGTTTTATTGCAATCTTGCTTAAATTTGTAGACATCATGTACCTATTTAAATACCTTGCTTTGCTAAACCGAGAGTTATTTATACATCTTAAATGCTTCAATTTTCAAATCTTTCAAAGTCTGCTTATATATGTATTCAAAGCAGATCTGGAAGTAAACATTGATAGATAGCTATTAAATGTTAATAGATAAAGTAAATCAGATTTTTTTTTCTTATTTCCTATTTATAGCTATGATGCATTATCATACAGCTATTATTCGATTAGTAATACTAAAAAGAAGAATTAAATTATTCTAATTGTATCCAGTATACTAAAGAAGCAAAAGAGAAAGCTATATCAAAAAGAATAACAGAAAAAAGTTTGGAATTTAACTCTTAATGTTTTAACATGTATGCTCAATAGCTCAATTAGCCTAGTTCTGTTCATTTTAACAAAATTCATTGATTACATTTTTCAAGTATCAAAAAAAAAAAAAAAGTATGTGACAAAAAGAAATGGTGAATTAAAACTTTATTCTTTAGAAAAAGACTCAAAACTTCTTGGTGGCCAACACTGTAACATTCAATCTACAGGTAATAAGGCAATCCAATAAATATACACACATACATACACACATACATGTATTTAAAAAAAAAAAAAAAGGATTAAAAAAAAAAAAAAGCTTTTTCTTTGCTGCCAGATTAAAATTCTAGAACAAAAATTCAGGTCAACGCATTGAGGTCTGACAGAGACCCTGAGGGGATCTAATGTCTTAACCAATCATTTATTTGTTTTTCTTCTATGATATGGGAATGTCTTGATGCATAATACTTTAAAAAATGAAGACACACAGGAGAACCACCAGTAAGTCCAAAATGTAAGGTTTTTAGCTTTGACTTAATAGCCTGAAGACTTTAGCCTAATCTCCAGTTCATTTATTTTCAGTGCCAAGTGAAGGGAATAAAGGAATGAATTTGAACAAAGATGCCTGAGGAATCAATTGCAAATGCCTGAAGTAGGGAAGGTACCTAGAACATGGACTTTTCCAGTCTTGAGGAACCTGCTATGGTAAACTTTTTTTCCATGTAGCTGTGTTCACAGATAGGAAGAAAGCAGGAAGGATTAATGGAGTGGGTTTGACTATACAATTAAAAATTTCTTTTGTAAAAGGAAAAGAACAGATTAAAAAAAAGTCAAATTAAACATGACAGCTAATGTAGAAATTGATCAAAACCTCAGCTGTATATAATGGAAAAGAAACCTGCCACGAACCCCCAAACACAGAGAGCTCTGAAGTCTAACCTGCAGAAAGACAAACCACTATGGTTTGAATACAGTGCAGTATTTGGAGATAAAGCCAACATTTGACAACAGAACAATATACTTAATAGTTGCAACTACAGCTCCACAGGGGAGAATCATGCTTAGAAAACTGTTATGCTACCCTTCTTTTTCAATGCCAGATATCAATGATAATACAATGTTTACTGGATCAGTTAACAGAAGTAGGTTTAAATGTGGGTTGTCAACTCTGATTAAGACACATTAAGACATGATAGATATATAAATTTTACCTTTCAAATTTAATGATAAATAAAAGTCATTAAAACTAAAAAATGACATAGTACTAGGTAGTAGCACTTTCATTTTAGTGGGTAATAGTGAAGCTACTTATGTAGGACAGAAAAAATGAACACAGATATAGGAAAGAAAAAAGAACTAAATAAGAAAAAAGATATTTAAGCATTTTCTTTTCTGTAAAGAATATGAAAACACATTCAGATCAAATGTATTTTTGCATTATTCTAATCGTGACAAACTTGCTTTAGTCCTATTTAGCCAAACCATAACCATTATTATAGTCCATGCTCGCAGTAAGCACATTTTTACACTTTTAAAAGTTCTTCCATTTCTTACATGCAACATAATACTTTCAAAATACTTATGAATGTGTTCTTAAAGCATTCATTTATAATAGAAGAATGCTACTTGATGGAAAATTGGATGCCTGTTATATGTCTACCAACATCTGATTGTAGCTGGATTCAACAACATGAGATGTTGTTACTGAGGGAAAGAGGCATGAATGTCACTGTGTAAGAACTTCTGTGACAACTCAGACTCTCCAAGCTACAATTATACGGAACTATATAACTATATGGAAGAGATTTTATGTATATGAATGATTATGAGTTATGTCTTGGTAGCAAGAAATTAAAATTCACCGGTATTTTCACAGAATCCCAGAATATTCTGAGCTGGAAGGAACTCACAAGGATCATCGAGTCTGACTCCTAAATGAATGGCCCTTACAGGCAATGGAGCCCATGACCTTGGTACTATCAGCACCAAGGTTTAACCAACTGAGTTATTCTTGAATACAGACATGTAGCTGATACACATCATGTGTTTTGATACTGGCAGCCAATTCTCTCAGAATGCATGAGCTGGACATCTCAATTAGTAAGATGCTTAAAATGACTATTGCACTTCAAATGGTTATTAGATCTCCTGTCTAACAAGAGAGAGCTGTCCAAGAGTAAGGTTTCTCTAGATGCCTATTTATATTGTATTTAAAGGTAGAAAGAAAGGAAGACTGGAAATCTATGCAAAAGAAACAATATTCTCCACCTTTTGTGTTGGAACCACTGTATTTGCAAAAGACATCAAAAGGAGACTGAGATAAATAGTTTGTCCGCAGTAGTTCTATTGGCAAGATGCAAGCTTTTGATTTTGACTTCTTGTTGCCTGATGTATTTATATACATAAAAAACCCCAAACAAACAAAAAAAAACCATGAGGAGAGAGAAAGTAAACGATTCTAAAGTAACACAGACAAAATACCTTATTACTGCTCAAAACAAACAAACCTCCTCCATACAAACAAACAAAAAATCAGCACAAGAGTTTCTGACAACTAATTGCATTATTTTTTTGTGTGTTTACAGTTCTTGGATTAATGAAATCATTCCCTTCAATCATAATTTCATGATGATAACCCTTTACAAGTTTTGTCCTAACTTGTTTTCAAAAATTAGAGTATCATCTTTTCAGTGAAGTGCATACTTCTATAGAATAAACCTCATATTTTCAGATCTAGATAATGATAAGTCCTTGATTTCTATCCCTCTTTGATATGAGGCAAGAAGTATGTGTACTTTCTCAGGATATATCAAAGCCCAAGGAAAGAAAAAGGCTGTGAGATTGATGCCAGGCTGCTATTGTAGAAAATTCTGTGGTTTATAGGTCAAGTTTCTGGAAGCAGTATCAAAGTGAAATGTTTTCAGTTTGCTTGTTATGCCTTTGGCTCAGAATGAGTTGATTGTGGAAGGGTTATTTGGCCTGTAAAGAAAACCCCAACCCATCGTGGCTCCATAGGAGAACATTTAATTGAAGAAAAATAAAATTATCATCAAGAGCAACAAAAAAAATATTTTATATTCTCTTGAGAGTGTTAAGAAAAATAGCTCATTGAAGTCAGGAGTGATAAAATCTTTTGTTAAAGAAATTTAAGTTGAATGTTTCAGTTGCTTAAATCACAGTTCCTATCTAAGAGCCAGAAAAGTGTTTACATGCAAATCTTAGTTTCATGTGAAATTTGCTTCATAGGAGAAATAGAAAACTTTTTTTCTTTAAAGGACATAAATACGCAAAAGTAATATCAAGTTAAAACTGTGAATAGCAAAATAAATTGATTTAGCTTTTTTTTTTTTTAATTGAAATTTTAAAATTTACATCCCCTTAAATTGGTAACTTAAATTTAATTTACACACAGTATGTCATTAAGGAGTGTGGCTGACATTGTTTTAAAGAATTCAAAAATAATATAGTTATGGTACTAAGCTAAGCTTTACAAAAGTTTTATAGAACATATAAAATATCTTCAAGTGAAGTATTCATTTTCCTTTCCAGTATATAAATACATATGATTGTCTCCTAAAGCCACTTGAGTACTTCTGTTATTTTGCAAGTAGCATAGGGTTTTTTTAATTTTAATGTAATACAAATATCCATGTAACAATCCCCTATCTAAGGAACACAGGAGCAGTGGTATAACAACCTTTCTATAAAATTGAATACAAAAATTTAATTGTATTAAAAATAATACTAGGTTTCTGTTTTAATTCTATAAAATATCGTCATTCTGAATAATTTTTAAAGCTATGTCTAAAAAGATCTCTTGCAGGAGGATCTCAGTAATAAAATATATATCTTCCATTATAAATTTTGTGAAATTTGCAATCTTTTCTAAGATGACCTGGTTGTTAGGATTTTTTGCTGGTGTTTAATGACAAATTATTTCAAGGTGTGTGCCAGTAGAACAATATACAGGTGACCTTATTTACTGATATATTCTGCCAACAGCAAGTCAGAAATAGCCAATTAAAGTTCTGAAAATAAAATTACAGCACTTGAATCTAGACATTATCTCATTTACATCTCTGAGAAAATTTTAACATTCTTGTATGTGGAAGGATTTTGCTTGCTTGGGTTTTATTTATTTTTGTTTGCTTGTATATATATATATATACTGTTATGAAAGGCAAATGTTTATTTAATATCATCAAAATTTTGGTCATATGGTAGTGGTTTAATAGGTTTTAGATGCTCTGGTTGAGAATTAAACTACAGTCTTTACTAATTTATTGAGCTTTGTTTCTTTTTATTGGTATTTTCTTTGCTGACTTCAACTGAACAGTTTTGTCCTTCCCCCTTCTATTCCCCTTCTACTCTCTTCCATCTTTTACCCTTTTTTCTTTTGTTAACTGAGACAATTCCTGCTAGATCTTACATGGGAATACATTCCTTTATTATCAAATCGAAGAATTATGTTGTCTTAAACAACAAAACAGGCTTTTTAATCCCATATAATTGCACTTCATTTCATAGAACTGCATTGGCAATGTTTCAAAGCCATGTCTGCAAGCTTCTTAAAATCTTTCAAACTGCTATGATATGATGCATAAAAACTCTGTGTGTTTTGGTTTATCTGAGAAGCAGGTGGTTCTTTACTGCAGCCTTAATTACTACCTGAAAAAATTACCCAGCTGAGAGCAGTGAATGAAAGACTAACTTTTAGAATTTGCTATCATGATGAAGAGATAAAAAGAGTGAAAATAGGACCATTTCCGCAAGCAAATTAAAACAGGTTGGGTTCAAAATGTTTCAATGCTTTTTCTTAATTTTGCAAATCTGTGAATTACCTAATGACTTGTTTTGACCATTACCATTTAAAGTTCTGCTTCTGTGGTATCCAGGCTACTGTGATTTCAGAAGAAACAAACTTAGGTTTAAATAGAAGTAGACACGAGATTCTCCTGTCGTAATGATGCTCTAAATATTACAAGTAAGACAACTGCCTTAGTGTGCCTTTTAAGTCCATTGGAGAGAGCATGATCACAGAATGGTTGAGGTTGGAAAGGATCTCGAAGATCATCTGGTCCAGTCACCCTGCTTAAGCAGGGCCATCTAGAGTTAGCTGCCCAGGATCATGTCCAGATGGCTCCAAAACCTCTTTTGAGCAACCTCTGCCAGGGTTCAGTCAGCCCAACCATGAAAAAGTACTTCCTGATACAGAGGGAAGTTTCAATATGTGGCCATTGCCTCTGGCACTATCATTGGGCAGCACTGTAAAGTACCTGGCTCTGTCTTCTTTACCTCCTCTCAGGTTTTTATATGCAATGATAAGATCCACCCAAGTCTTCTCTTTTCTAGATCTTTATGGCCTTTCAGTGGACCCCTTCCAGTATGTCCACATTTCTCTTATACTGAGAAGCCCAGAACTGGACAGGGAACTCCAAATGTGGCCTCATCAGTGCTGAGGAGAGGGGTAAAATCATCTGCCTTGATGGATTAGCATCACTCCTAATGTAACCTAGGATACCGTTAGACTCTTTGTGGCAGGGGCACATCACTGTCTCATGGTTTGTCTCATGCTAGACCTCATCTAAATTAAATATGATAAATTGCATCCTAAAATGTCTTGCTTCTCTCCTTTGCCAATGAAGAAAGTTTAGGGTAAATAAATTAGCAGATATTGCAGTACATAGGCCAGCTTGGGAAGTTTCTTGGAATTTTAGAGCATCTCAGCTGCGATTAAACATCTGTTTTTAGGCAGTGAAAGTAACCAGATGCCTATACATAGAAAACTCATGACTGCACCATAGGTACCTGAGACACTGGCAGGAGGGTGGGCATACAGGTGTGTTCTCCTCTGGTGAGGGTGGTAGTCAGGTAAAATAGTCTAGATATTTAAAATGGTATTACATCTGCTTTTAAGAAACAGTGTCTCCGTAGTGGGTATGCAATTCCAGTGGGTTACAATTAAAATTTCCAATACATATCAAAATTTAAACAACATTGAATTGCATATGTTGGAGAAATAACATAGTATCTTAAGTTCTTCCAGCCCCTTTACTGCCCTGTTAAGAGAGAACAGACACATGAGAATGTCTCTGAAATTGCTATTTTTTTGAGCAGAAACCTTTGCGGCACCTGATTGTAAATATTAACAAGCCTCAAGAGGCCGAAACCTCATTTTAAGTAAACAGAATTCCAGGGGATATTTTCAGATGCTCATTTGTTTACTTTAAGGTTGTGGAAGTAAAGTAGAACATAAAATTGAGGGAAAATCCCCAGAAAACTATTTCTTTTATTATTGAAAAAAAGATAAGTTAAAAAAAAGAAAAAAGGAAAAAAAAAGAAAGTGCAATAAATATAAGATGCTAAGAGGTGTCAATCTTTAAGCAAAAACTCTACATCAGAACAGATATGAGATGTCTGGGTCTAAGAGAATAAGAGTATGGACAAAGATTAAGGAAAGAGAGAAAACTGAGTTAAATTGGTAATATTCAAGTTTACTTGAATCGGTATGAAAGATTCCATCAGAAACCAAATAAATTTACTGGAGATTCCTTTAGAAGATTATATAGTTCAGATTATTTTAAATCAATCAGATCTAGGAATTTCTAAGTTATATCAAAGTAATATATAATGAATTTTTATTAAAAGTATAAGAAAATATAAGTTGCTCGGCAGCAATGGCTGTACACAAGATTCCTTGCTCCATTACACTTCTTTCCTGTTAAAAATAGCTGCCTTCAAAGTACACATCACCAGTTTATTATACAGTAGTCAAGACTTGACCCAAACTATTTAAACAAAGAAACTGTCTGCCAAAATTAATTAGCGTATCCCTGTTTATGGTCATAACAGCCTGAACAGTCCCCACCTCTGACACAGATTAGGTGACTAACACTATTCAGACAGCCTTTCTGTGCAGTCCAAAAGTTGCTTGGACATCTAGTTCTATTTATTTGCCTTCTCTGAAATACCCTAAGACCATCTTCAAAATTCTCTATGATCATTATAGAAGAAAGAGAGATTCAGTAAAAAATAGATGTTTATACAGTGTTGATAGTCAGGGATCAGGTGTGAAGTGAGAAGTCCTTCAAACTGTAGCATATGGGAAAACATTGGTATGTTACCATACTACTAATATACTGAAAGATGCAAGGCAACAACCCGAACACCGGTACTGATGTCGTGTTGATTGTGACCAAACTGGATTGCAGATGATGCAAGCAAAACTGACCAGACAACAGCCCCACACACATTATACACACTAGACTAGATGTAGTCTTTCAGTATTCTTACATGCCTAGAACGCTTGCAAAATTGCACTTGTAGCAGCTCAATTATTTTAAGTATGACCAGTAGGTGAGGGGAAGTCTACAGTTGTCTGTTCACAGGATGTATTTATAATTTTCATCCTTGACATTTTGATACATTGTTCCATTTATTTTAAAAAATTATACTGCTTCACCACACAATACTACTAAATGGTACTGGCATATCTAAGCCTTGCATATGCCTTTGCAACTGTTATAGTAGCATGGTTGGAAGATCTTGATTTCTCTGAATAATTTTTATAGTATTACCTCTTTCTTTCCTTGTGGCAAGTCAGCAATATTTTTACATTAGAGAGAGTCCAAGGCTGCTTATTAGAATCCTTTAATTATGCAAAAGATTGACTGATAAGCATTTTAAATACAATATCAAGATTAAATATCATCCTCTGACAGATCCTGATACATACATCGTCAGCAAAACATGCAGAATATTTGAGTGGAGTGTTTTAGGAGAGTTCAGGCACCAGAAACCCTTGAAATGAGTTTGTGTTAGATTAAGTGATGGGAAGTTCATCTGTACCCAAAAAGAAGGCAAAGAGAAACAATGGTAGGAGCAGTAACTTGATTAACAACCTGTCCTTGCTGCTCCCAGGCCCACACAGGAGAGCAACTATCACCAGAAGAGCCTCTCTCCACAAACCTAGAAGAGCACAGGGACACAATAGCAGGCAGGAATCCAAATTGCAGACTCCAAAGGAATGAACACCTTGTCCGAGCACCTCCCAGGGTTGTCCTAGCAGATTCAATAGCCTTGTTGACAATACATGAAACCAATACAGAGCACCCTTCAGAGTAACAGAGGGATATAAGACACATTATAGCATTCAAGGAAAAAGCATTTGGGGATTGTAGAAAATTTACTATGAGATGCTTAAAGGAGGCACCAAAGGTGGAAAAAAAGAGAAGTTTAGGTGATTTGGGGAGGAGCAAGTGTAGGAAACAAAAGCAAAAGAGGAAAAAAGGGTTCATTTGCATGTCAGAGGAGGCTGATCAACCTGCAGAATGAGTGCAAATTTGAGACTATTAGTGGAGGGATATCAAGTAGTGCCAACTGATGAAAAAGTGTGAGAACTGGCAAGAAGTGTAGATCTCTAAGGGCCTGCTCTGACAATGAGAACACCTGTGAGCCTCTAAGAGTGAGTATAGAGGGTTCTGGCTTTTGGGAGGAGCTGGGTTTTGGGACCACGAGAATATTGGTGTGTGGGTGAAGCAACCTGCACTGGGAAGGGACTGCAACTTTGGGAAATTGTATGGCCAGGTACCAAAAAGTGTGGAGACTGAGTTCCAATGCTAGCTAGTGGGCAGACTGCTGGAATGAATGCTGGAATGTTAGGCCAACTGCTGGAATGAATCACCTTGTATATAGGTGTATATTGTCCTCTCTGTTCAGACAGAGAGGAAAGTAGGATGAAACAGTTGGCAATGTTCATGAGTGTGTGTCTATTTCTGATCCATGTGACTAGCCATGTGTATATATGTATGTGTGTACACATACATATAAATATGTGGTATATGCATGTGTGCATATGTAGTGTACCTGCCACAAATTATCAATACATACTGAGCCTCATTAATAGACAGATTAGGGGATCAAGTAGGCCTGGGAGAAACCTAGGCCCTAGAAAGGGATGTCCTGTCATAGGAGGTCCAGGTGACATTGAAGGGAGAATCTTCTACATTCCCAACCTCATATTATCAGGTAAGCCAAACAGCCTGAAAAGGGAGGTTCCATGTGTTTGGGAACATGCTATTCTATTTTTCTTCATCAAACTGTGGCATCATTTCTTAAGGACTGAATGCTTGAAGATCAAGCCCTTCAGAAGCAGCAGGACTTATATGATATATTGAACATGCCATAATCCAGCATGTGCTGGATTATAAATTGAAGGTATTAAGGGAAGAATGATAACAAACCTTTGTAAATAATTCAAAATCTAGTTTTCTATTGGCAGGAGTATCTTTTCAGTTCATACATATGTTGCTATAAAAGTATTGGTATTTTGTAACACAGTTTCTTTGCTGGTACACTTAAATTTTAGCTTCATTCTTAGCATATCCTTCAAGGTCTACCCATATTTTAGAATCATTTATGAGCCGCTGAGGAACTAACAGTTTATCTTTTCAGTTACAATGATTGGCTATGTTACATGTCACGCTATATGTAACTGTTCATAAATCTCTGAGCAGATGGAGATATCTTCGTGCTGACAGTGTGTTGTCCTTTCCTCTGAGTGAAAAGCAGTTTAAGACACATCTATAGCATTTCCATTTTTAACTGACTATATGAAAGGGTGAAATAGTCTCTCCTGCAAATACATTGTAACACATGACTCATCTAACAGTGTATAAGGAAGATCTTTGCCCTCTTGGTAATTTCATTCTTAAAATACACCAGATAGCTCCCTCAGTATATTGCTATTTATGGATCTTCTTCCAAGGCACTTAATCCCTAATTGAATTAAATTGACCATCTACTGATCATAGGAGCACCTTTTTGCAGATTGTATCTCTTTATGTCATGGTTTAACCCCAGCTGGGAACTAAGTTCCACTTGCTTACAGCAGTATGGTAAAATGGGGGAAAGTATCAGAAAGGTAAAAGTGAAAAACACATGGATTGAGAAAAAGAGAGTTTAATGGGTAAAATAAAAGTCAAACACACAAACAAAGCAAAGAATTCATCCACCATTTCTCATGGGCAGGCAGGTGTTCAGCCATCTCCACATGGCTCCACCACATGTGACTGTGACCTGGCAAGACAAATGTCATCACTGCAAACATCCCCCCTCCTTCTTCTTCCCCCAGCTTTATATACTGAGCATGACCCCATATGGTATGGAATATCCCTTGAATCAGCTGAAATCATCTGTCCTGGCTCTGTCCCCTGCCAGCTTCTTGTGAACCTCCAACCTCTTCGCTGGCAGGGTGTTGTGAAAAGGCCTTGACCCTGTGTAAACACTGCTCAGTGATAACCAAAACACCCCTGTAAACATCAAGTATGTCTACAGCACAAACCCAAATTATAACCCCACAGTAGCTATTGTGAAGAAAATTAACTCATTGCAGTCACAACCAACGTGGTTTATCATAGGAGTTGAGTATCATAGACTTTAGAATGGATGAGGTTTATTCTTTAATGTAGTTCAAATGGGTAAGTAAAAAGGAAAGGATTTAAAATACTAATCAAATAAGATCCTCATAAGAAACTAATTATTAATTATGATCAGCTGCAACATGCATATTTCCTTAATGAATCTCCTACTGCAACACACATTTCATACAAACAGGTCATATCTGGGCTTCTTTCAAATTTGTCTTTTTATTTATGGTTATTCATATGATACAGTTTGTATTTTATTTTTGTTTTTCAGCTGTGAATAAACCAGATGATGGTAACCTTAAGTATATATTTATTAAACTCCCTTTTTTTTTTTTTCTTTTTTTTTTTTACCGTTTAGTTTATGCAATTTCTCACACTTTTGTTTCAACAGTATTTTTAATAAATGCTAGATTCTAAGTTTCAACATACAGGATACATATTCTGATTGGAAGAATGCCTCATTGCCATGCATGTTAACACACTGCTAAAGAAAAAGAAGTATTAAATATCTTTAAGATTCTCTCTGGCACTACCATTTTTTATATTATTAACTTAAAATTTAATAATGTTGCTTTGTCTAGAAAACAAATTTTAATACTAGAAATGCCTATTAAAATTCTTTAAACTAAAGTTAACAAATAGTAACATCTTACAGAGAAAAGCCTTTGCATTCCCACATTCAAAATTATTATATTCCTTACAATGGTATTTCAGATGTACTTCTGTATTTCCTGTTCATGGCAGATCAAAAACAAGTGATTGAAATTTTGTTAGAATTGTTTTCAAGTCCAAAATTAATTTTTAATATATATTATATAATGGTTTGAAAAATACTAATTCTGTCAAAATCAACAGTGGTATCACAATTTTAAAGGAAGTTTAGTTGTCAAAGGTCAAATAATGTCATTGTAATGCTCTTAAATATTAAGTATGCTTAAAAAGTTTTTACTGACATCTGGTACATAATCAAGTAGAACACTCAGCTTTTTTATTGTTTTTTAATAATGCAAAGAAATTCCTGTCAGAATTTTCCTATGTTCATGTCTTAAGGCCAAAGCTTTTATTATGAGCTCATGTTTATTGATCACTTAACAACAATGACATTTTTGTAGTTTTGATCCATAGAGGATGTACCATTTTATTTATGGATGAATCTAAAAAAAAATATTTAACTTTTTTGACACAAAAAAAGTGATTAATGTAAATTACTTTACTTTTGAAGTACTCTAGAACATCCTTTTATTGTCTTAGAAACTATTTTTTAGTCTTAAAAACAATGTTTAGATTTCCTTGTATCAGATCTCTTTTCCTGTAGTCATAGGTTAACATCCTGTCAGTGACAACTGGCATGTTAAGGGCTTTTTTTCCTCTTTTATTTCATTTCTTTTCTTAGCCTTTTGGAAATTATTGTCCTATTTACTGAATCGTGCAAAGTCATATCTTTACTTTGCCCTGAAAACATAAAGTTTCTTCCTTAAAGGCACTATATCTTTGCTTTTTGGAAAAAAAAAAAAAAAAAAAAAAAAAAGAAAAGAAATGCTATATTGGCAGCCACTGTCATGTTGATTAAATCAACTATAAGTATATAAATACCATGTAGATGTGACCTTGGATCATGATGGCTTTATCTACTTACTTTATATTAGACGAAGATAAAAACATGCTATATCCTTAAACATATATGATTAAATGGTCTTTTAATACTAAACCTTGTACTAGGTAATCATAATTGCAGTTCTTTCATGTGTTACTAGACCTTTCTTAAAAGTAAATTTTAAATACAAGATTTTACCTGTTTGTGATAGTTGAAATAATTTATGCAAGTCATAAAGAAACAGAAAAGATTTTGACCCTGAAAATGCTAGGTAAAGACAAAGAATTTTTGTTTAAGGTCAAATACACAGATCCTGATTTAATGCAGAGTTTGTTTTGGTGTAAAGGAAAGTTATTCTATAAAAAAGATTCTCATTAATTCCCATTTCTAATTTTCTGTTTGTGCTGTCTGTGCAAATTCAGCAGTTGCTTTGCATTCTACAAAAATCCTCTAGACTTTAAACAGTATTTGAAACACAGATTTGATAGAAATGGTTTTTGGTGGGTTTTGTTTGTTTGTTTGTCTTGTTTTGGTTTTGTTTATGTTTTTGGTTTTGGGTTTTTTAGTTCTGTCTTTGGCTTTGGGTTACCAGGTCAGAGAAACAAGACCAAAAAAAGTCTCTTTCCAGTTCTGCTATGCATTTTTAAATAGTGCTTCTGTAAATGCCTCAGAGAAAGTTAAGTCATCTCTAGGTTCTTAAGGCTTCCTCAGTTTATTCTTTCAATATGGAATGCCTAGTCTTTGAATAGAATCTACTCAGGGATTTCCATATTCTTTGTGAGGCATATCGTTATGCTGCTTCAGCCTCACTTGCCAACAGTACTTAGACAATCTTTCTGAGAAAGTTTCTAAACATATATCAACTAGTGAACCCTTTCAGAATGTCTTCTTTTATGCCATTTTCTTGTGCAAAGTACAAAGGGAAAAGCAGTCTAGAAATATGCCTTCATGGGGGAAAAAAAAAAAAATATTCAAGAAAACAAGAAGTCATGACATGAGTTTTTTTGTATTTTAGATGGACAATTATGAGCAGTTTTAGAGAACGTGACAAGATACTGTGATTTATGGACTTACAGTTTGATTCTATTAGGAAAATTTAAGTTCTACATTGAAGCTGAAAGTTATTCAAGCATGGTGATCATTCATAGCCACTGCTTATTGTGGTATCCATGATATTCCAGGGGAACCTGAGAGAACTTCAGATAATGCTGACTCCAAATCTAGAGTCTGGATACTCATGAGCATTCCCTTAACCCCAAGGGAAGGAGAAAGATGGTGAAAGTTATATAGCATCCACAGTGTTTATCATTTAAGTTTTCTATATTTTTTTAGCTCCCAGTATTTCAGTATTTGGTATTCTAGTACTTATGCTGAAAATAGAAAAAATGTTAGCTTTAACACTGGGAAGATTTATTTATATTGTCCTTGACCATGACTCTGTCTCCAGATCACTCCTGAACTGGAGTGTTTCATATATGCTTTCTCTGAACATCTTACTGTAATTTCCCTAACATATCAATGTTTTTAGAAAATGGTATGACAGAATGAGTTAGCATTTTTTTCACAGACAAAAGAACAGTCAATTTTCCTGATGTACCCTTTGGAAAAAACTACTGAAATGACTTTTTATACTCCAAGTAACTTTATTCTTCATTTATGTTTATGTAGCAATATATATATTACATATTATACATATGTTATATAATACATAAATATTTAAAATAAGGAAAAATATATTTAATATTATAAACATTCAAATTCAGTGCACAGTAAGTGGGAAGGACTATCATTTTATGGAAATGGCTAGTAAGACTAGCAGAAAATTAAAATGTTGCAGAAACATAGATGAAATCTACACATTTCTACTATTCCTATTAATCTGCCTATTTTTCCCTTTGTCCTAATAGGCAAAATTTTCCCTCCAGTACTTTCCAGCTCAAAACCAGCAACACTTTCATTTAGGATTTTTTTTTTTTTTTGAGTGTATGTATGGTTTGTTTATGGTTTGTTTTGTTTTTGCTTGGTTGGTTCTTATTTCCTTTTTTTTTTTTTTTTTTTAAGGAGAGTTCTCTGTATTTCAAAACCCTTAGAGAAAAAAAATAAAATAATTTTACATTAATTTGAAAAAAAAAAAAAAGTTATTATGTGTTTACATGCAAAACTTCCCTAGATATTCTGGCATGAAGAACATAACATTTAACTACCACACAGATGACACCCTGTAGAAGAAGTAAAATATCTTCGTGGCAGGAATAAGATAGTGTACACATTACTCCTTTTTATCTGCAGTACATTAAACCAGTTCACAAACAAATGGATGATTCGCACACCTGCTTGAGCAAAAGTTATCAGCAGATGTATTAATAAATAAGATTATAGAATCACAGAATTGTTAAGGTTGAAAAATACCTCTATGATCGTGGAGTTCAGTCATATGGTGAAATAAGATATAAGTTCTCATTTACATTAGCAAATAAACCTGGCCAAGCCAGAAAACCATGATTGTTCATTATTATCATTAGTACCCTATTATTTCTACAGAATCTGAATTTATTTTAAAACAAACTTTTACAAATCAAATAATAACATGCTTTTTGAAAATAAATAAATAAATGCAATACCATATCCAATAATACACTTCTGAAAAGCTCTTCTGTAAATTTTAGGAAATTTGTGCACTGCAAATTGCATCTATTGAAGTGCAAACATTATTTGGAACATAATTTGTATTTCAACTTTTAACCTTCCCGCTCTTGATTTGATCTATGATATACATAATCTCTACAAATGTGTGTTTAATTTCTGTCTGTCTTAAGTGTCTCCATCTGTCTCCCTAATTCCTTTGTGGATTTAAACCAAATAGTTGCTTTCTTTGTTTTCCTGTCCTGTTTTTTTTTTTATTTTTTCGCCCCCCCCCCCCCCCCCCCATTCTGCTTAAATTTTTGAGCAAAATTACTTGTAGCAAACACACATAGTTGTCATTTTCAAGGTAATGTGTACAGTCTAACTATAAATAATGAATTATCTGAGTATAGCAAATACTGAGTTTATAGAAAACAAAGTGTTTGTAACTACTCATATATAAATTGTGACTAAAACATGCCAGAAAATATCTGACAAGGGTAGAGAATATATTTCTTTGGAGCCGTCAGCTCTACCTCTAACAAAAATGAACCTGTTCTGAGTTCAGGCTTTTTACAAATTTTAAAAACATTTTTGCAAATGCTTTTACTTGGAATGTCATTACTGGCACACCTTTTTTTTTTTTTTTTTTTTTTTTTTTTTTTTTTTCCCTTAAGTGCAACTTGTAATAAAAACTTCATATAATACATGTTGCTACATGAGAAAAAGGCAGATAGGAATGTTCATACGAAGAATTTTTGTTTGCTTTTCTATAAAGCAGACAGAAATACTTGCTAAGCTATGCCTTGAAGAAGTTAAAATCTTTCACATTTTTTAAATTTTTATTCTTTCCCACTTCTGGAATTAAACATAGCAGACATAGGATTTCATGATGCAGGTTCATCCTAAGGACAAGCTCTCATTCTGAGTGCAGGATATGCCCGCATGAAACCTATTAATGCCTCCCTCTGTGATCTTGTTTAAAGCCCAGCTTTACTGTCATTGAGCCTGGGGGAGGAGGAAAAATTGAGTAACATCTGAAGTAAACCTGAAACATTCTTGGTACTAATTATGCATTTTCTTGTTTAGACTTTCATTATTTTTCTTCCACTCTTCTGACACTGTCTTCTACATAACCATTTTTACCACATATTTTAAAAAGTAATAAAATGCTGACATATGATGTTCCAACTTGGAATTAGATTGTAGGCTTCTGTCAGACAAATAAGATCAAAACAGAAACATCAGATTTAAGAATCTGAGAAGTTGCTTATACTAAAATTTATGTTCAGTTCAGGCATTCTTATGTCAGGAATTGTGGACTTTTCATGTGCAATCTAGATTATAGACTAGGCTAATGTTTTCATTATTTTTGTTTCCTAGATAAGTGATGAAGAACTGCATAAATCTTTTATTATGGAATCATTTCACTGGAATACACTTGCAAATTTAAACAACTGGAACTTAAATATCTGCTCTACAAGCATCCATTTAATGGAAACTCTAACTTTTAACTAAGGTGATTGTGTTAATCTAAAATTTGTGGAATCTCCGGGGAAATAACCCCAGATTTACAGAAAATCTCAGACAAAATCTATCTTTGGCTGTACATACATACATGTATATTTACACATATATGTTAGTGTGTATCTTTTAAATTATGTGACTGACTAGAACCTGAATCCATGCAACAGAAGACTATAGCGAGATAACAGCCATCTTATTGCTCCAAGGCACATTTAAGAGTTTTATGTAGGATGGGCTATAACGAGAGGAAGATGTTGAAACTCAGGATGGTGAAATTCTTCCCAGGTTGCTGCTAGAAGATCCCAGAGAACAGAGTGCAGCCTCACCATTTCTGATGTGCCTGGCCTAGGACCCACCTGTCCAGGGTGCCCATTTTATCTCAGCCAAGCCCCTTGTGACAGCTGTCATGGGGATGCTTGTGCTCAGCAGCATGTCCAGTCCTGCCAGGGCTGGCATTCCGTTAGTCCAATGATATGTTTAAGCAACACTAACCACCAGATAAGAGAGAACCACTTTCATGTCAGGCCCACCCAACTGACCAACTTTTCACAAAGTTAGAAAGTTAACAGTTCTTTATTTTCTCAGTATTCATCAAACTTTGGTGGCATGCAGATATCCTACTGTCTAGGTGCCTGTTTCTTATCTGTTGCATGAGAATGACAAACTTCAGCTCTGTGAATTGCCCAGATGGTAACATAAGCAAATCTGGGTGTCTAACTGTCATGAGGGCCTTGGGATATACTTTGTGTATTTGAAAGTGTGAGTAGAGGCAACTATTGCCATTCTATGTCGAAATACCAGCCAAGGGAGGTGCCACCTGAAGTGAAGTGACACAATAAACAGTCTCAGAGATTCTCCCTGCAGAGCCACAAGGACAAATTCAGGGGTTTGGCTCTGCCTTTCTTCTTCCTCACCTTTTTTTTTTTGTTTTTCCCCTCTAATTTAAATAATATCTTTGAGTAGTAGAAATGAAGAGGGGAAAAAGGTTCAATCTATGAGAATCTTGGAAAAAACATCTTGACAAAATGTATTTTTTATGGAATTCACTTGGGTAGGAGAGGAGGCTAGGAAAATATAATGATCCCAGTTTGGGCTGGAGGATGGAAAACAAATTTGAAGGAATAATGTTTAATTTAATTTGTACCCTGCACAAAATGTAGATTTTTTTTTTTTTTCTAAAAGCATTCCAGTATGTAAAATCTCTGCTTTCCAACCAGTAATAGTGTTGCTACATTCTACTATAGGAAAATTTTTACATGGTTTTCTTGTATGAGTATTGAATTAAGAAATTATTCAGCGGTAAAACAGTTGAAGTTAAACACAATTCCTCTCTGAGTATTATAAGCAGACTTGGAACATTACTGTGTTGCTCAAGCTTCATGAACAGAAGTGTTAATTAAGTTACAGTTGTTAAAATTCTTAATTGTGATGATGTGTTAAAAGATACTATATATCTTCCTCTTGAAGATTCTAGTCATCAAAATCTTCTAACTGATGAAAAAAAAGAATCTTTTTAGTTATTGCACCATCAGGAGAAAATAGAACTTGAACTCCATAGTTGTGTGGGGTTTTTTTTGTGTGTTTTTTTTGTTTGTTTGTTTGTTTGTTTTGTTTTTTTTTTTTTTGTCAGAGAATAGGCTTATTTTATTATCATACTTAACCAGATACTTATTTCATTATAAAATTTACAGAATATATAACGGACTTGTTGAAATATCATCTGTCCTTTTGCCAAATACTGAAATCTCAATAGTGAGTCTTGGTAAATGTGTTTTCCAGATATTAGATTTATAGCATAAACTCAGCAATCTGTATTGCGTCATTAATTGACATGATTATGTCATATCAACCCAGATGTAAAGAAGAAAGGAGTTAATTTAAGCACAAGGATAATAAAATGGATAACACAGAATGTTTTCCCATAGTTTTATGAGATTCTTTTCATCTTTTCTGTTAATTTTTCAGATCTGAAATTGTTCCTGTCATCACCAAAACAACATGAAACTTTCCATCTAAATTTAACCTCTTCTCCTCTTAGCTTAAATACACCAGCTTTAGCAACAGAGGATATCATCTGAATGTTGACAATGAAAACATTGTCTGTAGCTGTTGTAGCTAATATATTAACGTTTTCAAGCACATGATAGTTAGCTGAGGTATATGTACCTAAAATGTCAAGAAACACTATTAAAATGAATACTCTAAATAGCAGAAATATTACTTGCTATATATTTGCCTAAAGCTTTTTTTTTTTTTTTTTTTTTTTCCATTTCCTTAAGGAGCTGAGTTGAGATACTGAACCCTTTGCTAGTTTTGACACCCACCTTCTTGTCACGTACATTGGCGAGAAGCATATGCTTTCTAAGGAACTTCAATTTCCCTTTATTTTTATTAATTTTTTTTTTTCTTATCTCTTTCTTTGTAGGTTGAGCAGATTACTCAGATATGTTTAGTAAAAAGTGTAGGAACTTCTTTAGAAGGTTTATCTTGGACACCTGATCAGAAAAGACTGCCATAAGTCTTCACCAGTCAGAATTTGATTTTATACTGCAATTTGTTTCATTTCTAACCTGTAGAGGAAAATATGGTAGTTTCCTAGCAAAACCTGTTGTTTTATTTAATCTACATGGATCTTATTATTTAATCTACATGGAGCTTTTTATTTAATCTATATGGAGCATTTTTTTTTTTTTTAATATGCAAAGATCTAAACTAACATGATTAAAAAAAACCCCAAATAATTAAAATACTATAATTTTCAGAATGCAAGTGTTTTCTAGGCAGAATTTGTCAACTAGATACATTTTGAAAATTTCCTATGTTCAGTAGTAACCTTGTGGTGTTACTCTGCACATTCACAATTTCTGTATGTGTGGCATGTATGCACAATCAAACCCTGAACACAACATGAATTCTACAGAGTGAATGAAAAATAAATCTCCACAGCTTTCTAGTGTGAAGAACCGAGGATAATCAGAGCTCATTGAAAAGATAATTAGTAGAAAGTGCTGATATGATTGAAAAGGATGGGTACAGCTGTCTGTGCCTATAAGGAGAGAGAGTCATCTGTATGCTCAACAGCGTCATTGCAGTATGGCAGCTTCCTTCTGAAACCAGCACAGCTGAGCTGAGAGTAAACAGGGCAAAAATTCACTTGTCAATTAAGCTAGTAATTTATTTGTTCTGTAATACTGTAGACTATATTTTTTCCTTCCTTTTTCAGAACTTGTTTGAAGTACTGGTCCTTTTGGAAGATAAGGAGACTAGGCGTGAAGGCTTGATAATCTACTCAAATGTCATGACTCCATATGTTTAAAGCCTTAATGTTTAAACAATGCTTAAATGAACAAAACTAATTTTAATAGATATAATTCCTTTTGGAATGTGTGAGAATAAATTCTAACATAATTGCAAAAAAAAAATTGTTTGGTGTGCTTGGAAGAGAGGGAACCTTTCAGATTGGGGTTCAGAGTAAAAGCAATTAAGAAATTGTTTAGAAATAAGTCATTCATAACTATTGTAGGGTTCAAATATTTATTGTTATTGTGAATAAAACAAATTCCATTTTTTTCTGAAAGTCTGTTAAAATCCTCCAGTCAGACAACTATGTACTCTGATTATTTTTAACTTTAACTAAACTAGCAATATTACTAGTGGAAACAGAACAATAACTTGAGCATTGTCTCTCCTTCCTCTAAGAGAAACAATCTGACTCCTTTCACCATCCATCAGCAAAACAGCTGGAATTTATATTCGCAACTGGATGAAACAGTCATTTTGAATTATAAAGCCTTATTTTGAAAGGTCCATAGAACCTTCTGCGCTAACGTGTCTTTGATTTAAAACCTTCCCTTGCCTTTGGAGGGTGACAGAAATTCATCCTTACACAAACCACTCATTGAAGCACAGAATAAAATTTCATACCTTTGGTTTTATTTAGTCAAGACTTAAGCACCTTTATGGAATTTTAACAAGTAGAAATATTTTCCATAATACCCACCCTCAAGTGGAATCAAAGGACTGCAAAACTCTATCTATAATAGATCCTATTTGTTAAGTCACTTCAGTGGCTTTCACTGGCTGTAAGTGCACATTGCTGGCTCATGTTGACCTTCTCATCAACTGACACCTCTGACTCTGTCCTCAGGTCTGCTCCCATAAAGTATATTCACATGTAAAAAAATGTTTATAATGAAGCAATAACAGATAAATTTAAACAGAAGAAAATGTAAAAAAAGTAATTAATCGTTATTTAGTTTCATCATTATAGTTTATTTTCCATAGAACACCATCAATATACTTTTTAAAAGTAAAAAAAAAAATAATATCTGCTTATTCTTTAAATAAGAACATAAGAAAAACTCTGTTAAGAAAGCCAGAGCTTAATGTTTTAGAAAAATCAACCTAAAGTCTTTTGTTTTTTTTTCCTGAAGTCTGCTGAAACCAAGGATTTCTTTGAAGGACTTCATCCCTGTCTCTGGGTCTCATATTGCATTATTCTTTATTCTGGGGAAGGAATCTAGTTGATTTTTACATGAAAAGTAAGCATAATATGTCTTTACTATAATTTAAAGTAATTAACTCGAAATATAGAAAAATAAGGCATCAATAAGCATATTGTCATACTGATGATGATTTTCATGGCTGATTTGTTTTGATTTAGATCTTGTTTCAATTTAATCTACTACAGCATATGTAATAATGGAAACCAACATAACCACAGAAAAGCAGCACAAGTAAATGGTTAACCATGCATGACAATAATCAGTCGAGCAACACATCAGTCTGTCTCACAATTCTACTTCACAAACTGGCAACAACATACATCACTATGCAGATAAAAAGAAAGCACGTATTTATATAAGACTATATATTACTATACAGTTTTTGTTTGGTTGGGGTTTTTTTTATTCAAGGAAAATTAAGAACTTTTTTTGAAAGGAATAATAAACGTGTAACTATAATAAAGGAATGTCAGAGACAATTTGGAATCATTCTATGAAAACCAAAATCAAATCCATATTATAGAAATCAGAATTTATAATTAAATCACATGAAATAAGGTTATACTTTGTGCTTATAGTCATTTGAACTTGGCATATAATTTGAAATTATTGTTTCTACATTAAATAGTTTCCATAATTTTATATGTAAAAAGTGACTAGAAGTCTTTAACATGAGATCAAGATGGAAACAGTTTTACAAATCCATCCTTTCCTAAAAACATGATAATAATTATTATTAATCATCATAATAGTCTAATCCCCAAGTATTATGTACTATTTAGCATAAATTTATGATAATAAATCATCCTTTTGCACTCATAAATATATTAGGTCCTCAATTCTGCCATAAAGTCCTCTAAGGATGAGAAATACTTCTGTGATGATATGCTAGCAGAATCATATCTTAAAATATGATGTATTATTCTTCTTTATAAAAACAGTATATACTCTATGAGGACTGGCTCTACAAAGAAGACACAGCTCTAAAGAAATTTAATTTGGGGAGAGGAAAAACCCAGACAAAAGAATAAACAGAAGACACAAAACCTCTTCTATCTACCTGTTATTACATTATTGAATTACCCATTATATTAGTACTTATTATTATTATTTGAATGGCAAAATTAAGAAAATAAAATTATTATTTCATTGTATATGAAATAATATTCTTTCAATATGCACATTTTTGCTTTTATGAAGTTAATCAGATGCTTTCTATTTCCAAAGACAAAGTTTTAGGGTTGCTTTCTGTTTCATAGTTTAACAATTCCCTTTTAAACAGCAACTAGCAATGACGTGACAAAGCATAGGTCATAAAAGAAAACTATGACTCTTTCCAGACCCTCTCCAAAGTCTTCCTTTACTCACTGAAAGGACTGGATTCAAGCATAGTTCAATTCATTATTCACCCATGCTCATATTTTTAAGCAGATGCTAGCAAGACTTTGCACGACATGCAATGTTCCCAATGCCAAAGAACAGTGGGCAATCTGTTCTTCCCCTTTGGAAGATGACTAGCTGATTATTCATCTCATTCCTTAATTACTAAGGATGAATAAAGTGGTTTGGATTACCAAGAAATGAATCAACTTGAAATTTTCACAAAATTGGGCAGAAACTTCAAATACTTTTGAAATCAAAGTAATATTGAAACATATTATTACAGAAAACAAATATATCAGAAAAAAAAATCAGTTTTGACAGAGTTTCTGGCCTCAAAAATACACAGTCCTGCCAGCATTGTCATTGTTCTATTTTAAATCTGATTTGCAAATTGTTTAAGAGTTGTTATGAGACTTCACCTTTGGTGATTTATCCATTAGTATTGCATAATGCATCCATGTATGACCTCAGCAGTACACAGTGAGCTCCAATTGTTATTATTGTAGTATCACAGATTATCTGCTATATTCAAAATAGTGTATATTGTAAAATGTTATGAATTTTTATAATATTATCTGCTCTTAGAATTATTAGACTGGAAAGCTCAAAAGATCTTATTATTAAAGGGTGATGCAAGAAAATCCATTCCATTCGTAAGCAGAATGAAGTTTCATTTCTTTTTAAAAAAAGAATCAATAGTATCTAATAGAGTTATTTCTCAGTTGATTTTCTAAAATTGTAAAAACTTAACAGAACTCATAGTTACAAACCTGATACTCTAGTAAAGTACAGGAGAAATCACATTTTAATTTGTTTTCTCAGGAAACTGATATTATTCTGTCAATAGCTGGTTTTAAATATGATGGGGAGGTGTTTTTTTCTTTTGACTACTTCAGATGTTTTGTTTCATGTGAAATAATATATGTGAATTTATAACTTAAATGTAAGTAGTTTTTAAAAGTTTACATGTTACAATCCAGAATTTAACAATTAGGTATTAATATGTTCATTAAATATATTCACACAAATGAAATTACAGATATTGAATAAACCTGGCATTGTGAACATATTCTAACCAAAAAACTGATCTTTCAAATTGCTGAAATTCCTCATTTGCTATGTTTCTCAGTGCTAAAATGTTTGGACTGCACACTTCTTTTCTCTAGGAAGAACAAGAAAGGATATTAATCTAATTTAAGTGGATGAAGAAAGGTGGGAAAACCTGTAGCAGTATTTTTTATCATCATTTTCAAATGTTACATCTCCAAGCTGATTATGAGTAGTGTGCTAAGGTGTATATCTATATATCTATATAGATATCTGTCTAATTTATAATATCTCATAAACCGCTATGGATCTTTGCATTAGTGTAAATGGATTTATCCTTGGATTTTGCATAACTGGAAATGAGCTAATGTGGTGTAAGGTAAAATTCTGACACTTTCCAATCTTGACTAAATAATACATTGACTAAAGAAAGGAGTTATTCACCATTTCCATATGTTCTGAGTACTCAATAGGGTTGCCATAAATAATTATGACTCAATTTCTCTTCATGGAAACTTTTATGCCTCTTTTGTCCAAGACCCTTTCTGTTATTGCTACACCAACACTCCTTCCAGATCTCAAGTCCTTTCTTTCCTTTTTTTCTTGCATTTTGACAATGAAAGGCTTAACTGTTTTTTTCAAGGTGGGTCTGAGATGCAGGGGTTGCAGTAGGATAATATTTTGTAAATATTATAACCTAGATTAAATGTTATGTACCTGCATGCTGAAGAGGGACCTGACTGTCTGTTACTGGCAGGCTACCTGGCTCCTCCCTTCTTCACTGCCTCCAGCTCATTCCTTTGGGGGCAGTAGCAGGATATTCAGTTCTTGCTGTATGTGCAGAGTTCAGAGAACGGCCTTTACCAAGGAACCTTTGCAGCTGCAGTGACTTTTATCCCAACTGCTTTATGTGGAATTGAATCTTCTAGTTGGGTTTCTGCTTGACAAAGACCAAACAATAAGGGAAACAAAATTTAATCTTATTAGACAGACATATTCAGTTTACTTTCTCTACAGAATGAATTGCTAAATATTAACTTTTCTTTTGTTTTTGTGTGTTACTAACAAAGAATGGGTTGTGCTAAATTTTGTACTTTTTGTGTTTAAATTAAAAAAAAGTCAATACTTCTGTAGAAATGGAAACCATGTAAAGCACTGAAATAATGTGCTGGTGACTTTCAATGAGCATCTCACATGCAATGATGCAGCAAGAGACAAAGACTTTTCTTTCACAATTGTCATTATGATCTCTTTGCAAATCTTTATGTCAAAGAGAAACGTGAATGTGTTTCTGGACTTGGATTCTCAAATAATATGCAGTGGTATGATAGCACTGAGTAGTTTGTGTTCACTTATGTTCACTGAAGATCTGATCGCTTACTGTTTGTTCATGAACAGTTCATATAGAAGGATTTTGGGGGGCTTATATTTATATATCTAAAAGTCTTTCTTGAGTACACTTACTGTATTTGCTAACAGCTGATTAAAAATGGGCTCTAAGATTAAATACAATACTAACTCAAGTGACTAATAAAACAATTAATAGGTTTTACTGTGCCCTTAAGGGTGGGTTCATTTCACTTTATTCAGGGCCTTTAGACATTAAGTGATTTTACAGAAGCAGTCATTTAACTCCATCTTTAGTCAACGGAAAGAGGACTGGTGTCTTCTCAAAGGACCATTTCTCCTGATGTGGAGTGTGTCTAACTAGGCAGATTGAATTCCTTCTGTGAGTGGAACTTCCACTTAAGAAGACAATTTCTGCAGAAAGCTTGATAAACTAATTCAGACTGGATATCTAATTGTAAATGGGTAAACTTAAAAAAATCTCCTACTCCAAACATATAGTTTTGAAAGTGCATTATCTTCCATAGTTTTCATGAAAATATTCCCATGAAGAGTTTAAAAAGAATACCTCACATAGCAAGCAGTTTTAATTCTGGAAAAATATGTAAATGTTGATATTTTTTCAGGATATGTTTTAGTTTTTCTTAATTTTTTTATACTTTTAAGCCTACAGCATAAAGTGTAATTTCTCTGGAGAGAAAAAAAATCAACTAAAAATGATCTAATTACTAAAATTCATGGTACAGTGTATGGCAACTGTTTACATATCACAGAATTAGCTCTCATAATATCTATTCAAAGTTAAAAAATCTGTGTCAATTAAAACATGATAGAAAGCAGAAACCTGTTTTTGGTCTCATTTTCTCTTTGGAAACCTGGACAGAGCTATTGATGTAAAAGGGATTTTGGTCATAGAGGCACTGGAAATGTCTGTATTGGTGTAGCTATTTTCTACATACTTGGCTTCAGTAGAGGTCAGATTAGCTGCTGAGTTACTCAATTTATTCTGTCTCCTTTTGCTACAGTTGCTTCAAACATAGGTTCAAACCTGCTTACTTTGTAATATTTAGGACTTGGAAATTTAATCTTGTCAGTATAATTATGCTTCACAGTGTCAAAGAAAGCCCTGGCAGGTAACTTTGTGCGCCATGGCCACTCCAAAATATTCCATTTGCTGGCTGAACATATGCATTCTGAAAACGTGTTTCAAAAGATGTTTGGAATGTATATACTATTGCACAATAAGTGTGTGGGGTTTTGTTGTTTTTTGATTGGTTTGATTTGGTTTTGTTTTTCTGTTTGTTTTTTTTTTGGGGGGCCTTTTTTTTGGTTGGTTGGTTGTTTTTTGTTTTGTTTTTGTTTTTTGGGGTTTTTTGTCTCTAGGATAAAAATAATTACTGAAGCTTCCTTGCTGAAATACAGGAATGTTGAGATATTTTCTTCTTAACTTTCTATCAAAAAGTACATTTCAGAGCGTAAATATTTTTATTATCTTGAATCACAGACCTCAGTCATACACTCATAAATGTGATTTGTTGTTTTGTGGTTTTGTTTTGTTTTTTTTTCCCTTCAGATCTTTTATTGCTCAAATTTCACTTTGTCTTGCTATTGTTTTTTTGTTGTTGATATTGTATTGAACTTTTGACTCATCAAACTTTTTTTTTTTTTTTAAAGTTACTACCACATCTCTAATTTAGCAAGCATTTTTTTTCTGTTGGACTTCAAACATTCTGTAACAACTAAGTGAATATAGTGTAAATGCTTTTTTCACTTTGTCCTTTCAGTTTTCTCCTGCATGTCACCGTTTTAATCTTGTTTTTATTAGTGGCTTATACAGCTTGTAATTCAAATGAAAATCCTTTTTTAATTCAAGATTTTTTCCCTATTATTTTTTTTCAGCTATTACATAAATGTTTTAAAGAATTCAATCAATCAAACCTATTAATCACCACCATTACTTTTCAGTTTCTTCCAACTATTTTTACAGAAGATATAAGGAACTGTTTCTAAGTTGTAACAAGACAAACCCCTTTACACCTGAACTTACATGATTACACAGAGTAATATGAACAGTTGAAAGTCACTTCTCTATTTCTTTCGTGTACATTCATGTTGTCCCAAAGTTACCTCTGATACTGATGGAAGTAGAATTGATTATGTTCTTTTCAACTCACTGTATCTGTATTATATATTAATACTAGTAATTTAAAAAAAAAAAAAGACGAAATGAAAAGGTATTAAATAATCTGCTTGTTCATCTTTCTTTTGATTTATGTTCTGGGAAAGCAGACCAGTACTAATGAAATTCTCTTAGGACAGACATCATTATTGCAACTGAGGGAGAAAGGGTCTAAAAACAGGAGAAAATGAAAGTCCACAGAAGAAGAAAACAGGCAGAAGTCCAGAAGTTTATCTGCTGTACAAAGGATACCCACAGCCAAGCAACAAAGGTGGTAGAAAGGATCACTTCCACCCTCAACAAGCCACCTAAAGTTGGGATTTCACTAAAATTTTTGTGGCATTTGATATTTTGTCACTTTTAATATGATGTGAATGTTTTTATTTAAAAAAAAAAGAAGTGTCTTTACACTGCATCACAAATGTAAACATAGGAGTTTGGGCAAAAATCATTTGAATGATAACCCATATGTTATTTAATCAATTATATCCAAATTGGTCTAATCCTTTGTTTACTTCAATTAATATGGCAATGTCAGTACAGTAAATTATATGCAGCTGAAAAGAGAAAAAAAATGTAAGCTATATTATCTAACTTTTAAAATTAAAGCAGATTTCGTAGCTTTAAGAACTGACTGTTTCCTGGGGGGAAAAATATAGTTTCCAGTGCATATACTTAACAGGTGCTGGGAATGGATAGATGGATTGTGGTGGGTTGACCTTGGCTAGGTGCTGGGTGCCAATCAAAACTGTTCTATCACTCCTTTTCTTCAGCTGGAAGGGGGGAAAAAATATAACAAAAAGCTTGTGGGTGGAAATAAGGACAGGGAGAGATTACTTGTTGATCAAGGGGAAAACAGACTCGACTTTGGTAAATTAGCTTAATTTATTACTGATAAACTCAGAATAGGGTAATTGGAAATACAAAAATAAAATCTTAAAAACACCTTTTTCCACTCCTCCCTTATTCCTGTGCTTATCTTTACTCCCAGTTTTCTATATCTCCTCCTCTGCAGCAGCTCTGCAGGGGAATGGGGGCTGCAGTCAGTTCATCATGCATTGCCTCTGTCACTCCTTCTCCTCAGGGCTCCTCACAGTCTTCCTGGGGTCCGTTCCATGGGAGACAGTCCTCCATGAGCTTCTCCACTGTGATTGCTTCCCACAGGATGCAGTTCTTCATGAATTTCTCCAGTGTGGGTCCCTTTCCACGGGGTGCAGTTCTTCAGGAACAGACTGCTCCAGCATGAGTCCCCCACAGGGTCAGAGTTCCTGCCAGGAGGAGCCTCCTCCAACATTGGCTTCCAATGGGTCACAGCCTCCTTTGGATGCATTCCCCAGCTCCAGGATGGGGTCCTACATGGTAGATATCTGCTTCACCATGTACCTCCACGAACTGCAGGAAAATCTTTGCTGTGCCTGAAGCACTTCCTTCCCATCCTGCTTCCTTCTTTGGTCACCTTGATGTATGCAGGGTTGTTGTTTTCACATATTCTCACATCTCACGACTGCTGCAACACAGGTTTGGGTTTTATCCCCTCATCTTAAATATGTCATACCTGAGACACTACCATCATTGCTGGTGGGTTCAGCCTCAGCCAGCAGCAGATCCATCTTGGAGCTGGCTGGTAATGGCCCTGCCAGACATGGAGGAGACTCTTAGCACCTTCTCACAAACACTAGCTCTGCAGCCCCTCTGCTACAATCTTTGCCATACAAACCAAATAGACACAATTTTTTACAACTATCAGATCTTATATAAGCAAAGAAGGCTTAATTACTTACATTTGTCCAAAACTACATTAGATGAATCAGATTGAAACAGGGCAGATAAAAATGTTCATTGTCCATTATGAAATACATATCATATATTAATGATCAAAATTACAATATTAGCATTTCATTTCAAGTTTCTTAAATTGAGTAGTGAAAAACTGGACTGAATAAACTACTGCAAGTAACTTGTTTGTTTACCAGTAATTTTAAAGTGATGTTTTGCTTAAAGGGTGTGTAAGTAGTAAGGAGTAGTAAGGCTGCCTGTTTGTCTGGTCTTGGCAACAGTGCTCTAAATGCATTCTGTCTCTCTGGAGCAGGGAAGAGGACTGAGAGCAGAAATGGGTCCTAAATGGGTAAGTAACTGAGGGCAGAAATGAGTTCTTAATGGGGAAGAAACTTCTGAAGCAAAGATGAGGCTGATGGTGAAAGGTATAGCTAGTGGAGAAACAGTGATACGAGCACATGAAGGAAAAAGGTGTAAACTGAGACTCAGATGTAGTGGAAACTAAAAAAATATTTTCTAGTGAATCAGAGAGAACTGTTTAGACCTTGTTGATTAACAGAAAGGTACTTGAAACTGCTGGATAGAGAACCAGTAAAGAGGAAATCATCAGTCCTTTGAGGGGAAAAGGAAAAAGGAGAAGTAGTCTTTAAATTTTTTATTAAATTTGTTTGTTTTTGTTTTTTTTAGCTACGTATATTATGAAGCTTTCTAGTTCTGGTTTAGGTTTCAATGAAGATTAATTTACAAAATTCATGTAAGAGTGGTGCTTTTTTATTATTTGTAAGTACGTATTTTAGAAAAGCTACTGGTAAAACCGCTTTAAGGTCTCAGGTTAGTCAGACATTGTTGTGGTGATATACAGAAACACAAAACACTGAAATGCCAAGGGAAAAAAAAATCTAGAGGATTTCTGGGCCAAGGTCCCATAGTTTAGTACCTTCAGTCAGATCTCAGGGTAATATGGTAATTTGGCATGCACCTGTCAGCATCAAAATACTGGAAAACCAGTCTGCTGGTCATCTACACAAAGATGGCATATATGTGGGACAGGAGTGATAGGGTCTCCAAGTGATCTGTCTTGGTAAAGCTGGAGTAGGGCAAGGATCTTCTGAATTCTGCACAGGTAGTTCCCATTACCATTCATTGTCATTCACACCATTACAATGTAATTCCCACCACCACATGTACACTGGTGGCCACCCTTGCTCTCAAGATGCTTCCTCTCACACAAGGCACTACAGTTCCTAGATGAGAAACCTTAAAAATGAGGTTTCTCTCAGCTGAGTGTCTCTGTGTACAGGAGTTTCTCGACCCTATCTGTAAGTTAGAGATAAAGAGTGATTTTAAAGACTAATTTCCTCAAACAAAAGTGTTATTTTGAAAATAACATGCTTTCTAATGTTATTAAAAAAACATAGGAAGAAGGGCTTCTTTGTGAGGAGCATGTGTCTTCTGATATAGCTTGATCAAATGCATTCAAGGTTTCTGAATAAGAATAATTTTTGATGGTTTTAGTCACAGGAGACAGAATCATTTTTAGACTCTGTTTGACAGAATTAAATTATTCTCTCACAGGATTCTGCAAAATCCTTCTCTAAGATCCCAGGAGGTTGCCAAGCCTCTCCAATTGTAACCCTGAGCTGAAGATCCACATAAATATGTTAATTATATATAAGTGACCTTGGATTTTCTTCAAAGTTAGAAATGAAATCTAAATACTGATTAGAGGCTCTGATTTACCGAAGAAATCAAACACTTGCTTAAATCCAATTAACTTTTGTGTTTTGGGGTTATTTTTGCTAAACCACAATGGCAAAAAATTAGACATGACCTTTTTTCCTGTTGAGCATTGACCTGAGAAAAACTCCTCTTTATAGCTTTGTGGTTTTGTTAGTTTGCAATTTTAGAGACATCTGGTCAGGTGGGGAATTAAAATTTAAAAAAAAAAATAAATATTTCAGAACATTTATTTTTGTTTTCTTTTCTAAATGAGAAGCTAATCTAAAAATAGTGGTTTTATCTTTCATTATATTGAGTCAAAGTGTAATATGGAAAACTGATTCATTTGACCATATATACTTTTTTCTCCCAAAAATGTAGCCTTTCTATTACTCCAAAATGTAAATGTGACAATATATATTAGTCAAATACAGATAGGCACACGTCAACATAGTTGAGATTAATTAAATACTGGATGAACAATGATTAAAATATGTCTCTTAGGAAGAAATTCTTCACAGAAAGGGTGATTAGATATTGAAATGGGTTGCCCAGGGAGGTAGTGGTAGTGGAGTTATTGTCCCTGGAGGCTTTTAAGGAAAGAGTGGATGTGGCACTTAATACCACGGTCTAGTTGATATGCTGGTGTTAGGTCATAGGTTGGACATGATGACCTTAAAGGTGTTTTCCAACCTAATTGGTTCTATGATTTTTTATTTTTTTTTAAAGGTTCATTAAGACTTGTTCTGATTTTCCTGTTGTTTTAATTGTTCTCTCTTTAATCAGATGTCCAGTCTGATTGATTTGCTGTATGGTGCTTAGTTGGCATAGGGAAGCAATTACAAAGAACAATTATTTAGGAGTACATTTTGTATGAATGATGCCAGCTAATGTCATCTTTCTAGCTTTCCTGTTACTCATTTGCTATCTAATTATCCGTATGTCACAGTATTTTGAAAAACATGTTCAAAGCATTTTTGGCTTCATTCTGTCTATTCTGGTTTTCCCCAAAAGATTTGGACTATTTTAAGATGTGGAAATTAGTATGTTAAACACCCTCCCCCCCCAAAAATAAAAAATCTATTGAAAGGTTGCGAAAAATATTTTTCATAACTATTTGTATCTGTGAGGACAACCAAGAATACTGGCTGCATTGGCTCGCAGCTTTAGCATGTACGTGGTAGCATGCCTTCTTTGGAGTCATAGAAATAATGCTGCTTTGAAAACATATTTGAAAAAGGGAAAAAGATGCCACACAGCAGTGTAGTATGAGGTAAAAATGTGAGAAGCCGCTGTATGAACCCCAAGGTAAGAAAAGCAGGGAGGTATTCGAGCTACAGAAGCAGATACTCCTTTGCAACCCCTGGAAAACACTACAGTGAAGCAGATATTTTCCTGCATCCTGTAAAAGAGATGGCAGTTGTTATGATCCAGTTATTGAAATTATTACAAATCCTCTGCTCGAGTTAAGGTACAAATGAGACCATATGCCAAAGTCAATGGTATAGGGTTTATTTAGTGGTAAGTAAATATGAGGCAGATAAAGAGAGATAGAAAGAAATAGGAAAAGGAGGGGGAAGAGAAGAAAGAAAGTGGCAGATTAAAATAGAAAATGTATCACCCCTCCATGTAACCCGACGGCATCCTGTCAGTCCAGTTCTTCTGCTCTTCTTGGCAGTGAGGGTCTCACAAAACATAGAATCCAATGGATTAATATACATCCAGGAGGTGCCAGGCATGGCAATGGGGGGAAGCTTTGCAGTCTCTTGCAACAGGCTCTGGATTTGTTCCCTCATTTAGATCATGTGCAGTCCTCTGGTGGCAGGAGGCTTCAGAAATTAGTTGAGGGTGCTTTGGGGGTCTTTGATGGTTTATGACCTTTCTCAGCTGCCTCTCACATGAATGTCCTGTGTGTATGTGGTCCTCCTGCGGGGGCAGGGTGTTACTCTTTTGGTTTGATGTGGAGAGATTTTGCTGTGACACTCCCAAACCTCTTCTCAACCACCACCCACTGAGCTCGGTTAGGGCTGATTCTTAACACTGAGACTTTCTTCCCTGAGCCTTGTTTAGCTCTCCTCAGACCTGAGATGATTAGACAATAGTCCTATCTCAAGTTCAAGTCATAGTCCAAATTCCAGTCAAAAGACATTGGAGGAGGGTGCTTTGGTGGTCGTAGTCAGGCAGTTGTTTCATTGCAGTTTGACATAGGTCTTTCTATGATTTTGACGCTGACATTAATAACATTCAGTCCATCACAGCAGTGGAAACAGTTTAGAGGGTAATGGAGAAAAGAACAATCCTGTTGCTCTTGCTGGGGACAACAGTGATCAGTGCAGACAACTTGGACCTGGATGGCAATGTAGTGGTAAAGATAATGGTGGCGTTCATGCAAATGATGAATCTAACACCATTAACATTTTTTTTACCCACACCTAAGTCAGCTGATTATGCCAATTTTTCTACAGGATGTTAACATGACTCAAAAGTACACAAAGTAATTTTGCAGATGATACTAAATTGGGAAATGTTGATGACGCCCTCAAAGGCAGATACGCCCTGCAGAGAAACCTAGAAAAAAAATAGAGGGCTGGACAATCACTAGCCACACAAAATTTAACAAAAAAAATGTGCTGGGTTCTGCATCTGGGACAGGGCAAATGGGGGAATGAGATGCTGGAGAGCAGCTCTGTGGAAAGGGACTTCCGGGTCAATGATCTCAGACACAAGGTGTGGTTCTTGGGGTGGTCCCATGCAGGGCCAGGAGTTAAAATCTGAGGATCCTAACAGTCCCTTCCAACTCAGGATATTTTATGATTCTATGGCATCAGCTCTTGAGTTAACATGGGCACAGTATAATAATTAGAGCCAGATTTTTTTTTTTTTTAAAATGAAGGATATAAACTACACTTGTTATAGTTGGCCACTGGGCACAACAAATGCCAACTCAGTATGGGATGTCAAGTGTAAATACATTCTCCAGACAATTCACAAGGCTGCAGGGTAGAACCCCAAGGACACTGCACCCTGCTCTGAAGACCCATGGGAAACCAGTCTATGGAAACACTCTATGGAAGCGTGGATATTCACACCTTGTATACACCCAGCCACTAAATGCTTCTTCATGTATCAAACATTCTGACAAACATACTAATGATTGCCCCAGTGCATGAAATAACAATTCATTTAATTACACACTAAATTGCAGACCTACTTGTCCCAGGGGTAACGGTAAGGCATGCCCAATGGGGAAAACCCCCCACTGCCAAACAGAGACTAGATGAAAAGATGTAGCTTGAATGCCCTTGAATGCCCTGTGTTGTATCCACCAGCTCAAGAAGCACTTGTGCAAGGCTGCTTTATGCAGCACCACCAAATACAACACACTGCCTTAAATTGCTATTAGAAAGTTCATTGTTGCCCTCTTACTTCCACTTAAGGTTTATGCCAAATGTCTTTTGAGTGACTATGTTTCTACTGGATGTCTTTGAGTGATCCTTTGACCCTTTTGGGTGAAGTGCAGCTGCCTTTTAGGTACCCTTGAGGGAGAGGCCTCCTGTCTGTGTATGAGTGTATGAATACTTCCAGTCATGATCCTTGTTCATGTAGTCAGAATATCCACTGTTATAGTTTAGTCAATTACATGACCAATTAGATGAAATCCAATTAGAATTTATTAAATTCAATAGCAAGCAACAGAAAGTAAACAGCGGTGGGCGTCCGCCCGAAACCTCCTGCTGCCAAAGGTGGCGGAGCACCTTTAACGTCTCGCACCTCGCTTTTTATACCCCTCAGTCCCTCTGCAGCTCCTCCAGTCAGGATTCACTTTGCTTCCCGCTCGCCTCTGGATCCTCCAACAACAGCCCGTTCTGTTTCCGCCTCGAGTCTTGTCTTGTTGCTAGGGGGTGCTTTTTCTTCCTCTTTGTGGCGGTGGTTCAGAAATGCTGAGTCATAGTGACTCTCCTTTATGGCCTCATTATTATTATATCTCATAGCTTATACCTGATTCAAAGTTTAACATTTCAGATTAATTAAACAGAGCAAAATCTCAACTTAACATGTAATAAAGCTTCAGTAAACTTTCACAAATCCAGAAACTTTTACAATTTTTAAAATAGACACAATTCAACAGACAAAACCTTTAATCCTTTATAATACAAATTTTAGTGAACAAATATTTAATTTATCTATGACATCCACTATTGCTACTCTGAACATGAAACCTGTTAAATATCAATGGAGTGTTGTCATGCTTACCCCCCTTGTTTATTAGTTTTTACCATTGGTTTTTATTTCTAATTAAATTTTGTCTGAGTTTGTTATCTGTGTGAAATTGTTATTGTGCACTTCTGTGGCATCATGTTAACACTAGGATTAAAAAAAAAAAAAAAATGATATTTTGAACATTACAGAAGAATGTTTGCCCCAAACAATTTTTTCTCTTTTTTTTTTCGTTCAACACAAAAGTTGCATGCTGATTCAAGCTTTTGAAATTCTACAAAGCTACTTTGTTTTGATTTTCATTATAATTTAGTCTCCATTTGAACATTTGTTTCTCCATCCCATTTTATTAAATAAGAGACTATAAAGATCCTCTGTCAATAGCCAGTCCTGCTAAAAAGTATCTGCAACCTTCAAAGGCTAAGAAGGTTGTGGAACTTGGCTCATGGGAGAGCAAGTTAATAAGCAGAAACGCAAGCTTGCCAGGCTGTCTTATCCAAAACCTTTAATACTTTTTGCATGCTTCTTTTCTTCTACCCTCCTTTTTACCCAAATAAAAAAGCAGCTGTTCAATTAGATTAGTCTTTCTCTTTCTCTTCATCTGTCCTCAGGCAGAACTTCTAGAATACAATAAAGACAGAAGATTATCATATTCTACATAGAGTATTTAAAATTTGTTTATGTTTTTATCAACATAGAGAATTTCACTGTAAGAAAGATGTCACATTTTAAATACTGTGTTCTGTTACAGACAAAAAAAATCTCCACAACCCTTTAATATAGAGTAAAATATTTAACATTCAAATCAAAATGTAACAGTTTTCCTTACTTAGCTACAAAATATACTCATGAATAATTTCTGAACTTTTACAGAAACTTTCATGAATGATACTTTTGCACGTATTAAACAAGATATTGGAGTACCTCCAATCACTTTTCTCTGGTATTACATGTTCCTGTCAATGTCTCTGGGGCTATCCGAATGACTTCAATGGTCTTCTACAGCATGGGGTGGTGGGTGTTGCACTGAAGGACAATCCCTTGCAGCACCTTTGACCCAGGGCTTCTCTCAGTATATATTTCTTCACATACATTTTCCTGACATCAGATGCCTTTCTTTTCCTTTTCTACAGGCAGTAGCATCCCACTCATTATAAAAAATATCACTATTTTAGAAACTAAGAATAGTTTGGGATGCGCAACTTTGTTCACTTTCCTTCTAATTGTTCATTTAAATACATTTGTAGATCGTACTTGGCAAGATTTAATCTTCTAGTTACTTCAAAGGGAGTATATTTCCACATATCCTGTGATATTCACTGTGATCACTAATGTTGCTGTTAGACTAGCCATGTTGTTCTTTTTGTGCATTTTCGCTGACTTTTTCAGTACTGAAACAGCATTTCAGATTTTGCAAAGCATTCAAAAGCCTTTTCCTGGTTGTTGTTGTTGTTATTGTTTTTGACTACATGACCTCCAGAGGCTTCTTCCAACGTAAGTTATTATTTTTACACCCAGACACAGAAAAGTCTTTTACATACTTTACCTCTCTGGTTTGGTATGCCTGATGAGTCTCTGAAACTTCTAATCCTGTTCTTCTTTGTTTGTGTTTCTTTCTTTCAGACTTCTGAGCTGGGAGGCTGATAGATATGACAGTTAAGCTGTAAAAAAAAAAAAAAAAAAAAAAAAAAAGAAAAAAAGAAAAAGAAAAAAAAAAGAAAGGATCCTTTTATGATATTACATCTCAGGAAAAAGATTTGTGATTACACATCTTTTCATTCTTCCCTTTCTGTTCCACAATTTTTGTGATTCCTTCTTCCCATTAGGGTGTTAAACAAGATGGCAAGTCATTTTCATTTTAGAAGCTTGAAGGAGAAATCTAGTGCAATCTGCCCATTTTTCACCTTGAAACCTTCAGATGCTAAACGTGCAGCTTTGAGTTAAATAATGGTTAAAAAGGAAAGCAGCATACTGTTGTTTCTATGTCACACCAGTGGATTCCTAAGTAGGATTTGGGGGAATAAGTATGTCTATGCTGGGGAAACCAAGGGAATTACTAGGTCCAAGCTAATAATTGCATGCCCCAGTACTAAACAATCTATTTGTTATCTATGAAAAAAAAAAAAAAAAGATACAGCTGTTGGCTTTCATAATTCTTAATTCTACCGTATATGTCCTAGAAAATATTTGTGATTACTAAAATCCATTTGTAACAACAGCAACAAAATTAGGGTATATCTTCAACCTCTCAATTTTCTAAGGTTTTTTTATCACAAATTTCCATAGACGTATTTATTTTCAGATGTGAACTGTTCCTAACAATTATTTATTTACTAAAATGATCCAATAAAAAAGATTGGTAAATTTTCACCACATACAAATTTCAAAACTAAATGGAAATAAGTAACATGTAGATTTATGCTAGAGTGCCACAAATTATCTCAAATCAAATACTTTGAAAATTGTATTTGTTCATCAATTGTAATTTGTATGTCAGGGAAACTCACTCAGATTGTGACTAATTTTGATAATGCTCTACTTACTAATTGTAATGGGTTAGAAGGCTTTCTTTGTGATTTTATTATGTTGGAAAGGAAGGGGTAAGGAAAATTTACTGCATTCTGTACACAGAGAGAAGTAATTTGCTGCTGTGATTGTCCCAGCAGGAGACAAGTAAGGAAAAAGAAAAGCATGAACTGGATGCTTTCCAATTTCAGTGTTCTCAAAATCTGGATAGGTGATCTAAACATTTTAGATTTTTGACCTTCAGTATTCCCAACCTTTTCCTCATTTGAACTTGCTAAATATAAGGACATAACCTCTTTGGCTGTTCCTTTGTGGCATTTTTCTGTGTGTACTTATTCTAATGTCAAAATGTTTTTAATTTTACAGGCTTGCAATGACAAATGGCTTAATTTATGCTCCCTGCCAGCATTTAAGCAGGTAACTTGAAAACCATCAGTTTAGCAGATGGTAAGACAGATAAACATAACTGCTAATCTATGGAAAATGCAATCAGAATAGATGGTAACAGGAAAACAGGTAAGATGAATATAAAGTAGTGATTTTCCCTTTACAAATATTAATCTGCTGTAGTTTCAGTTGTCATTAACTTAATTCTCTGTGAAATAGACTTAAAAAATCTACATTACCTGAAGAGTTAATTCATGATAAGAATTAGCATGCTTAAACATGGGTAATTTCAGCCAGAATAAAATGAAGCTTAGTAAAAAGCAAACCCTTTTTGTGTAGAGAAAATTCTTTATGACTTGTGTGTAGAAAAAAGCTTTAGGTATATATTTTTCAAGAAAGCCATAACATTTTATTATCTGCAAATATAAACGGAAAATATTTGCTTGATTTTGGATCCTATTTTCTCTACTCACAATTTAGAAAATAGTAATAATAATATCAACAAGAATAATATCAACAGCAATAATAATAATAACAGTAATAACAACAACAACCAGAAGAAGCAACAGCCAATTTTACTAATATTGAAAAGATTACCACATTTCTGCTGAGTGTGTACCTTACACCTGCTTTCTTCTTTAGTAACATAGGTAGAAAATATTTTAATTTTTCCACAGAGAAGAAAACAAACACCTCCTATTTTAAATTTCTCTATATAAAGAGTTTGCATTGAATAAGTAAGGTTTGAAATTAATCATCTGTTTAATGATAGAAAACAAAGACTATATGAAATTTTCTAACAAATTTCTTTTGAACTATTCCTGACATCATCCATTCAAATCCACAAAATATTACAGATGTAGAATTCAGGTGTATCTGAGAGGAAATTGGAGGCTATGTATAATTCTCTTCTCATTTACAGATGCCTATCAGTTGTAACTGTAGTAAAATTAGTGTAGATACAGTAATACGAAAGTTACATGGGTTCATTTGTTTTTTTTGTATATTATTCCATCTAAATCACCTACTGTTTTTAAGCAATAGCAAATGTTTCTCATGAACATTATCATTAGTCTGCACACTGCTTCATTTCCCTTTTTGCATGACTTAAAACATTTCCAAATGCCTCATTACAAATCAGAAAAAGGTCAATTGCAAATAACACTCTTTGAAAATAATGAAGGAGACATGCCTGAATTATATTGCATCTACACTCCTTTAAGACAGGTAAACATACTGAAAAACATGGGAATACTTTTGTAACACACCATTTCCTGCAAATATGACATTTTAACTGAATAAAGAAAATGTCATTGTAGAATAACTACACTTGGGAATTTGTTAACCGTAGACTTTCTCTCATAGTTCACTTGTGTAAAAGACTGTACAATTTACATCACGGTAACACATTCTGCACTATAATAAAATGAGATTCAAGTTCAAAACTATCAAAATAAGCCATTATTAATAATAATTTGAAGCAACTATGCAAGAAGTCCCATATGTTTGAATTTTACAGAGTTCAGTTGCTCAGTCTTGGGCTTTTAAAATAGTTTATTTTTGTCACAAATTTCACAGAACCACAGAGTTACAGAACATGCCAAGTTGGAAGGTATCCACAAGGATCATCTAGTCCAACCCATAGCCCTGCACAGGACTATTCCCATGAGTCACACCATGTGCCTGAGATTATTAGCCAAGTTTGGTTTGTGCTGGGCTTTTTTTGTTTGTTTAATATATCTCTAGTCAGGTAAGGAAAAGCAAAGAAAATCTTAGTTTTAGACAAATTTACCCAAATATATGTACAACAGGGATAAAATAAATAGGAACATGGAATTTAAAGTGAATAAAAATACTGATTTGATTTATTAGATTGCTAGAGATTTTAATGAGAAAAATAATACTACTGAAATTAATACCTTAGAATATGCATTTCTCAAGTAACTATGGAAGAATTGCATATTTGAACCTTGCATTAATGGAAAAAAAGTATTTGAGCAATATGACATATGAAGAACGTTGGATTCATATTAGATTGTTTAATTTCCAGTAAAAGCTGCTCACAGTATTTCATACCTGTGAAATTAAACATAAGGGAACATTCTCTCTGCCCACTTGCCCCTGCCCACACACCCACCCCTACCAAAATGGGGAAAATTATTACTTTCATTTTTCAGAAAAAGATTAATTTTTTTCTGCTTTCAGAGGTACTATTTTCACTGTTGATGCAGCCTTCTTTTAAGGTCATTCTATGGTAGAAAAGGCAGGTACCTTTTAAGATGTATTAAAACAGCAAAGATGATTTTGCTCTCCTGCATTCCTTTGCTTTAGCCTGAGTTGTTAGGTTATGTGTTTTTTTTGTTTTTTTTGGTTTTTTTTTGGTTTTTTTTTTAAATTAATTGCAGGTCCCTAGGGGCGAAAATTTATTGTTAATTGAGGGTCTGTAAGAATGAATTGCCACAGGATACTTTCCAAGGGGTAATTATGTTCATGCCCTAAACAGTCCTTATAAACAGTCCTTATATTTTGTGCTTGTTACAGGTCTTGCTGGCAGTGTCATCAGAGGTCATGAATTGAAAGAGTGGGAGCAGAACCTAAGTCATACTTGTGGTTATTTATGCATAACAATTATTGTGTTTTTTTGATTTTTTTGTTTGTTTGTTTGTTTTTTTTACTATAGAATTATCCTTAGGTCTGCGTTTGGGGCTCCATTTCCTCTCTGTGTGGTCCACATGACCTCCTCTTGTATTTCCTGACAGCTAGAAAGTCATATATTTTAGAATTGTTGTAAAATAAAGAGGTAGGAAGGAATGTTGAGAATGTGTATACATGTTTTGAAGAAGAACAGCTGTTGGTAAATGACAGCTTTTCCTCTTTCAAATGCTTATTTATAGAGATACATGGACATTTTCAAATCCTTTAGAGCTCTGAAAAGAGCTAGTAAATAGTTGATGTGCCAGACCCATTGATCATGTTTGATACCAAAGCATGATCACAAGTAACCACATTGTGTACATGGTTAATCTGTAGAAATACCGTGATGAGAGTCTGTGCCAGAACATCAGCTGCTGCTTCCTGCTACAGAGTGGCTTTCATATTCTGGCATTCTTCTCTATATTAAAACACACACTAGATGCTCTTGAACTGAAGAATAGTAAAGACAGAAAGGCAAGGATTGCAGTTTGCAGCTTAGATGGATGATGGTCCCCAGAACAGTTTCTCTGTCCAATCCTAGCTATGTACAAGCAAATATCTCCAGGGGTCTGGAAATAGCAGCACTTACCTTTACTGCATGTTTCCATACTGAGAAGTTTAAACAAAAGTCCATGCATTTTGTGAAAGGTGGCACTGGAAATGCCATTTTTTATTGCTTTTTACTCAAGTAAGGTAAAAGGAGCATCTGCTTGCAATACATCTGTCCCTGAGACTACAGTGACAAAGCATATTATAATCACAAGAATAAACGTCAACACCACACTAAAAAACGGTATCTAAAAGGAAATTACAACATCCTAAATTGGCTAGAGACTGCAGAATCACAGAATCAAAGAATACACTGAGTTGGAAGAGTCTCATAAGGATCCTCGAGTCCAATTCCTGGCCCTGCACAGGACCATTCCCAAGAGTTACACCATGTGCCCGAGAGTATCATCTAAATGCTTTTTGAACTCTGTCAGGATGATGCTGTGAACACTTCCCTGGGGAGCCTGTTCCAGTGCCCAACCACCCTCTGGGTGAAGAATCTTTTTCTAATATCCAAAGTAAACCTCTCCTGACACAACTTCAGGTCATTCCCTCAGGTTCTGCCACTGGTTACCACAGAGAAGAGATCAGTGATTGTCCCTCCTCTTCCTCTCATGAGGAAGTTGTAGACTACAATGAGGTCTCCTCTTCTCCAGGCTGAACAGACTAAGTGACCTCAGCTGCTCCTCATATGTCTTTCCCTCAAGGCCCTTCACTATCTTCATCACCCTCCTTTGGACAGTCTCTATTAGCTTAATATCTTTCTTATACTGCAGTGCCCAAAACTGCACACAATATTCAAGGTGAGGTTGCCCCAGTCAAGAGCAGAGCAGGACAATCCCCTCCCTCAAGTGGCTGGTGATGCTTTGTCTGATGCTCCCCAGGACATGGTTAGCCCTCCTGCCAGGGCAGTGCTGACTCATATTAACCTGCCATCAACCAGGATCCCCAGGTCCCTTTCCATGGCACTGCTTTCCAGCATCTCATTCCCCAGTCTGTACGTACATCCAGGATTGTCCCATTCCAGGTGCAGATTCTGGCACTTCTTGTTGAACTTCATATGTTCGGTAATTACCCAGTCTTCCAATTTATTAAGGTCTCTCTGCAAAGCCTCTCTGCTTTCAAGGGTATCAACAGCTCCTCATCATCATTTAGGTTCTAAAAGACTCTTCAGATCATTGAGCACAACCATGAAGCCAGCAATGCCAAGTCTGCCAATAAATGATGTCCCTAAATGCCACAACTACACTTCTTTTAAATACCTCCAGTTTGGGTTTTCTGTTGTTTTTTTGTCTTTTTTTTTTTTTTTTTGGGGGGGGGGGTTTGTTTGTTTGTTTTTTTGTTTTGTTTTGTTTTGTTTTGTTTAACTCAACTCTGAAGATTTAATTGTCTCTGTGACACTGTCAGAGCATCCTTGTTTATCTTCAACATTTTCTGTCATTTGTGGACTTCGAAGGCAGTCCTTCAATGACTGATTTGTTTGCCTCTGGAATTATGTGATTTGTTTTTTTCTCTATACTCAGCTCTTCAAAGAGACTCATTTACCTTAGTATAGTTACTTTCAAACATAGACAAAAGAAAAATGAAAAAAAAAAAATAAAACCACAAAACCAACTAAACAAAACTCCCCACAATTTAACTAGAGAAGTTAGACCAGAAAAAGGTTTTTATGTACAAAGTAAAAGAGTTTGCATACTTTTTTCACATTTTTTTCTTCAGAAAGAAGCCATTGAGTGTCTGACCACTTCCTTCTGATAAATGCAAGAGTTCCTTCCTTGTTTTTGAGCCCTGATGCTCTGCCCCTCTCAGAAAATTTTTGTAAGCTGCAGCATCCTATGTTATCAATGTAACCATCCTTCTCCTCTCATGTCCTACACTTCTCTGTGGGATGATGGATAGGGTTAAAATTTAGAGGAGATTCAGCATTCTTGGGTAGAAAGCAGCTGCAACTCCCTGGATGGACTGAGGTCGACATGCTCCCCAATACAATGACAATCCTCTGTTCAGATGAACAGAATGGAACATAGAACAAAGTGGAGACTATGTGGCCTCCCTCCATTCAAATACCAGTGGAAAGGGGGAACACTGTGGTACTGAGATCATGTGGTGCCTGTCAGCTGAGGAAGAATCAAGATGTTCTGCTGTTGAAGCTAACAAAAATGTCAAACCCCTTCTTCATGTGTCAAGTCATGACCACCCCTCCCCCCCCATTAGGTAGGGCAATAGAACTTTACACCAATCAGAAATGAAAGGTATTGATGACCAAAGCCATTCAAGCTCTACCCAAACATAAAGAAATTGTATAGAAGTAAGTTGGACATAAGGGCAAAATTGAAGAAGATCTCCACTGAAACTGCTGGGGTCAGTCAATGGGCTGAGTCCATTTCCTCTGCCCTACAGCATTGCCTTGGGTAAGAATTACACTCTTCAGGTGTTAAATGCTGCTTTTAGGAGTAGAGCTTTTTGTGTGTGTGAGTGTGTGTGTGTGTGTGTGTGTGTGTGTATGTGTGTGCTTACCCTATAGTGTATTTGTAGATTTTTTTCATATTAGGGCTTGTGCTTGATTAATATATAAATCAGTAAATTGCTTTAAAACATATTTTTGCAGTAGATACTATCACCAACAACCTTCGAACCTTATTAATCTGTCACAATTTGTATTAATAAAGAATGTTATTCCATGAACTGTTGAGTCCTTTCAGTTGCCGTTGGATAATCCTTTGGCCTGATCTGCTGAGGAGTTCTTCACTCTGTTGAGTCCTTCCTAACAAGGGTGGTCAAAGTACCCTCCAACTTTGTGAATCTGTTGGTAAAAGGTCTCATTATAAGACTGACAGACTATCAGACACTAGGGTCATCACTTTCCTGGGGACACTGACAGACAAAAATCTAAACACTCGCCTTCCATGTGACAGTCTCAAACCTTGTTTCCCTCAATATGTTTAAAAATGCAACTCACTTCCACCTTCCAGAGGACACCAGCTCACCAAACCAGTTTCCTTTGTGGTAACAAAACAATAAAATATGACATGTAGTCCATCACTAAAATCCTCTATAAACAGAACTAAATCAAGTGTCTAGAGAACAAATAGTAGAAAATTATTTCTCTGGCTCCTTTAGTTGGTGAAAAATATTGAAAATAGTGTACCATAGGTCTTCTACACATGTATAAAAAGAGAAAGACAGGCTGATGGACACCTCTGTAGACACTTGAGAGCCAGAAGAATCTCTTTCTAACTGGTACATGTATGCCTCTGGTGTGATTACTGAAGGTACAGAACTTTCATGGTAGAGTAAAAATCCATGGAAGATTTTTGTTAGATTTTTTGAGCGCAGACCACCTCTGAGTGCAGAGAAGAATTACAAAAGAGGAGTGAAGTCAGAGAAACAGTCCATCCTTCAGTTGTCTCAATTTCTCCATCTATATATTTGTGAAATGATAGTTGCTTTAAAGGCCCTTAGGTATACTTTCAGGACAAAAGTGTGGTTCTTACTGTTTGTGTAGCACATTAACATTACTAAAGAGGCTATGTTCTTTTTTGAAGACATCGATATGCAATAGTGAAATATTTAAACAGAAGTATGTTTAAAAGTAAAACCCCTTTGGCTAATTTAGAACACATTTCAAAGTAGCAATAGTACATTCTGCCACCTCAATTTGTATTACTAAGCTTTGACATACTTGAATACTTTGTACCATCGAATCTGGATGTAGAAGCAGAGAGTCCTGATTCCACAAAGGTCAGACTGAGAATGTGTGACTTTCTTCTAGTGGCTCAGCAGTCTTGGTATCTAGCAAAAGAAAACCCACATAGTGATTTGTGTTCACAGTTATGGATTAAAGGGTTCCTTATCTTGCTTGATTAGAGGGTGGCTTAGCCTCCCATAGAGAGGATGTGCTGATGCAGCTAAGGACTAAGACTTGTGTGATGGTTTTGGCTGGGATAGTTTAAATTTCTTCATGGTAGCTATCACGTATATATTTCATATCTGTCCAAAACCAGCATTGATAACACAGGGGCATTTTACTTATTGCTAATCAATCGGATATTACTGAGACTCACAGTCTTTTTGCCTCTCACCCCACCACACCAGCAAGTAGACTGGGATGCACAAGGATTTGGGAGGGACAGCCAGGACAGCTGACCCCCAACTGACCAAAGGGATATTCTATACCATATGACATATGGTCATATACAGTGTATAAAGGGAAGGGATGAAGGAGAAAGAGGAGACACTCTGAGCGGTGGCATTTGTCTTCCTGGGTGACTGTTATACCTGATGGTGCCCTGCTTTCCTGGAGATTGCTGATCACCTGCTTACCCCTTGGCAATGGTGAATGAATTAATTTCTTTGCTTTGCTTGTGTGCACAGCTTTTGCTCTACCCATTGAAGTCACTTTTTCTCAACACACATTTTCTTAATTTTACCATTTTTGTTCTCTGTCCCACTGGGGAGAAGTGAGAAAGTAACTGTGTGGGGTTTAGTTGCTGGCTTCAGTTAAACCACAACACCTAGATTCAATTACTTGTTCTCCTTAAAATAAATTAATAGCATGATAGGTACTCAAAACTAATAATCTATATGATACTAAATTGATGATAGTCAGTTTCATCATTGTTTATGGTGAAATCAAATCCTAGTTACAACTATCTTCTCAAGCAAAGCTCATAGCATTTATAGTAGGCTTCCATTTTGCTCTTGCAGGCATGGAAATGAGAAAGAGGAAAATTGCAAATTATGTAAATAGGAAATAGGTGAGTGCTATCTACATTAATTCATCAATACTGCTGTGTCTGCTTCATCTCTGTAGGAGTCTTTTTGAGTCTCTAAGTAAACTCTCGACTTAATTTTGTAGAAAATGTCCCAGAGTTTCCAACATCAGTATCTATAATATAGATACTAGCTTAGAAATACTTTTATGCAAGAAGCAAAAATTAAAATTTGTAGATCTCAATATTTATATGTAAATTAAATTTAAGGGGATTTATTAACAACACATAGAAAGTTGACAGTGAATGGAAGTGCATGAACATGCTAAGCTTGAATTAAAATATTAGATCAAAAATTTGCATAGTTGTTTGCCTTTGGGAAGTTGCAGAAGAGAAGGGAAGACTGAAATGTATGTATATGCATCCAAATGAAATTTTTATCTCAAACTTTAGAAATATTGTTGCACCATGAAAATAAAATATTGATTAAGAGGCTTTCAAATTTCTTCATCTCTCTGAAAATTAAGAGGAAGTAATATTTAGGGAAATTGTGACTCTCATTATTTATTTTTTTTTCTTTTTCATCCTGTTGTTCGAACTGTGATTTTGAGAAACAGTTTCTCCAAAGGTCAAGAGATTAATTGATATTTGATTAAATTTAAAAGAACTGAGAGTCTCTACAGTATTTCATGTGAAGTAACTGCAAGTTAAAGACTATCAAGGGACGGTGTACTGTTCCTTTAATCTATTGAAGAAAAAGTCCTCCAAAACTAAAGATTAGCATGAAAAAGCAGTGCCTGGAGCATAGATGACAGTTAGAAAAGTTATGTTAGCCTGAGAATTATGCATATGGAAAATAGAAATACAAACGATGGGAAAGAAAAAATACAAATGTTATAGCAAATCTCATATACTAACAATTTAAGTGATGTGCAGAGAATAGTAGGGGTTTCAATAAAAAAAAGTAGCATAAAAGATTTTCAAAATTTTATTGGAACTAAACAAATTTTTTTTTTGAGAATAATAAGTAAGTAATAATTTGTTATGTCTTCAGTCATTTTCTTTCTTACCAAAAATTTAACTCATGATCTCTTAAAGAGAATTGATGGTTTTGAATATTTGTTTCTTGAGGAAAAAAAAAAAAAATAACCATTTGGGAATAGGAAAATAAAGAATACATGCTCTTTAATATTCAGCTTATTTATGTCCTTAGTTTAAGCAGATGCACGTTGACAATTTGAATGCTAACTGTTGAAGCAAAAACACATTAGTCTTGCTGAGAAGTCTTTATAAAATAACAGAGATGGATGGGTTTGACTTAACAACATCATTAACAGAATCTTAGATTGGAAGGGAATCTTGGATTAGAATCTTGGATTGGATCTTCAAAGATTATTTGTGATATCTTCAAGTACGATTGCAGGTCCATATATATATTTATTACTATATCCAGTGTTATTATACGAATAATAAAAAGTCAAGAAATCCATCTGCAAATTGTTTCAAAAAGTCACACTCTAAAAGCAAGACCCTGTGTAACTTCCAGTTTGATTTTTAATACTGACCAGTTTATGACCAACTGATTAAATGTTTCTCTATTTATGCCTTCATTTAGCTAAACCACAAGCCTTTTTTTTTTTTCCTTTCTATTTGTGTTTTTCTTAAATGAAAAGAACTCTACTTGAGTGGTGATCTTAATAGTTTTGCAGATATTACTGGGTAGATTTAAACTTCTTTATTCACAACAAATGAAAATTCAGTGGATAATTCGAGAACACGTTTCCAGAATAGATGACTGTGCTCTTGCAGCAGTCAAAGACTGGTTTCATAATGAACTTCAGAGGAAATAGCCAATATATTTTTTTTTCTCTATTTGGGCTCATCAATGTTAAATATATATCCCATTTCATTGCCTTTTGACATTGATTTCTCTATATTTTGTTCAGATTCTACATTAATACTACAATTGTGATCATCATTACAAGAAACTGAAACAAACTATGAGCAAATATATAATGCCACATGGTAAGTTATGTATATCCTTCTGGTAACTAACAGTTAATTTCTCAGGCATGGCTGTGTGGTCACATCGGACAAATATGTGTATTGTAGTGGCAGCTGAAACAAGCAAAATGATAAAATTGTGGAAGAAAAAGAAGCAAAGAACAGCTACATATTCTGTTGTTAATTTAGTTTTGATGAGAATCTTCTCTGTTTTCAATGCATCATTACAAGAAACAGTAGAATTTTTCTCTTTGGAAAGTAGTCGATTAGAAGAATTCTCTGAATATATAGCAATATTTTTTCAATTGCAAATGCTTGAGGCAAATAAAACTCTAAACAATACTGTTTCATATCCTTTCATTTGAAAATAAAATATGAGCTGATGGCTATAGCATTGTTTCTGAGAAATCATCAGCCTTAAGGAAAGAATTAGCTTGTTAGTATTTATTTTTACAGCAAAGAGCTCCATATCCTTCAGGAAGTGCTGTTAGTACTTTCTGTTTTCATAACCACCATAACATTTCTCCAACCATTATTAAAAAAAAAAAAAAAAAAAAAAGAGAAGAGGCAACTCTTCCAAATGGAGGAAATATACAGCTCGTGTATCAGTAGCATGTCAATTCTTTCACTTAATTAATTGGAAATAAAGGAAAGAATATTGACTCATTCTCCTCTAAGATCCATGTGGAGTGCTGTGTTAAATGAAGACGTTCATGTACCTGGCGGTCCTGGTCAATGGCAAGTTGAATATGAGTCAGCAGTGCCCCAGCGGCCAGGAGGGCCAACTGTGCCCTGAGGGGAGCATCAGGCAAAGCATTGCCAGCCAGTTGAGGGAGGAGATTGTCCTGCTCTGCTCTGGACTGGGGCAGCCTCACCTTGAATATTTTGTGCAGTGTTGGGTACCACAATATAAGAAAGATATTAAATTATTCTAATAGAGTGTCCAAAGGAGTGCAAGAAAGATGGTGAAAGGCCTTGAGGGGAAGCCATATGAGGAGTGGCTGAGGACACTTGGTCTGTTCAGCCTGGAGAAGAGGAGACTGAGGGGAGACCTCATTGCAGTTACAACTTCCTCAT
>JAWWEE010000001.1:73062235-73145310 GCA_035221455.1 Xenops minutus
CGCCACTTTCCCTTCTTGGAGCTTCTCCAAGGTTGCTGGGCTTTGCTTTCTTGTTTTGACTAACATGGTATCTAATTTTCTTAGCTCTGGCACATGTTTCCCAGGCATGGTGTTCCAGCTGTTATCTGACCCTTAAGACAGCTGGCACAGGGTTAGAGGTTGTTAGCTGCTCTAAATGCAAGAAACTACCTAGAAGTATAAAAATCTACAAATTCATGAAAATCCTAAGGCATCAAGTGTTTGACTGTAGATTCCTCACGTATCCTAGTTAAAGCTTAACCACTAATTTAGGTGCAACAGATTCTTGCATAAGATAATTTTATATTTAAGCCATATGTACTGGAGAAGGGATATAATTAATGTTCCTTATGCTTGGCCAAATACCATAGCTGTAAACTGTACTTAAAAAGTGGGCATAATTTATTTTTCTTGCAGCTACCTCATTTTGAAAAGGATTCATCTAAGTATTTTAGAGGCATATTTTAGTCAATACACAATCCAGTCAGTGAGGCATATACAGAGTATATCTCAAATCAGATGTCACAACAGAAGTATGCAATATTTTGTTTGCTTTCTGGATCATTTTATGGTTCACCTGAGAGCCAAACAACTTCATCTAGGTAGGTATGAAAGCACTGGAGAACTTCCAGATCAACAGGGAAAGAGATAGTAAGTTTATGAAACATTAAGGGCTAAAGGATGTCAGTGTTTTTGTCTTTATCTTGGAAGGGTAAGGGCAGGAAAAAAGTGGATTACAATTTTGATTTTGAAAAGAAATTTTAAGAGAAAATTATCTGTATTTTGGAGATATCCATGACCTTTAGTGGTATAAGCCATTTTTCCCCCACAAAAAATATTACTTTATTGCAAACTAAGTATCAGTTAAACAGGGATCTCTAAATCTACAGATATAAATGAGAACACACCTGATAAACAATCCTGAAACCAGACTTTGAAATGAGATAATCAGGATGTGGAGTAAATATATAACAAACATAACCTGCAACTTGGAGAAATGATTTTTCAGTTAGTTCTCTATTCACACCTCTACATTCTGAGTTCCCCCTTCCAAATCCACTTCTCCTGCTGTTATAGCTATCATCACCTACAATTCTGATTCAAATGAATATTTTTTTTTTAAAGCTTGTATTTTTGATATACTGCACCTAATTCTAGGATGATCCCTGCCAGAAGGTTCTTTGTCATAATGAAATTTCTGAGAAAGCCATGGTGAGAACTGTCTTAATTACCTTTTACTTCACTGGAAAACCTGAAACTCTTCCTAAAATATTTCTTCTATTTACATTTAATTTATTTACTCTAAAATTCAATAAATGTACTTTTAGTTGTCATAAATTAATATAATTTAGATCATGTCTTTTAAAATTAACTCTTTTAAATTATATACAATATTTCTCAAGATCTGATGCATGAAAATATTCAAACAAGTGACATAGTTTGGATACCCGCCTTCTTAAATTAAAAACAATGAAATATCTGATGCTCACCCAAAAAGTAAGCCTGTGTGATCAAATCATAAGGTAAAAGAAAGACACAACTTTGATACAAACTAATAAATCCATTGAATTTGGATTCTGTGTTTAAAGTTTAATTTGGATTTAAAACTAAAACAAATAAACAAAAATGTTTAATAAATTAAAAAATAAACCCCAAAAAATCACAAAGCAACAACCCAAAGAAACAAACAAAACAAAACAAAACAAAACAAACTAAACCACAAACAACTCCCTAAAACTTAACCAGAACCCCAGAAAACTTTCAGGGTAGCTTATCTGTGCCTCCAGCTAAACAAAGCTCTCATTTTATCTCTATCAACAAAGGCAGCAACTACTCTCAGTAATTCACATGCTTACAGTTTACAGTTGTAAAATGTTCATTCCTATGTTCTTTTAAACATTGGCTCTTTGAAAAGAGGAGATCATTTTCCTCTTTTAGATCAAAAGGGCAGGAAACTGTGTATTGAATTTCAAAAAAATCTTTCTGCTGCAGTGTAAGTAATCACTAAATGAGAAGCCAATGGCTTCATTCAGTTGATATTACTGACATCAGCCTGTTTACACACGAAACTGAATTACCTCTTGTACAATATATCTGTGTAACTCCAGCAAAATAGCCATAGTTGAGACTTGTTTCACTGCAGAGTCAGATATTAACCAAAGTGCCTGTAAATGCTCTTTGCCTACTGTTCTTCAGCTGGTGCTAACAGAAATAGGAAAAAAACCACTGCACACTTTAGTTAGAAATTCACAAGCTACTGGAGCAAGCACAGGAGGCAGTGACAACTGAGGCATTCCTCTTGTCAGTCTTGAAACAACAGGGCAATTGAGAGCAAAGATCATGGTATGATGATCTCACTGTGACCATAATTTAGATTTTTGTTTTGTGTATGCCTGAAAGAGAACATTTATGGCTGAGAAAAAAATTAGTGTGAGAGAAGAAATTATTTTTGAATAAAATATTTCATGCAAGTTCTCCCTTTTTCTTAAAACTGAAGTCATCTTCAAAGTCACATAGTTAAACTTCTAATGTAGGCTAAGTGATATGAGCATTAAGTAATGACTACAGAAACACAGAAATGCCATTCTGCCATTTGTCAGAAAAACAGAACTTCTCTACATTTTAATTAAGTTAGGGAATTTGGCATGCACCCTTGTACTTTTTTAATAAATATCTTTTTATATTGAAATTTCCATACTATAAAAGTGACTTATTTTCAGGTAAGCCACACCACAAAGTAAGCTAGCAGAAGTCCCTTTTCTCCAATTACATATGTATTTGGAGATAAAACAAACAGAAAACCCCCCTGCCCGGCAATCCAGTACTTGGTCTGCAGCAGTGCTGCTGTTTTCTTTGGATCTTGCATCTTCTTTCTCATTGTCAGTCATAAATTGTTGATCTTTTTAAACTGTGGAGTTGTATAACATTATTATGTAAATCTTTCCTTATCCTCTGAAGCAGCAGACCTCTGCTGAGAAGACAAGCAATACTGCAGAATTCTCTGACAAGATTTGAGCACTTGAGACATGACCTTCGGGTGAATACATTTTAACCAGGAAATTTGATTATTATGCATAGGACCATTAGGGACTTTGCTTGATTTAAAAAGGCATGGAGCACCTCCAGGTTAGTAGTTCCTATCTTGGAAAATTCTGCTCTGAATTCCTGAAGTTATATCATGCCAGGTTTGTCTTTCACACATAGGCACAGTAACAAATGCGGTTCAGGGCTCAGACAACCTGTTGAGCAGTTCCACCCATATGACTGACTATGCTAAGTCCATCAATTTTTTGTGCAAGACATCATCCTCAGCTGCTGAAACAGAGGCTGAGAAATGCATCTCACTGCGTTGAAATAATTCTTGAGGTTTAAAAACCACATTTCAGGCAATGCTCAGCATATACAGTGAAGAGGCGAAAAGATGTGATAAGAAAGCAGTTCTCAGACTTGCCCAGCTCATTATCTTACATTTTTGATTCATCCTTCAGAAGCTGAATGGCTTGAGACAAAGCTATATAATTCTTGACATCTGATTTAGGTTCAGCCTTCCTCTAGTCCTTATTAGTGCTACTGTTCCTTGCTTGACAGGGTAACAAACAACTTAGATTCTCCCATAATTCATTCCAAAGCATATTAACCTTAAAGACATTTATCTGAAGTGAGTGAATTGGGAAAAAAGACTTTTCTTTTCCCCTTTGTTTGACAAAGTAAAGCTATGATGTTTATCCTCATGCAGTCTGTACTCTTAACTGATTTTAAAAGAAGAGAAGAATACATCAAATTCATCTGGAGGCTTCAGCCAAATCAAATAACTGTCATCTCATAAAATCTGCTTTTAGGGTCTGATTTTTAATTTGCTATTAGAAAATCTTAAATTGTCCATTTAAAACACTACTTAGGGGAAAAGAAAAAGTCAAATGAATGATTTTGTAGAACTTAATTGCTGAGGTTATAATTATGTCCTCAGAACATAATTATTTAGAACTTTTGCTGTAGTGGATCTTCTGAACAGGAAGAATTATTAAGAATCTGAATTAACAAACATCAAGCTTTTGACAGTTTTAATATAAAACTTTGGAGAACAGAGAGAGTCAAGTTAAGGCCAGGACTTGGTAGCTTAACATGCTCATTTCTTTTGGGCATCTGGGAGTGTCAGTAGCTTTGCAAAAGACAAAAGCCTCCATGCATAATCCCTAGAATTATTAATATGCATATTGATGACTAAAAGATATTAGAAGCTTTTCAAACTAGAATTAATGTTAGCATCATGCCAAACTACAAAAGGAAGCAGGTTTGATCATAAGAGAATGACACAAAGCACAGTCTAAATAGTCTACTCAGTAAGAATATTACCTATAAAGTTGCAAGACCATAAATGCTCTGCATCTGAGTATGAAGATTTCCATTAATTTTCCAGTAGCTCTTCCTAAGTGTCTCAACAGAACTGAGCAATTACAATATACAAGTAGGGGTATGAATAAGGTCCCTGACTTAGGAGAAGTAAGAGAGAGATTGTCACTGATGAATACTGTGGAAAAGCAGAAAATAAAATTAAATTGTACACATTAAAATAAAATATATTTCTCATTATATGGAAAAAAATAAACTTTATTGATAGAATAGCATGGCCTGGCAAAAACTTATGGAAACTGAAATTAGGATTTTACAATTCATATGCCAGCTTTAGTACCTAATTCCATGCTTTTATTCTCTAATTACCTAAGGTCTTATTTTGTTTTGCTACTTCAAAAGTCATTGTACTTCTGTTCATTTTAGAAGTGGTGTTAAACAAATTCACAAATTCACAAGCTGATCTATGAGTTGAAAATGAAAATCACTAACTGCTGTGGTTCACCTCATGTCCTGGACACTTTTTAGAACAGAATGGGATATTCCTTGGAAGAATTTTCTTTACTGTCTACTAGAGGGAGCCTAAACACCTTTCTCAAGATAATTTCTGTAAAACTACAGTAGAAAGGATAGGTAAATCATGTTCATAAAGCCTTATACTTTTTTTCAGGACTCTAAGGGAAAGATACTCCTCCATTCCCTTTTGAAGATTCCCCCAATATCAAATTAGGGGATCATCATTCTTGCCACAGCTTTTCTATCTATATTCTTTAATGAATATTTGACTATTCCTACAGCCGACTAGCATTTTTTTGTAGGTTTACAATAAAACACTGAAATGAGATTCAGCCACAGGATTCTCATTAATATATTCTGGTTTTCAAAAGTAGGAAGAGTTTCACTTCCACCCAGATTGCTGGGTAGGAATAGTCAAGGTATGTATGGTATGTTGGCCCAAGGCTGTTTAGTGCTTGGGTTGTATAGGGTCTGAAAAAGAAGAATATAAGTATAGCTAAACTAGCAGTGATTTATATGCTATTTAATTTTTTCTTCAGTTTCTCAAGGATAACATTCCAAGCCCTAAGTGGTAGGAAAACAAAAACAAAAACAAAAAACCAAACCAAACCAAACAAAAAATTACATCAGAACAAGAATATCATTGAAGCCCAAGTAAAGAAACATGCATAACCTGAAGTTATTTAATTATATTTGAGGTATTGTACATATTCCTATCAATTGTCAAAATAACTTATAATAATAATTATTCCTTATATTTCATACTTATATTGAAATAAGTTATGCTGGGTAGAAGGGATTGTTTTCCATAAAATTAGATGCCGGAAAATTTAAAATATTTTTTGCAAGCCCTACTTTTACTCTTTTAGGAGAGAAACCTAATATTGCCTTTCCTTCAGTCCTTCTTTCATCCAAAATCTACCAAAAAACTTTTTTTCTTTGCTAAGTGCATCTTGAAATATCAAGTGCCATAAAAAAGACCCTGAAATATATTACTGAAATGGAAGAACTCTTTCATTTTTCAGAAATTTGTCACTGGAAGATTAGTTCAAAACAATCATATCATACTTTAACCTTTGACCTTTCTTTGCTGATGGAATGCTTTTTCTTTATGGCTTATCTACAAATGAGACTTGTACTGACCCCAGTACATCATGTCTGCCTTATTACTGTGAGTTAATAGTAGTCTGAGGACTCCTTTTTTTCTCAGCTCCACTGTTTATTCATTTTACCCAGAGGTCAGTAGTTGCTCAAACCATCAGTAACTGCTGAAAACATGTTCACATTTTCTTTTTAACCAGCTGCTGATTCTGAGACAAAAGACCTTATATGGAAATCTTTACCAGTGAAGAGCTATTAAAAAAATTAGTTTCCAAGCATATGTTAGAAGAATAATATAAAGTTTGACAGCTTTATTTTCTAAGCTTTGGACACTGAAGAATTGGACACTGTTCAAAAAAACAAAGGTATTTTACATAGAAATGGAATAATAATACAAAGCATGGCTGACTGGTGTATGTACAATGTAGAATGATATCATTAAATGAGTTATCTGTTTTTTTCCAAAAGACTATGTTCAAACATTATTTATTTATTTAATATTACAGATGGAAGAATAAGTGAAAATATTGTTTTCTACTATTTTGGACAATTCTGAATGGATGAACCTGCCTTTAAAATGTAAAAGTTAAAGGAAAATGATTAAAGGGCTTATTTTTCTATTGAGGCCACATAACTGAAAATTCTTTCTGTTTCTGCAGTTACACGTTTACTCATTTTAAATAGTGAAGGAAAATATCTTCACAACGATAAGCTGAATAACAAGGTTATGTAAACCATGTAAATTATGGTTTCGCATGTAAATCAAAGGGAAGAGATTTTAAAACTATTCCTTCAATGCTAAAATAACTGCATTACTCTGGATCACATGAGGCTAAGTGTATTACTTACATCTCATTGAAAGGTCAGACTAAATACCCACAGGCATAGAATCCCTCAATCCTAAAACTGTCTGAAAAGTTGCCTGAGTAAGGACTTTAGCTTTCAGTTTTATGCTGGGGACATACTTAATAGATGGATTCAGCAAAAAGTTCTATGTCTATCAATTGGGACACAGATGAAAAACATCTAAGAGCCCACATTCGAATGGCTCCTAGGAGATGAGTGTTCTGCCCCTCTTCATGTGTTTTTAAGGCCACCAAAGTAAAAAGTGCCTCTGCCCAAGTGGAGCATGATAATCACTAATTGTCCCCATAAGACCCCAGAGTAGGTTGTTTAGTGCATATGTAGCACATCAGTTCAATCAGGGCCGCGGCAGGAGGGTGCTGCATCAGCAGGAGGCATTACTTTCCAGGCTTCTGCTTTAGCCCAATTCAGCAGCACAACAGCTATTTCCCCTGAAGTTTCTTGTCTCATACATATTGCCTGTGTTAAAAAGATGGGCTTATGAAATAACCAGAGCAAAGAAATTCTCTTCCAAAAACGCATAGCCGATAGTTTACTTTATGACCTGAAACAAGATTCTCTGTCTTCTTACATGTTTATTTTCATTGACTTATTATATATCCTTAGGTGAGGAGAAAACTGACAGTCCATGGACTACAAAATATTTTATCTGTTTAGAAGTGCTGGTTTACTGAAATCTGAACACTTAGGAATGACATATATTTTAGCAAAAGTGAAGGGCTTTTGGTTTGGTTTGGTTTTGGGGGTTTATAAGAACAAAAAAGAACTGCAGAAGTGTCGGCATTTTGCTAGTACTCTGATTCTAATGAACTTCAAACTGTTTTCTTTAACTCTTAACTTTAAAACATCTGTCATAGCATCCAGAAAGTTTTTAATTCATATGAAAAGCATTTTCTTTCAAATTTTACTCTGGAAATCTTTGACATTTAATATTTATTTCAAAGAAAACACAGAATTGGCAAAGACAATCCAACTCTTATCTGTCAACTAGGGGAAAAAAATAATATGTGCACATTATACATACATGCACAAACACATATTTTGAAGCAACTGTGCAGAGAAGGACTCAGGGGCACTGGTAAATGAACAACACCAGATGATGTCTAAATGGGCACTTGCAGCTCAGAAAGCCAACTGTATCCTGAAATGCATCAAAAGAAGCATGGTCAGCAGGTTGAGGGAGGTGATTCCACCCCTCTGCTCTTGTGACACCCCAGCTGGAGATGTCCAGCTGTGTCCAGCTCTGGAGCCCTTAATATAAGAGGACATGGACCTGTTGGAGTGAGTCCACAGGAGGACCACAGCATGATCAGAGGGCTGGAGTGCCTCCCCTACAAAGACAGGCTGAGAGTTGAGATTGTTCAGTCAGGAAAACAGAAGACTCAGAGAAGACTTTATAGCAGCTTTTCAGGACCTAAAGGGGGCTTATAAGAAAGCTGGAAAAGGACTTTACACAAGGACAAAGGGAATGGCTTTAAACTGAAAGAAGGTATATTTAGACGACATATAACTATGAGAGTGGTAAAACATTGGAACAGGTTGCCCAGAAAACCTATGGATGATCTATCCCTGTAAGTGTACAAGGCTATGTTGGATCGGGCTCTGAGAAACTTGGTCTAGTGGAAGGTGTCCCTGCTCATTGCAGAGGTCATGGAACTAGATGGTCCAACCCAAATCAGTCTACAGTTTTATGAACCTATGATTCTATAAAAATAAAAATGTAAAAGAAGATTCTAGCCTATTCTTTTCATAGACTAAATCATCTGTCATTCTTACTGACTACTGCTGGGGCAACAGTATTGGTAAAAAACAAAAGCAGAACCAGCAATGGCATTTTCAGTACTGGGTTATGCAATTTTTTCAGAAATTTCAATTAATATACCGTAATGATAAAGTGTATGAGAATTGTTTACACACCCAGTTTTTCCCCCGAGGAGCTGCAAAGCAGAATTATAAGCCACATGGAGACAAATTGTAGGATCCCTGACAGAGAGTGAATTGTCTTGTCAGTCTCACAAGTCTGAGGATTGCAATCAGAGTCTCATCAAATGTAATTTCTATTCCACTTTGTACATCAAATGCCTCTACTAAAATTCCACATTCTACTGTGGCTGAACGAACTTGCTCCTTCTGGACAACAGCATTCCCTGAGCCTTCCAGTACTCTGAAAAGATAACAAACCTTTCCGTAAGAATTGAAAGTGAAAGATAAGATAAATTCAGGAAATTAAGCAATTGTTAGTGTGGTGTTTTTGCCTGTCTAACTGAAAAGTGAGAAAGACAGATTTCTTCAGATGGTATTAAGCATCCTTTCATTCAGATCAATGTACTCTTTGGTCAAATGGTGGGCAATACTCGATATTAAGTTTAATTGCAAACAAAGACCAAAACAATTACCAACAATACGAAATAAGGCAGCCTTTACACGCACAGTAATTCCAAAATGTAACTTGAAGTGGATGTTGCAGGGATCCCGTGACAGGAGTTAGCAATGTTGAATTTCACCTTCAATCTAGCTGAGCACGGGTGGCTAAGGACTATCTTGCAGTTCATGTGAGGTCAGGACCAGCACATGTATGTTTGTGTTTCATTTATTAGAAAATGAAAACTGTGATTTCTTGGTGATCCTAACTAGTTCTGATTTGATAATGTCTAGATTAGTATTTAAGTTCATGTTCAGCAGCAAATGCCATGATGGTCTGACAAAGCCTTTGAAACAAATTGCTTTACTCTGCAGCAACTTGCCACCAATGGCAGTTCTGTCTTATATGAAGAGCTCTCAGCAATGAATTTCCTCTCTGAACACAGTAATTCTGTGGAAGTCTGTGCTTTTAATCACACCCAAGAACTATTCTGTTTCTCAAGCAATCTTACACAGATAATTCCTGAAGAAACTTGTGCACATTATATTAAAACTGCATTTCTCCATACAATTGTATATAAATACTTAAACATTTATAAACAAATATAACCATTAAACATGTAAATAATAATGAAACAAAGAAATAATAGAAACAAAGAAATAAAGAAGTATTCACTGAAAATAGAAAACACAACCAAGGGAAAACTATGGTAAACTGGATTCCAGATTTAAAGCAGATATTAGTGTAAGGGTCAAAAAACTAACTTAATGTTATCCTAAAAGACAAATCCTTAATATTCTGTGATTATTTAAACTTGAAAATCACATGTATTAATGTATGAAGATGTATTTTCAACAGCTGCAATTTTTAGCATGCAGAGAGTTTGAGTTTCTCTTATGTCACAAACCAACAATTTTGATTGATAGCTTAACTAATTTTGCATTTCATCCTAACATACAGCTGTTTAGATTTCTGGAAGTTTTTACTTAAATTTAGTTTCTACTAGAGTGGAAGTGTGAAGAAGATACTCTAAGTGTGGTATTTCTTAAAATAACATATTTTTTAAAATGACATATGGAATTTTAAATGACATATTTTTAATTAATTCACATCATACGTAGCAGTCCTAAATTTTCAGAATCTTTTCTTCAGAAGTTAACATCCTTGGTTTAGGGAAAATGCAACATGTGCAACATATGCTCATTTATAACAAATGGACTTATTTAAAGCTTGTATTGACATCTTTTTGACATTTGACATACAATATGCATGAGGATAACATTCAGATTGCTAATTTATGGATGAAAAAGTTAGAAGAAGGACAATTGAAGGTTGCTCTGGTAATGTTAAATCATATATGTTCTTTTATTGAATGTGTTGAAAAATAAGTTTAGCTGTCTTCCAAGACATTGACAACCAGGAGATATTTTCAAAGTGGTCTTGATTTGTCCGAAGAAAGCATATAGTTCTACTACAAGTATGTTGTTGTTTTTCAGTCAGTCGATTCTGCCAATACCTATTTATAAACAATGATCAAAGCCTTATGAGATTAATCAAAAGGAACAAAATGCACACTGAAATTATTTAAGTTAATTATACCAAGCAGAAACTTGGCTGAGAGGGTCAAGTATCTTAATATGTACTCAAAGTGTTCAGTATTCTGGAAGGAAATTACTTTGATCTTTGAAAAATTTCATAAAAGAGGAATGAATATCACTATCTGCATAATATATATTTTTACAATATGAGCATTTTCACTAAAATATTGTAATAGAGGCCTGGAACTTCATAAAAACAAATTAAACTATTCACAAGAAGCTTACTGTCTTGTCACCTAAGCAGAATGTTACAGACCTACAAAACTCAAAAAAATAGGCTGAAAATCGTAAAGTGTTCTTTCTAGAAAAGGTTTATGTCTGCTACAAATTAGTTGCCTTATAGGCCCAAATTGCAAACATTGAAGGGAAAAGAGTTGCCTGTTATTTTTATTTGCTTCCAATGTACATATTATAGCTCTGTATTTACATAAGAGAATAAATACACTCAGTACAATACATAAAACAATAAAAAAACAATTGTATGTGATTTGTTCATTTAATTCTAAGGAATAGCTGAAAAAGATAAAATGTTATTGATCTTTTTGCATTTATAAAATGCCAATGCACAAAACACATTTTCACTCTGTTTCCTTAGCTATTATCAGCCATGCAGCCCCATATGTCACCCAAAATAATCACAAATTTTCAGCTTGTTAGTATTTCAGTGCTGAGGGGGGAAAAAACAAAACAAAACAAAAAAAAAACCTCAAAATTCCATAGTGAAAAGCCTTAGGAACCTTCAAAAGTAAAATTTATTTTTATTTTATATATATTAAATGGTTATCCTAAAAACTCCATTCTGGATGCCTGACCAGTTTTAAGCTGAAATGTTGAGATTTAAATTCCAGGCAGCCTGAAATAGCTGTTGAGTCAGTAGTATCCTGCTTAGAATCACATTCAAACCTCCCAAGTTAAGGTTTAGACTGAAAACCAAACACCTAAGCAAATACTTTGTCAATATGTCTCCTCTTCTGCCCATATCGGAGACTCTCCACAGATTTCTTTGCTTAGGGGTAAAACTGCATCTAGTTTTTACCCTAGATAAAAACTAAGAGTAGTTACATAGTTAGATGCCTCAAAGAATTGCCCAAATAAGCAGTTTGAACACCATGGTCGCTACACATTTAAAAGTGGAATTCAACTTCAAATTCAGACACCTAAACATGAATGTCTAAAAAGGAGTTTTCTACATGTGCTTTAGCTATTTAAGTAGCTAAGTCTTAGATCATTAAATCCAAGAAAGCTTTTTAGAGGTGCAAGAGTCCCTGTGTACTTGATCAAAGTTAGTTATGTCATTCCTAGTGATTAGAAGACATGCACTCGTGGAAAGTTTTAGGTCTTCCTTCAGCGGTGTCAAAGTGTTGCAATTTCAAGCTTGATTTTGTGAGGGTGGTGACTTTTACATAAGCAATTTCTAGTCTCAGCAACTTAAGATATTGTGTAGCAAATATATTCAACAGTTAGAAGAGCTAATGGGCCTTAAGGGTTTGGGTTTTTTTGTTTGTTTTGTTTTGTTTTGGGGTTTTTTTGTCCCCTTAGACAGACTAATACAGAATATTTTTTGTATGTGCATTATTTGTAGATATTAGTCTTTAAAAATGCTAATTAAAATAACTCCTATAGGAAAATATGTTGCCAACAACTTTTTTGAGATAGGAAATATAAACAAAACTCAGCCCTAAGGTAATACTGCAACACATTAAAACTAAGAGGAAAAATATGTTTCTTTCTATAAGTCACAGTTTCAGTCCTGAAAATTATTTCTTTTTCTTTCCCCCAAATATCATGTTAAATATCATTTCATGATTTCACTTGAAGAATCTGATTCACAACAGAGAATTCTGTAAGCTCGGAATTCCTGTTTTTTTGGGGGTTGAGGGTTGTAGGGCTGAGCTGGAAAGAATTTGAATCTTTAAAAAGAGCAACATTGAATTAACAAGATAGGAAGAGTTTTCTTCCATGAGTTCCTGAGACAAAGATTTATCACTTGCTTGTTGAGTCTGACTGATTGTGAAAAGAAACAAGCAAGTCCACCTCAGAGACAGCACATCTTCACAATTTACTGTGACATCCTGACTTTCAAAGTTTTAAGTCAAGTCTTCACACAAGAGCCTTATGACTCTGCTTTCCAGAACTCAGTCTCAGAGTTTAAATGAATGCCAGAAGTGAAGCTTCAAATTTTCAGCTGGAACTGGACCAATTAAATTATTTGTCTTGATTCTGCCTTTAAATTTCAAAGTGTCTTTACGTTTCTGTTAGCTTGTTTTAGTGGCTTCATAAGAAGTTCTGCTTACTGTTAATGGAACAGGTTTTGAGGCTTTGTTAGCACTCCCATTCTGTTTCATGAACTGAATAGAAGTTTCTGGGGTGCTTTGATCAACACAGAGGATTTTCAAAAGATTTTTTTTGTGGATTATAGGGCTTTAAAAACAAGCCTTTGCTATATGTGCTGCAGAGCCAGAAAGATGAGATTTTTATGCATCTGAATTAGAATGGGGCTTCGTGAGAGCTCAGCCATTGAAGCCTGCAGAGATTCTCTTGAGAACACTTACAGAAAAATTATTTTCCTCAAATCACATGCCTTTTATGGTTGAATACTGAGAGTCTGATTTTATTTCCTATGGAAATCAGGGTCAATGTGAAAGCTCTCCTTTTTTTTTTTTTTTTTTTTTTTTTTTTTTTTTTTTTTTTTTTTTTAATGTTTAGCGTATGACAATCCCTGGAAGGTAGTTTCTCAATGTCTCCTAAATCCCTGTAGGGGATACTGTGGAAGGCAGAGATACAAAATAATTGAAATAAAAATGAATTTGCTTTTTCTGCATATTTTTCTGCTTCCTAAAGATAAATCACTCAGTATTTTCTGATTTTATAGTTATAAGGGAGACACAGAGCATATACTATATTTAATTTTTCGCTGAGCTTATGACTTTCAAACAAATGATACTTTGCCTTCAAATTATCTAAAGCGTATTATTTCTGTACATTTTCACCCCATCTATAATCCTAATTCAAAATTATAATTCTGTCCTGATATTAAGAGGATTCTGATCAGGTGTGATCAGAAACCTTTTAGTGAAGTCATCCCTGAGACGAAGTTTCTCAGATGTGCTGCTGTTTGTTGCTGTGACTTTGGAGAGTGACTCCACTTCGAAGTTCTTTGCCAGGAGTAAGGATTTCACCATAGTGTCTATGTCTTTTCAGCAAAAAGTCAAATTTTGTTAGTACTAGACAAGAGGGAGGAAGAAGAAGTAAGAAAATTAACTCAAATATATCAAATAGCTGAAAAAATATTGCTTTTTGAGGCTTTCTTTGAATTATCGTGCTATATGAATTGAGCAACCTATAATAATGATGATGATGATTAGAGTTTTACACTGCAAAATTTACATAATAATACATAATGCAGAAAATCTTGTGTCTTTAGGGCAATGATTTTGTTTTTACAAAAGGTGTAACTTTCAGAAAGTAAATACAATATAGTGAGGGAGGAAATAGAGGAAAGGGGGAAATTGTTCTTGCAAGTAGTTGGAGAAAATAAAGGAATTCAAGTTTTTATTTTAAAAAATCCATCTTTTTTTTTTTTTTTTTTCTTTCATTTCAGGGGTTATTCTCTAAAAATTTCATCAGAATAATAATTTTAAAGCAACTTCTATGGTAATAACCATGTCTCAGGTTAATAAACTGCAATGCTGAAGACAGAGTTCTGGATTCATAGTTGATTTTGAACATAAATACTATATCAAATATATTTAAATTACAACATAATAATAAACATTTTCTTACTTCAAGTTTACTCATGTAAGGTGCAGTTTAAACTTTTGAACGGACCTTTATGTCTGCATTACTCTGCCTGGTGCAAAAGTTTCAGTAGCTCGTTGTTTTGAACTTCCCCCTCAGAACAGTATCATAACTAGGAACCCAGATTAGAGAACTCTGGTTCAGCTTTGCATTGTGTTTACTATAGATTCTTTTATTGGGAGTCCCTAGCTCTGACTCTTATTCAGCTTTTTATGTATGTAGTTGACTATGTGAGAGGGAAGCCAATGAAGCATGCAACTCCTAAAGGAGAGAACTCCAATGAAATAATCACAGTTTATACTGCGTAGGATCTTTTTACACTCTCTTTCAACTCATTAGTTTTCCAGAAGCAGACTTTAAAAAGCTTAGTATTTTTTCTTTGACATAGGTAAATTATTAAACTGACTTCTTAATAGAAACAGTAATGTAACATGGGCCATTTGAACCTCCAGTCAAAATTTGATACATAAATTAAGTACTATAAAAGATGTTTAGAAACATTTTCTTTCCCAGTCATTGATTTGTAAGTTGTATTTGTTTATTTTCACTTTATGTAGACACTTGTAAGTAACTCTGTTTTTAGCATGTATTTAATACCCCAAGTATTTATCACTCATTTACATCTGCCACACATAGACCATTTTTTGTGATTTTGTGGTTATCTTATTAAAATACTGTTGTTCATATCCTGTTCAAAGTTGGGCTTATAATTTTCAGAAGCATTTTAGAGTATTGATACCTGAGAAAAGCCTGAGCAAGCTGAGTTTCTAGACATTAAAAGCAGCATCATTATTCCTGTCTTAAGTCTATCAGCAAAGGTGTATGTTAGTGATTTCCTTCAGAAAATTCACTCAAGGTTGGCAATACTTTAATCTTCAGCCAGAACAAAAGTTTTACTTTGAGCAGATTTTAGTGTGGGCAGACCAATACTTTCCTTGTGTCTTCCTAATGCTTTTGGAATTCATAACATTATTTAGGCTTTCAGTTAGAAAAATAAAAGGAAACCCTTTTCCTTTCAAGGATTTCTTCCATTAAACTACTTGAAATTTTGGCTCACACTATGAAGTGAGAATTCAATCAAGTAATGGATACACTTGTTTATACTTTGAATGAGTAACTGGATGAATTTCCAGTTCACTGTTCAAGTGAATTGAAGGCAAATTTGCCAGTTGGTAACATTTTCTATCAGTTGGCATGGGGTAGTGCATGGTATCAAAGCGATGCCTGGAAAACAAGCAGTGCTGTTGACTTTAAAATAACAGTTTTACAGTTTAAAAGGCTATGAAAAGACCTATTCTTCTCTTGACTCAGTTCAGAGAGCTCTCTCCAGGCCTGAAACAGTAACTGTTTCTCCTACTTTCATGCCATTGTCAGAATTAAAATCTTCCTCCTTTTTAATTTGAGAAGTAAAAATAGTTTCAATACCACATCAGAAGGCAAGTTCCACTCAGGAACATAATGAACTCTATTTTCTTTCATGGATATATTAAAGATAGCTAAAAAAGGCTAATAGTGATAAAGAAAAAGGATATGAGCTGCTTCCTATGCAACTGACATCAAAGAGTGATTTTGAAACTAAAATAAAAACTACAACGCATATCTCTTAAAGTATTTTGGGGTGTGGGTGAGAAAGCAAGGTTTTTGTTCTACAGTGACACCAAAATAAAACAAGTCTCAACTGATCTATATTTGATTGTTGGATGGGTAATTCAAAGAGGTTCATTATTGACTTCATAACTCAGTGCTACTAAGGATCCTTTGTGATAAATACTGAAAGAGTGCTGGTGTGTATGTGTTTGCTTTTCAGGGTAGTAAATATTGATGTACACCTTAGCTACAGAATATGTAAAGGCCAGGCCTTTGATTTTCTTTCTTATGAAGTATGTGCAGGTGTGTCTATAAGGTCATTACTTTCTGTAACATATGATGTGGCAGTTAATGATGTATTACATTCTGCTTATACATTGTAACTGATTTTATTGTCTAGATTATTTTTGATGGAAGTGGTTTTGTAAATATGAAATGGCAAAACAAAAAATATAGTGTAACATGCTGCCTGATATTAATCGGAAGATCAAATATTTGGGTGTAAATGTACAAAATTAGTATATAATTGGTGTATGCTTCAGGGTGAAGATCTCAAAAAAAATAAATTAGGCCTCTTGCAGCATCTTCACCTTCTATTTGCTTTGCTAGAGATTCTAACAATCATAAAGATACTATCTTTTTTACTTTGATCATACTTTATAACTTTAAAAGCTCTCTTTCTGGTTACATAGTCCTATGATGCTGTAAATATATAGACATGTATGACTGTATGAATCCATTTAATTTGTTCTATGTGAAGTATATAATTATATTATGTAACCAATCAAATCTGTGAAGAAAAGATATTTTTACTGAAGGAAAAACTTCTGCATCATGCCTATAGGCATCTCAATATGAACAAATACAAGCACTTGCTTGGAACATGAAGGAACATTAGCAGGATTCCCTACAGAAGCCAGCTTGGACACATCTAATAGTGGGATTTGTCACCCAAGCAGGTCATACAATAGCTTCCTGGATCCTGTAACAGCAAATCTTCATGGTGGCTAAAATCAGACTCTGTCTCCGCATATATGGGTAAGTAAATATCAAGCACAAGTTTTATGCTGACAAGGAAATATCAGATACAAGTTTCAGGAAAAAATAAAAGGCTTGGACTCAGGGAAGGCAGGTTTCTTTTCATTACACTCTTTTCTTGAAAGAAGAATTGCATTTTATGCTCACTGAGCCAAGTGAGAGAACAATATAAATTCAATAAAAATAGCCCAAATCTGTGCTATAGAACTGTAAATTCAGGAGATTTTCTATTAATTATTTAAAGTTGTTGGATTAACCAATACATAGTAAAAGTTGAAGCTGCTGTGATTTTTCTGCTTGAATAGTGTTTCCATAAAATCTTTACAGATAAAATCAAATTTCACCTGTGATGCATAATGAAATTTTGAAATTTATTCAGGAAAAGACTATTTCTGTTCTAAGTCAGTCTTGTTGATTCTAAATATAGTTTACAAAATCTAATCTTCTGAAGCGTTCAAAGGAAATAAAACAGTTCAAATACTTATGCCTTGAAATTACTTCAGAGGCTTGGCTAATATGAGTAGAAGTTTCCATGATATACACATACATTTGCTATCCAAATGAGAAACTCATTAGAAAATAAAAAGCACATGCTGGAGCAGTCTGCAATACATTTCTTTTTATCACAAAGTATTTGACTATGCCAATCATGTAATTGTATCTCGATCCTTCCCGCAACAGTTCAGATGTGTCACTGTACAGACATTCATGTACTTGTTGACTAAAACAGAACTACTCCGAGTGCAAAATTTAAACCCATGCTTATATTAATGTAGGACCAGATCTGCTGTAGAGGTTAACAATGAAGGTTCAGAGAAATATAAACAGAGTAACTTGGGAGTCATATTCTAAGTGACAGTAAGTATGAGTTAGTACATGTGATGTCAGCTGAAAAGATTTTGAGATTTGATTGTGAACACTCCAGATACCTTTTAAGAAAATAAAAATAAAATAAAATAAAAAACCAAAACAAACAACAACAACAAAAAAAAACCAACGAAAAAACCAACCAACCAAAAAAAACAGCACCTGAAGTAATGACAGTAGCTCTCAAACAACCAATCTGCAGATGCAAAAATTAGCAGTGAAATTTTTGCTCTGTCATTTTTAGAAATGACAAAAAGCTTATATAGATATTTGCTATTGATGATCAAAGTAAGAAAGAATTAAAAGAAAAATCTTAAAAGATGTACATAGGAATGTGCAGGTAATCATGGTTTCTGTGCTACACAGAGGAAAAATAAATGCTGGAATAAATAAAGGACTTCTATAAATCACACAGAAAAAAAGTCACAAGGTTATTTGGAGAGCAAGGTAATCAAACAAATCAGAGAAAAAAAAAATTCTGATAAATTCTATGAAAAGTGAAAAGAGAGTGAAATGTGCAATATCAAAAAATGAACATAAAAATTATTTTAAATATGAAGCTAGTAATTTTTGATAACTTTCAACAATATGATCCTGTTTTAAATTAAGTTATGAATACAACACAACTGACTGAAATATTTAACTACAGATGATTTATTGCTCAGATTTTAGACTGTGTGAAATATGCAAACTTTTTTTTTAATGAGTAATCTGTACACATAATTTACAAGTTATTGGAATGAAAAATAAGTGTTCTAACTTTCAAAAAAAAATTGGAGATTTTTAAATTTAAGGTCATTTCTAAATCTTACATTTACAGGGCTGATCCTATTTAAAAAAAAAAAAAAGATATTTTAGGTTCTGATTATAGAAGCTTTCTGTATTTACTTCTCAGTATTATAATTGTTTAAAACTCTTTATCACCATGACTCCAAGGTGTCTATCCTGTTTCCCAGTTTCTTTATTGCTTCAGACATATCTGCACCTGTCTCACATGAAGTGATTTCCTGTCTTTCTGATGACAATGTCTGCTGCTGTAAGAAAATAACCTGAATATAGGTATTATCACTAAAGTATATTTTTTTAACCTTTAAAATACATTTAATTCTATTTACCAAACATGCACGATATTATGATTTAATTTAGGAATTCAAATGCTTTGCCTTAAAGTGCATTTTAGTTAAACCAAATGATGCTTGAAATGTCACCTATGTATGTACCTTTTTTAAGGCAAACCCAAAGAGACCCATTTTATCTCTAAAAATTAAATTGTACATGAAAACCATCTGCATTTTGTCAACGATATTAAAGTATGTTTTCTTGTACTGATTGTTCAGTCATCTGTGAGGAATTCTTCTGCTTTGAACTGCTTTGGATAATGGAATGAGGTACTTTTACAGTTTACAACAAGAAAATGCTTTATCCACTTTAACAGAAACAAATATTAATGTGACTTTTATTCTGAACAAATGTGTATGCTTAACATTTAACTAAGATACCTAAATAATTATAAAAGTTACTTGAAATTTAAATATTAGAAAATATTCATGAAATTATCTAAATAACAAAGCAAATATACGTGTGCATGTGTGTGTAAGTGTCTTTTCTGAATGTCTACTTTTAAATTTTTTTTTTTTGCTTTAGTTTGTTCTTTTGCAATGAGAGACTTCAGAAACAAGGTTCCTTGTAAAGCATTCAGGAACCTTTGGTACGTATTTCCTTCCTTCCTTCCTCCTTTCCTCCTTCCTTCTTTTTCCTCATTCAATTCTATTTCTTCACCAGTATAATAATATTTTTTTCCTGGAATTTCTCTAAATCCTTACTGGTTTTCATTACATACCTCTTCACAGTATCACAGAATGATTGAAGTTTGAAGGGACATCTAGATATCATCTGGTTCAACACCATGCTCAAGCAGAGCGATGTAGTCCTGACCAGGAGAATGTCCAGATGGTTTTTGAAGTTTTCCAGGGATGGAGAAAGCCTTTGGGCAAAGAATTTTAGTCTTTGACCACCTTAAGTTAAAAAAAAAAAAATAAAAAAAAAAATGTTTAAATGGGATTTCCTGCATTTCAGTTTGTGCCTATTGATACTTATTCTGTTATTGGGTATAAGTGAGAAGAGCCTCATTCTCTCTCCATCATTCTCCCCATCAGGAATTTATACACACTTATAACAAGTCCCTGAGCCTTCTCCAGGTTAACCCTCCCCAGCTCTTCCAGGACCTCCTCAGATGTCAGATACTGCAGTCTCCTAATCATATACATGGCCCTTCACTGGACTCTTTCCAGTATGTCCAAATCTCTCCTGCATTGGAAAGCCTGGATGTGGATGAAGAAACCTGAGTATGTTCTCAGCATGACTGATCAGCAGGAGGATCACCTCCTCTGACCTGTTGAAAATGCTTTACCTAAGGCAACCCAAAAAATCACTGCTTTCTTTGTGATGGGGGCACATTGAATGCTCATTTGATATTTTCAAGTTATTGCTTCAGATTTGATTGCTTTTCATTTCTTTTACCCCAGATGCAGTGGGTGTTTGTTTTTTTTTTTCATCTTCTGACCTTATATAAAATATAATTATTCTTAACATGTCTTTTCTTTTTCTATTACTTGTAATATTTATTTTTTCCTAAGTATAATCAAAGAAATAATATTAAGAAATAAAATAGACCATGAAAGTGAACTGAATTACATCACTTACCGTTTTGACATATCTCTACGCATGCATTTCTACTACCTTACTACTACTCGGGTTTCTATTTCTACCATAAACTTAAATCTAATCTATGGGACTCTGAAGACTCCTTCTTTCCTGTATTTTGAAGACCATGTAACAAGGTGAATAAAAACGGGCTAGTATTTTTCTTGCCTGCAGTAGAATTTGCTTTCTTTAAGAAAAAATGATTGAAAATTCTGTAACTGTCTTGGGAAAACTGAAGGATGTCTCCAGATACTTCTGTTTTCTCCAATATAAAATGCTTATACCAGACAATAAGGGTAATATAATTTGAGTATAAAAGAGAAGCAGAATCTGGAAGGAAATCAGTGGATATTCTGTGGTTTGTTTGTTTTGTATTTTTTTTTTTTTTTTACTTTTAGTCTTTAAATCTGTGACATCTGTGGGGACTAATGTATTATGTCATTGTATGCAAGCTTTGCATCCGTAATAAAAATGTGCCTGTTTTTGTTTGTTTGGTTGGTTGGTTGGTTGGTTGGTTGTTTTTTTTATCTATAAAGTTGGGTTGGTTATATTTGTTTTACTAACCCTTACAGAATCTGTGCCATTATGTTTTGATATTTATTATAAAGTGAGTTGAAAAACGAAAAAAAAAAAATATTCTTCTGTGGAGTTGATGTGCCTTTTTCTGTTTTCATCTTTGTTCAGTTGCTATGGAAAAAGGAGTCATACTGAAGGAGAAACAAATAAAATTAAAGAAAATACAAAGAGAAAGACTTCTAGTCATCAAAGACAATTAAATCCTACAAACCACAATTTTTATGCAAAATTTTTTGTATAAAATTTTTTTTTAAATTTTTTTATACAAATTTTTTGTGGGGGAGAAGATACTGTTCACAATGTGCTGCTCTTTTAAATGGGATCTTATGGGGAAGCACCAGAGTTTGTGTTCAGGACCACTTCTGGGACCTGAAATGCAGCTCCATATACCACTACCCTGTTATAAGGGCCTCAAACATGTTTTGTCTGAATGCTAATAGCATTGTCCTTAACAATGTCTGGGCACAGTCTGGGAGGTTGAATTTTCCAGGGAATATTCATTCTAGTCGGTTCTCATGGAGTAACCTTATGCCAAAAGCAAAAACAGCATCCAAGAGCAGATGCAGACTTCTCTGTTTAGCCAGTTTCAATGCTCTTGAACACTCCTGGGCATATTTAATTTACTAGTATAGGCATAGCCAAATATTTTCCACCACAGTTTTACAGTAAAATTTCAGTGAAGCTTATTAATGTAACTCTGAGTGAAAATAATTATGGTATACTTCAGGAAGGATTTAATATCTGCAGCAGACAGGTAATGGCAAATGGCATGGATTTAGCCAACCTCCCTATAATTGTAGGAGAGATTACTTCAAATAGTTTTATGCATGATATATAAACCAACAGCAATGTGAGCTACTTATGAGCTCAGAAGAAGTGGTCAGTAGAAGGACTACTGGCTGTAGATACCAAGTAACTTGTATAGGAACTAACTTTAAATATTTGTGGAATGTTCTCTGACACTTGTGTCAGGGATGGGTTTTTTACTCCTTGAAACTGTAATAGTGTTCATTCAATTAGACGTGGAAACACAGAAACCCTGTAATCAAGGTAACTTGGTGTTGGATTTATACCCCTGCCATTATCTCAGAATGTCTATTCATGCATATTATATTGTCCTTTTCTTTCTGTTTTTGGAACAAATACACTAAGGTTGAAGTTTTTGTTGTTTACTTTTAAAACAAATAAATTAATTAATGGACATTTTTCGTGGGAAGGGTACCGACATCTTAGAATCCACTCTAACAACAGAAAGCAGACTGAGAATGCAGAGCGAAGAATAAAAAAGTTTACTTGCTAGCCCACATAATGTGATAATGTAAATCATTTTGTGGCTTATTTTCACAACTTACTTCAGGTCTTGAATACTGATCACAATATATCTCCAAAAGTGATACAGGCAATCACAATTAGATGCTTATAAATATATTCTGTGAACTATTTCCAAACTATTCCAAAGATGGGGTTGTGGATGCCCCATCCCTGGAAGTGTTCAAGGCCAGGTTCGATGCAGCCTTGAGGAATCTGATCTAGCAAAAGTTGTTCCAGCCCATGGCAGGAGGCATTAGAACTAGGTGATCTTTAAGGTCCCTTCTAATCCAAACCATTTCATGACTCTGTGATTAAAAAATTAAAGCAAGTGCGCTGAGTCTAAAGTTATTATATAGTACTCTTCAATCTTTCAAGTCAATGAACAACTGCTATTTGTAAAGTTGTAGAATTTAATTATATTTGGATTAAAACTGTGAAATAGATATCCAATATGATAACACAGAAATGTTATCTAATGTGATCAAAAGCTATTATTTTAATGATTTTCTTTATTTAAAAGTTGCCACATTGTATATAAGTTAATTCTGATTCATCCATTAAATATATTCATCTATATATATTTACTGCTCTACAATATACACATTCCAATCCAGTTTCAGGATTTATGACTAATTTGGGGGTAACTTAAAATAGTCTTATTGACTCTTAAAATACATAAATACAAAATAAATCAATGTCCTCAGAGAGACCTTATTATGGTTTTTCAGTATAAGAGAGCTGATAAGAAAATAGCTTTGTACCAAGGCCTGTAGTGATAGAACAAGGGCAATAGTTTTAAACTGAAAGAGGGTAGGTCTAGATTTGGATAGGACATAAGAATATTTTTACAGTAACAGTGGTGAAACACGGGAAGATGTTTCCCTTTGATGGTGGAAGATGCCTTTCCCCTGGCAGTAGGGTTGAACTAGGTGACCTTTAAAGGTCCCTTCCAACCCAAGCTGGTTTATGATTCTCTGAAAATGTGGTCCAATATTTAGCTGCTGCATAATCTCTGTGAAGGCACAGAGAACCTTTCGCATTAGAGAACTTAAAGTACCTTAAGTGGGTGATTACTGGCAAAACGTTTACAGGCTTACCAAAAAGAAATGTTATGAGAAATTTAATCTGTATTTAGCAAAACATTATTAATTTTTTAAAAGTGTTTCTATGTATATAATTTCAGTTTTCAAATGTGGAAAGATGCTTTTCATTTACTTAAACATATGATTAGATTTCAATCATCTTCTGGAAACAGTAAAACTGGTTATTCAGGAAAAAAAAGATATTACCTACCCAAAGGATATCTGCTGCAGATGGTTTGTCTTTGGCAACCATATGTCATATGCATTTTGGCAAAAAGGTATGTGGCTTTATTTGCCAGCTACTGTGCAGTAGCCAGATATTTTTGAAGCAGATCTATAAATAATACATTTCTCCACCTCTTTGTCTCTCTCTGACTTTCACTTTCTCTATTTTACACCTAATAATATCCTCTATGAAAAAAAAAAAATGTGTTCTGCAAAATTTCAGAGGATGGAGGTCATACAAATTCAAAAGAAAAAAATGCAGAATAATTTTTAATTCTTCAGCACTTTTCCTTACAAATCCTGGTTTGCAAAACTGGAAACATTGAATAGAAATGTCTCAAATATGAAGACATATAATTTCACGTAAGCAAATAGCAAATGTTTCAATTAAGTTAAATCAGAATATTTTGCTTTGCAAGGTGTCCTACTGTAACAGTCTGCATGCATATAACTGAATCTATAAAGACAGTTTGAGATGCAAGTTTTGGTCATGTCATGACTCCATACCAGGATGTAACTTGGACAATGTCACTCCTTTTAACACCTCCTCCATGAGAAAGAAAATCATCTGTGATTGTAACACTGCAATAGGTGTTCTGAGAGAGGCCAAAGTATCAGAAACTTAGCATAGGAAATACTGCTTTGTGAGTCAGAGTAGCAATATAACCTTTTTATTTTTTAGATGAATAGAGATCAGAACCTTGAAATCACTATAGCAGAACTATGCTAGTGTCTAAAATTGCTTAAGACAACTAGGCATATGTATTGATCCCATTTCTCTTTTTCCTTTCTTGTTTAGTTGCATGGAATAATCCACTTACCTGTTCAGTACAAGCTGTGGAAGAGGTCTTTAGTGAGAAAGTGTGTTTGTTTGACCAATATACATCTGAGGTAGCCAAACTTGACTTTTGATGTTGATGTTCACTCTTTAAGGCACCATGCCTTTTCTAAGGCAGATAGATAAAATAAGTCAGGTAATTCACACACTAAAATTGTGGAGGTTTTTCCTTATATTGACACAAATGTCTTATGCTTCAAAAGTAAACGACACTGATGACATGTTAATGACTTGAACTCCTCTGAGGGTGATCTAATTGCCATTTCCAAATCAATCATATTAAAACTTTTGGTTTTAATATATTTGTTATAATCAATTATTTTTGAGCAATTACACATCATAAGATTTTTTCCTGAGGGTTTGTAAAACCATAATATAGTTTCCACTTTAAAAGCATAAAAGTTAGAAGATATGCACTTGTAGTTACACAAAGAGAATAGCTGAGTGGGAAAAATAATGTTTTGTATAAAGACCTTTCCTGAAGGAGAAAATGTTGAAGTTAAATTTGATTTTTAGTTATAAGTATGATTATTTTCCAGGTGGGTTTCTGAAGCAATACACCAGAAAGAAATTTCAGTTTTACATAGAACATACATAAAATACCAACCCTTCTGAGAATATATTTTTAAGTATGGTTTCTTCTATTTTTTTTTTTAATTTTTTTTTTTTTTTTAATTAAACCCTCTCCAGTGGTGTGAATCCAGCACAGAGTACTTATTAATACTGGACACTTTTATCTAGGCATCATGATAAGGGCTGATCTTTCTGAATTTCTTTGCTTTCATATACCTCTTGTTAAGATAGCATGATGTGCCTTCCTTTTCAGGTACCTGAATGAAGCAAAGAATATTTAAAATAGTCAAGGCATGAAATTCAAACTTTAGAAGCAGTCATTAGGTTATGTTTCTCTTATGTGAAACTTAAAAAGATAATATTAAATAACTTAGACAGTAAAACATGTAAAAGTGAATAACACACATGAAAACTATGTCCTCTACCTAACTCCTATGGCAACTGTCATCTTCGTTGCCAGTTAAACCCATGGTTTCTAAACTTGTATATTCCTAAATACCTCTAAGGTCTTCTTCAATTTATATTTTCAGGAGAATTCACTTTGACTGAAGGCAGTCACCTTCTTTCTCCAACTCCAGCAAGTCACATAAAATAGAGTTTTGGACTTGGAATTTACTTCTCCTTATATTACAAAAGTCTTTTAAAGTTGTCCCAGGCCCTCACTTAAAAAATGCTTTATCATTTACAAATGTAGTGTCTTCGGTGTTTAAAGGACAGATCCTTTTATAAATGTATTTCACAAACACAAGTAAAATGCAGGACAGAAAAATCAGTATTAGAAGGGTAAAAGTGGCAAAATTTATGGTTTGAGATAGTGTGATATATAAAGCAAAAGCTGCACATGCAAGCACAAGGAATCCATTCACTGCTTCCCATGGGCAGGTAGGTATTCAGCCATCTCCAGAAAAGCAGGGCTTCATCACACTTAGCAGTGATGTGGGAAGACAGACACCATCACTCAGAACATCCCCCTTTCCTTCTTCTTTGTCCAGCTTCACATGCTGAGCATAGCACCATATGGTATGGAGTGGCCCTTTGCAAATTGAAGTCAGGTGTCCTTGCTGTGTACCCTCCCAGTTTCTTGTGCACCTCAAACCTAATTACTGATGGGGTGCTGTGAGAAGCCAAAACGCCTTCATTCTGTGGAAACACAGCTCATCAAAATCAAAAACACCCCGGTGTTATCAGGACTGTTTAGGTCACAAATCCAAAACACATTCCCATACTAGCTACAATAAAGAAAATGAACTCTATCCCAGCCCAAACTTGCACAATAATAGTCTGAAGGGTTAAAAATATTGGACAAAAGAACAGCTACAACAGAAAAAGATTATCCAGTAGCTTACAAAGAAAAAAATTTTCTCAGCTGTCAGTTTTCACGAAAGCTTGATCTTGATCAGATATTGCCCAATATATTCTTTCATGCAAAATAATTTATTTGTATTGTTTGCCTTCTTCACTTACTGTACTTACTCAGAGAGAACCTGGCTGCAGTAAAACAATGGATTCTATCACAACAGGGACTGAAGAAGGAGAAGAAGCAGATGAAACAAAGAAGCAGATGAATTCCTCCCAGGTCAGGGCCTGGGTAATAATGGCTTTCCTGCCTGAAAAGCTCTTTAGAGGAATGAAAGAAATAAAATAAAATAATAATTAAAAAAAAAAAAAGGGAAGGAGAAAGTACCTAGAATCATGCTCAGCTTTCAGCCAATAAGATTATTCATAGAAGCATGACATTCTTCTTCCTTAGTTCCCTAATAGTCTCCCAGTAGTGCAGGGGGGGAAAGGAAAGAAAGAAGTGGTGATGAAGGAAAAAGAATCCAGAAAAAAAGATAGTGTAGTCTTGGGTGTCTTCTAAAATTCAGTCTGAAGAGTAGACAGAAAACTCTAAGATCAGACTGCCAAGGAAAGCATCACTGCTCCTTTAGAAGGAAGGCAGACTGTAAGCCTGTTCTGAAAAGGTCTTTCTTTGTTTTCTGTTTGGCTTTTTCTTCTCCTCACTCAGTGATATATTCTTTATCCCCAGCTACGTCACTTCAGAAGCCTGAGGTACAATAGCAACTCAGAAGTGAGAAGTACAGTACACAGATAAAGTTCACTCATTGGTACTTCATCGACTGGTAAGGAAAAATGCATGATGAAGCAAAGCTATCATCATTATGCTCTCAAATCCTTCCAAACATTGTGCTTATTAAGTCACTTATGCTGGTACTTATGGATGATCAGATTAGGTCAGGTCTTTCCTGCTTACCAGCCTCTGAGCAAAAATCGCAGGGAATCCACATTTTAGACTTTTTCAGTGGGAAATTAGTAAATTCATTTGAGTTGAAATGATTGAAGGAATTTTCAATTTCCATAGGAAAGACCAGGACACTTTGCAGATATTACATGCATTTACCCTTACCTCTCTGGAAAAAATGGAAAATTCTCTGGAATGATGAAAACATAAAATAAACCCAGTAGGAATTAGTTAATGTGAACTAGTTATTTTGGGAAATTAAAATTTTTGTAAATTAATGACATTGAGATGACTAGGGGTTGTTTTTGTTCATTCATATATTTCTTTTTTTCTGGGAGGAAACTTAAGGCACATAAAAAAAAATTGCAGGAGTGAAATTTTCACAGTAAAGCACTGTGACATTAAGAAGGTGAATAAAACTTCTCTATTTCTCTGTCACAAAGTCATGGAACTACTCAGACTAGTTAAAAATCCATTATCTGATAATAAGTTGTTACAATAAATATATGAAATAAAAGGTTAACTTCTCTCTTTTTTTCTATAGAAATTGTATTTTTACATGAAAAAGCACATCTGCATTATTAGTTACTGATAGCAAATACGACTGAGTATGTCTAAATTCAATAAATGCATTCTTACGTGTGCTTGTAGTTCTCCACAAAAGGCTATATAATTTTCTCTTGAAACAAATTGAAGTAGTATCACTAATCCATGTTAAAAGGTTTTAAATAACAAATCATTCTACCCAAGGGGTTTGGATAATTTCCACATAAAATTGGTCCTTAAAAAATGTCAGAACAATTTAGAGTGATTAATGAAAAAAGCACTTTTAGTACTCATAATATTTTACAATGCCAATTACTTCAGCATCTTTCGATAAATCAGTTATGCAAATGCCTGTCTTTTGGAATATAGAATATTACTGTTTTCAGTATCCATCAAAAGTGTAAGGTAACTTAGAGATAATGTGTTGTTAAAGAAAGAGAGAAAAAGAATAAAAGAAAGAATAATTCAGGTTGTGGGTTTTGTTGTTTTTTTTGGGGGGTTGGTGGTTTTTTTATTTGTTTTTTGTTTGTTTTGTTTTTTTTACTTTATAGTATTACTGAGAAAACCTTACATGTAGAATGGACAAATAACATATGTTCTCAAAGCGAAAAACAAGTTTTTCCATATATTTTGTATACAGTATAAGAGAAAGTTTCCAATGTCATTAATTAAATACTCAAGTAACTCTTTTTAAAGGACTGAAACAAGATAATTTTCTAACAGCCTGTCTTGAAAACAAACCAAACCAAAAGTTTTAAAAATTTTCTCTTGCATCCATTTACCAGAAAACTCATCATTACTCTTGTGTAAGTCTGTGATCTTAATGGTATTTCTGAAAAACAATGCCAGTTTACAGATTTATGTTTCAAGTATCCATGTTTTGTAAGAAATAAGCTTTAACAAAGTTTTCTGACTCATTGCTTGAAGCACATGGCTGTGATCTCTCTCAGAGTATCTCACTAGGTGGAGCAGAGTTGTAAATGTTATGGTGAGCCTAGGTTTCTGAAACAATAAATCTCAGGAATGGGGTTATATTATATGTTTTAGACAAATTTTTGATTATGGAAATCATATGACAGATTTTTGTTTGTGATCATCTGTCAAGCAGAATAGCTTACTACTCTGCCTCCTCTTTGCCGTTTCCATACAGATAGAAAATGTGCACATTCTGTAGCCTAGATAAAGTAAACAACCCACTGGAATCTGGTTTGTCCGTAGTAAAACAGCTAAAGTGTATGAGACATTCTACTGTAGACAAGTTCATGCTCCTTCAGTCTTACCCCTGAATGCTCACCTCAGTGAGACCAGTAGACAGTGTCTAGTGATACCCTCGAAGACTCTGTGCAGTGACTTGGCAACCCAGATGTGATCAAAATGGACTCTCTGCTCACTCCTACATCCTCACACAAACAAACCTTGTGGTTTTGCTGTGCATGGGATCCATAAGGCTCTTTGCATAGATGTCGATACAAATAAGGAAGGACCTAGGACATTGAAACATATTGGAATGCATATTACTAGTTATGGGGCGTCCCTCTTGACATGAGTATAGTAGATGATGAGATAAGATGCAGCTACCCCTTTTAAGGAAGAAAGGTGATATGTTACTTAACTAGTAACATACAGTTTACTGGGGGTAGAACTGAAATTCTTGCTGACTAGCTAGGGTGATAAAGGTGCTGAATAGGTGAATCATATAGGTTGAGAAAGGTGAATCATTTAGGTTGGACTTCAACCATTATTCCAGCACTGTTAAGTTCACCACTAAACCCTGTATCTGAGTGCCACATTTACCTGTCTTTTAATTTCTTACAGTAATGGTGACTCCACCACTTCCTTGGTCAGTCTGTTCCAAAGCTCGATAACACTTTGGGTGAAGAAATCTTTTCCTAATATCCAACCTAAACCTTCCCTGGCACAACTTGGGGCCATTTTCTTGCTTCCTATCACTTCATCCTAGAGAGAAGAGACCTATGTTTTAACTTCCAGGATCTCATGTTCTATTGGTCAGCAGGCTGTGAGTGTGTGTTTTTAATTGTTTTAGTTTAACATCTGGCATGTTGCTGAACTTCTATGCTCATGAATGACTGAAACAGTTGTTGTATGCTCTACTTCAGGTAGTAAATAATGTCTAATGAATTTCAACCAGTCTTCTTGCCCAGCCTATTATGTAGGATGAAAAAGCAGGGAGTATGACCAGTTTTCATTGTATTGTATTATTTCAACTAGGGTCTCAATAGCTTTTTACCTGTATTTATTTATATGATGGTTTGAAATACTTTTCCTGAGTCAGATTGTGTTGCTCTTAATGTGTATGTCTGCTTAAATTAATGAAATGAAATTATGTGAATTTACATTTATTTCTCCACGTGTTTAAAATATGCTAAAAAGTAGTCTGTAATTAATTACCCAAATCGTCAAAAAATAAATAGATTCATACACATACAAACCATATGCCCTCTTACATGTTTGTATGCCTCTATATGTGTATATATAAATATTAAAAGAAGTTAAATATATCCTCATGGCAATCAGTAAATCTATCATCTACATGAAACCAAATTCCATCCAAGTAATACTAAATTGGCATATTGGAAAATGATGTTAAACAACCCAGAATGAAGGATCTGCTTAAAGATAGCAGTAGTTCTGGAAAAGAGCTTTTTAAAATTATTTTATTTTTTAGATGCAGTGAAACATGCTCTCAAGCTTTTCTGCACTGTAGTATAAGCTAGAAATGTAATTATATTTGAGGGGGAATCCTCATTAATTATATGAATTTGAGCAAGGAGACATTAAGTAAAAAAATATAAAAAGGCTTGTAATGAGATCTGGCAATGTTACAACTTCTACTGCAAAGAAAAGAGAGCAAATATTATAACATATGGGATTTACCTTCAGTCATAAAACAAAGAGAGTTTAGCATCAGAATAAAATAAAATTTCAATCAATCTACTTATTCTTTAAATAAATTATCTCATTCAGATATTTTAATTGATCTATGTCATGAATTTCTCATAGTCCAGAATAAAGAGTTACATTGGTTGTGGAGATGATTCCACTGGTTTGTATACATTTACTACTTTTGTTGAACAGTTCAGAGCACAATTATTCTGCATCATTCTTTAAGTTGCCTTTCTTCCTATTTAAAAAAAAAAAAAAAAATAGAAATACACACTTTGCTCAATTTTTGTTGCCTGGTGGTGCAGCTAAGGATCTGGAATAAATGGTTGATGGTTTGGGTTAAAGTAGACATGTATATAGAACATTCTTACACCTCCTTATTGGACAAAAATGGTTGTACATGATAAATTCTACAGTACATTGTAAGTGAGCTACTTACACTTTTTCCTTTGTCAATCCAAACCATATATGTTTTCTTATAGGAGGGTCTTCTTTTTTGTAACTTGGGACACCCTGCATGAGGTTTTGATGTTAGTCACCCTGTTGTGTCACTTTGCTTCAAACTGAGGGCTTTTCCCAGAGCATTTTCAGTAGAAATATGTAATTAAATCTTCAGTAGACATATAGCCACAGTATGTCATCAAACTGTACAGCAATGTGTCCAGATACATCTTGCCTCACTAAAGAAATTAATTTCCTTTAGCCTTAGTAGAGAAAGACATTTCTTAAGTGCAAGTGAAACCATAGAAGATCTGGAAACAAGGAAAACCTCCTTTCTAAAAAATGAATATTTAATTTAATTCCCCATAAATTAATATTACAGCTTGATAAGTAAAAATTATGTCTTCTCTAAGTTCTTAAAAGCCTTCCCTGGATTATCTTCAAGTAGAATATTTGTAACTGGAAAATATGTCAGTTATGTCTGCTCCCATGTCTCCACATATGAGATAAATCCAAAGTTCTTTTCATATATACCTAGGTGTTTATTTCTACTGAGATGTTTATTTGTAAATATTTGTATATTTGTCCGAGTTCCAGCAGCCAGGACTGCTTTATCCCTATGTGGGTGTAACAAAAACAGAATATTCTACACCCTCTGTGTCATTTCTCATGAACTATTAATAATGGATCGCTTGCAGCAGCTGCCCAGGGCACACCTGACACCTCTGACTACAAGCTGGGTGTTAGAGAACCCTGCGAGATAAGGGAGGGTTTCCGTCTTCACACCTGTGACTCAGCTGTGATAACTCCCCTCTGGGGAGGCATCAGCACCTTCACACCCAGCCTGAGGGGTCATGTCCGCTAATGGGTCATGAGGGACTGGCACAATAGGCAGCTGCAACCAGCAACCACCTAGAACCTCAAAGATTCCAGAAACATCCCATGACTCACACAGTTAAATCTCCCATTATGAGACTAGCTGCCCTGGGGGAGGTACTGGGCATTCCCACCTGCACCTGAGCATATATAATCTTGGGGGTTTGGGACTTCTGGTAGCACTCATCAGATCCAGAAGAGGACCAGACTCTCAAGAGCACTGCAACTGCCACTCTCAACAAGATGCAACCATCTTCCTCACCAACAGGTTTTCTATTCCTTTTACTCTCCTCTCAGGGGTCCATGTGGTGCTCAGCAGAGGGGTTACTGAATACTGTTTGGTTTGTGACCCAGGGCGCTGGGTAATACATCTGGGTTTTGTGGGTTAAAACCAGTTTTTCTCTGTAGCATTGTATTTATTGTAATCTTTTTAGTAAATTGTAACTCTGACTTGTAAGCTCTATTGAGAATGGTCAATTTCTCCTGTTGGTTTACCTTTAACCAGCACACATGCGGACTCCAGTACTGGAGGCCTCGTCCCTGCCCACCCCCTGCCCCGAATAAGATGGTTGATTTGACCCAGAGAACAAACAACTCAGTGAAATACAAATCTGGGCTCTCACACATGTGGCATAACAAAACTGCAGATCTTGATCCCCTATTCCTGTCCCTCAGTTTCTAAAATGTAAAATATAAATCAATAACCTCAGAAATGTAGTATATATATATATATTATATATGTATATATATATTGTTTCTTGCTAGTAGTTAACACTTGCTAGCTGTTAAGTCACAGGCTTGGTAGATGAAAATTAAGTTTTTTGACAACAATGCAGTTCTGAAATTATTGGTAATTTATCAATGTATTTGGCTGACAGCAGGAGAAGATTCAGTAGAAATATGCCACAGGATTTTCTTTGGTTGGTTAGTTTTTAGTTTTGTTTTCAGGGGGGCTGTTGGGTTTTTCTAGTGGTTTTTTTTTTGTGTTTTTTGTTTGTTTGTTTGTTTGTTTTAAATTCCCACTTGTTGGCTTGTTTCAGATATGCACCAGATATGTTGTATATATCTGCTACATTTAAATAGGATATATTCTGCAGGTGTAAATACTTCTACTTTTGAATACTAAAATTTGATTTTGATAAAAAAGTTAAGGAAAGACAAATAAAACTTTGACTGAAATTTAGCTGACCTTGACTTTTGTATACATTTTTCTCATAAAATGTTGTTTCTCTTGATGGGCCATTATTATGAACATGCAACTGAATATAATTGACAGTTCTGGGTTACATACAGTAAGAATTCTCAGCTGAATTCTTACTGCAAAACTGGCAATATTATATGAAACCGAAATAGCTGACTTTGATTTCTAGACCCCATGGTGAGTTTGTATGGCTGGTGCTTAGCGATAAAAGAATTTGTTCTTAAACTGAAGAAACATTAAAAATACAATGCATAGAACCCTAAGATGACATGTTTAGCCACTTTTCAGGACTATAACAATTGAAGCCTAGTTTCTCTGACAATTTAATCTTCACTCTTAAAGCATAAAGCCTCCATTTTTGGTATGTTTTTGTTTAAATAAAGCAAGGACCATACAAATAGCTGCTTTTGTAGTCTTTTTAAGTATCTCTTTCCATACTTTCACTGGTGATAATTTTATTCTTTAAAGCTATTCTGTTTTCTGAGTAAACTTAATTTTACAGAGCAGTCTGCAATTATTTGGTCATTACCTCACTTTTCTTTAAGCTATGCAAGCTATTTTTGCTGTCTGACAAGTAGTGCATTGATCTTGGCTGAAACTATCTCAAGCTGCTCTCCATTGAGGTCATATGGTTAGTCACTTCTAGAAAGTAACTCTTTATCCGAATCCTTTTGAAGAGCTATTTCTAGCCTTTGTGAGAGCTAATATTGCTCAACGGAACTGCAGTGCAAGGAAGATGGTATTATCATGAGACAGACTGGAGAGAAACACCAAAGAGATGCAGAGCATTGTCCTACTGGCAGCATAACATCGTTTCTTGAGGAGTTTTTTTTCCTGATGAGGTAGTACAAAATAGATAGGGTTCCCTCTAAATGTTGGTATTCCTTAAGAAATACTTTTAAACAAATAAATGCTGATGTTCTGCCTGCAGTGTCAGTTTCTCTGTTTTCTTGGACAGTTTGCTGCATCTGGTGAAGGGGTTTTTGCCTTTGTTAGCACTGGGGGAGCACAGGCACTTTCCTTGTTGGCCTGCAGTGAGACTCCCTCTTGTTTATTCTCTCTGATTCTGCCAGTCTCGCATTCTTTGCAGGGCAGGCAATTCCAGCAAAAGAAATAATGAATGTGTGTTTCTTCTTTTTGTTTTCCCCCTCCAGTCTAGCCTACTCCATAGTGTGTTAATCAGGGCAAGCTTTGGGATGTTGGAAAAGAAAGATTAAATACCCTGAGGGTAAGGAAAACCTTACAGAAAATCTCCAGCTCTCTAAGTGGTCTAACTAGTAGAGTCATTCAGTCTGCAACTCTTTATCACTGGGCTTGAAGTTGATGCTGAAGACCAAACGAAGTAAAATGTCAGCCAGTGTGTTTTCTAGTGGCCCTGCCACCCCTTACATGCTAAAGGAACTCTTCCAAAGCCCATCTTAGTTGCCTCATTTTCAAAGTCTGCTGCTGTTTATTCTTAAAGTTAGAGGTTTATATTTCAAATATTCCAGTGATATGAGCAACAATTCCTAAAGTCTTTCTCTAAGTCTGACCTCAATATTTTGAGTGGTGATGCCTAAATTTTTTCTCTAATCTCTAATACATCAGGTACAGTGGCAGATTGCAAGAGAAAATAAATCTTAATCCATTTCCTATTCCTCTACCACACAACACTCCTTATGGTTTAGTTCTCTTTACAAGAGGTTGGTATCAGAAGTAGCTGGAGCACAGAATTTCTGTTCAGAAGTATATTTATGTTGAGATCTTAAACATATTTTTTTTTTTTTTTTAATAGTCACATACCCATGTGTTTAAATGGGTGATTGGTTATTTGGAGCCACGGTTTCACAGCTGTGATATCACTGAGAGATGCTAGCACCTCTAGTTATTTACTGGAAGAAACTGAGAGGGGACTGATGGTCAATGGTCTAGGAAAGATAGTGTTAGAAATTGGTATCTGCATACTCTAGTACTGTTCTAGAATAAATGCAAGCAAAAGAGTGAAGTTGAAAAACAAGCAATAAAAAAATGTGCTGATGTTAGTTTCAGAGAGGCAATTCATATGTGAAAATGATTTTTCATAGCAACAGAGTAACTGAGTACAGTGCCAGGGTTAAAGCGGGTGTTGCTGAGTTGTACTGAACTGTATGTTTTGCCAGAGGGAGAGGATTTTGTGCATAAGAATTGCCATTAGAGCAGTCAGAGTTTTAAAAAAAAGGATTAAGGAGAGAAAAAAAAGAAACAAGAAAAAAAAAAAAGTAGCAAACTTTCCATATTGTCACCTGGCACTGCCTCTGACAAGTCTTGCCGAGTGCTGAGCTGTGCTCTGAGACTATTATTAAGTTCTCAGCAGGTATAGACATTTTATTTTTTTTTTAAAGCTTCTGTGAATTTTTAGTATTTTACTCTGTAATCCAGCTTACCTTCTGATAGTCTCTTCAGGTATGTTCTCTGAAGTGAAGGGATTCTCAGCTTGAAAATAGTAGTATGGGTTTGTAAGGGCAATGACTGATACCAGAAAGAATGTGAAGCAGACTGACAAACTATTACCGAACCCAAAGAGGAAGAACCAAAACCGAAGAAAGAACTCATGTGGGAGGACAGGGTGTGGGATTGCAGAGGTCACAATATTGTGATATTTTGCTTTACTGTTTTGTTAGAATGTCTCTGGCTTTTATTCCTAAGGGACTTGAAAAGAGAAATATCATCTTTTAATTTTGATTTTCCTATAAGCCTTTGTTTCCAAATGAATGCCTGCATGAATATGAAAATACTGATTACATCCCTCTCTTTGAAAATACGGTCATGTAACAGTGACAAGAATGTGAATGGTTCTGTGACACCTTATGTTTTATTTTTAGCATAATTTGTGACATTTAATTAATGAAAAAGTAACCTAAAATGTCAGAGAATAGTGTCTCTTTTTCTTTAAACATTCCTTTCTTTAAATTTCCTTTCCTATATGAAATTATTTATTATTTATTTGTGCATCTGCTTTCTTTAAGTATTTTCCTTTGCAGGTTCAAATTACTGTAATTGAATAAAATGTCATCTCTGCATGTTGCAGTAACAACTACTATCAGCATTTCTCTGTGGAAGGAACTGTACTCTGTATGAAGTTCGGGTGCTTAATGCTCAATCATGAACTTAAGAAAATATTGGAGAGTCACGTAAAACAGGAAAATAATTACTCTACACATACTTCTAATTCTCCTATTTTTAATGAAGATTTTCCGATAGCAGCCTTTAAATGTCATGAAAGGTTTTGAATGTAGTCTGTTCATAGCAAACTAAAAAAGAATTGTGTTAAATTTTTGATTGTCTCTCCTCCATTTGAAGAAGAGAAATCCTTACCCAGACTAATGCTGCAAGTCTGGAAGGTACAATGTAACTGTAAACTACAGCAAGGCTTGATGCATCTTGTGAATTAGATAAGTGGAATGATTAAAATGTGCTTTAAATGTGCTTGAGGAGTAGGGGGACTCATGGTATGGTATCAAAAATACTAACTGAACTTATGAAAAGGTTAATTACCAGATTAAAACAAAGACCTCTTCTAAAATAATGTAGAGTGATGAAGTTGAACTGGTTTAGAGAAGCCATGCTGTTATCTCCTTCTGTTTGACTCTGAACATTGCACTGAACTTTGCACCACACAAAGCCCTTCTATGCTCTGCATCGTACTTCTCATTTTCTCTTATCTACATGATGCACATAGTAAGGCTGAATTCTCTGCTGGTGTAACTGAGTAGAACTGCTTGTGCCAATAGGTCTTTGGAATGACTAGGTGGAACAGAGACGAACAATCCTTTGCCAATGATCACTCATTTCTTAGTTGTAAGTAGTATCCCGCTTACTTTGGGACATGAATTATCAATGTAGCAGGAATTGGTGCCAAGGTGCCTTTTAAGTTCATCCTTATTGAGCTACCTTTGTTCCATTGGACTAAGCCTCAGGTACTCTAAATAACCTGTGTTTATAAGTTTTGATATCTCACTATTTCTGTATTGCTATGTAATCTTGCATTTTCATTATTGCCATTGTTCCTTAGCTAAATGATATATATCTGACAATTTTTCCTGCATTTTTCACCTTTTTTTTTCTTCATTTTTATAGTTTCCCAAGTTTTCCCCAAAGCTTTTCAGAATTAAAATCCAGATATTAAAATTTTCTAATTATGAGATAACAAGATGTAATACTTCAAATGTGATCACACCAGAGATTTGTAATGAGGGCTGTGTCTTTCCTGCATTAGAATAAACTTCTCACCTGGATACAATCCAAAAATTCTTTTTGCTTTCCTTTCATAAAAATACTGCTAATATTTTATGTCTCTTTCACTGTAAAAGTCATTCTAAGAAGGACTTATCACTGGAAGAACATGGCTTCAGGAAAGAAATAGCAGTGTAATCACAGCCAGAAATGCTTCAGTTACCTGGCATAGACTGTGCTATCATTCTATTAAACAAATGAGTTGACGCAACATACTTAAAGGAATATTTTTTTTTGTCTGTAAAATTTTGAAGTGGTACAGGTTCTTTAAAGTTTGCATTAGAAATGGCATGGTTCCTGAGAGCATATCTACTTGCATGCAGTAATGTTTGTGCCTTATGATTAGATATGTTACAGTAGAATTGATTTTGGTGAGAATAACATACATATGCAACATCAGCAACATCTTTCCTATGTCACAACATGCTCTGACTATTTCTGCCTTATCCACTTCATTGCTTTTTCCTATAAATTAGCAAACACTACAAACCCATGTACTAGGGGTCTCCAGAACTGTGACCTTTGTCCCACACTTCCTTGTTCTCCTTCCTCTGTTTCCTCTCACACCGCAGGCAATAAATAGTTTACACAGAGAGAATCTTTAAAGGTCGGTGTTCTGCAAGTTCCCTAGGCAGGGCTGGAAATTCCCTGACACTGTTGGGGTATGACCTTGTCATAAATTCTCAGGTACCACTCTCTGCCTCAACACAATCTATTTGAGTTATGTCAAAAAATCTGACATAACCAATTCATGATTAAGGTTGACTTCACAAAGTCAGAGGCTTCTCTAGTTATTGATTTTATTCTATTTTCACACTATTAAAATCATGGTATGGCTGCTGGCTGACAGCCCTGGTAGTGAATGGTAAATCAAGAAATGCATGTTAGTTTAATGGAAATATTAGCACCTCAATGGTGTATGAAAGATTCTGACCTATGATGCAAACTCCTAATACTAAAAAGAGGCGTAATATGAAATAGGAATCAGTCTACATTTGTAAGTGAAGCTGCAGGAAGACAGTACAGTGTAAATGTACTGCCCTCTTCTAACAGTCCTGGGAATTTTCCTGAAGATATAATAAATATAACTACAATCTGGAGCAAGCTAAACTTTTTCCAAATGGTACTGAGCTGGTTTTTCAAGCATAGCAGAAATGTAATAGAAGCTGAAAGTTGAATTGTTCTGTTCTTTGTATCTGTGAAGTAAAAGCATCCTAAGAATTTAGGTACTAATCTATGAAACAAAATTTTGAAGAATTATATCACAGCCTATGGTTCGAATAATTTTGACTCTTCTGATACATCTTTTTTTTTTTTCTTCTTTTCTTAGCAGAAAATTCACAGATTACTAAATGTTGCTATTTTTCTTCAGTACAACAAACCAAAATAACACACTGCTACTTTACCAAAAAACTCTTGAGAAAAATTTCAACTTTCTTTCAACAGTATTTCCAAATCTAAATCCAGTCCAATGATGTTTGAGTCAGACCATAAACTTAACAGCTCCATCTTATTATCTGTCTCTGACTTACTGTCTGGGCAAAGTGCCCATAGCAGACCCTGCAGTCAGTAATGATTCAAGATCTTTAATTTTTGTCACCTGGATTAGCTCTCTTGTTAACATCTGCTCTGAGTTAATTTTAAAAATGAGCCTATTCTCCTCACAATTTTCTGGTTTTGTTTGGTTCACTGTCACTTACTCTATCCAATATGTGGAAAAGAAGCCTTAACTTGTCTGAGTACCCAAGATAAAATGTTCCTTCCTTAGTTTTCTAGTTTCAGTAGTTATCTTGGTTACTCAATAAAAGAGCAAATCTAAAGCTCTCCTACATAGGAGGGGAAAAAAAAAGAAAAAAAAAATACTGTATTAACAGTTTTTGATAGTGTTTTTATCTCTCAATCTAAAATTATACTTTTTTCCATGTCTAAGTCTAGAAGATAGACAGTGTTCCCTGGGTCATTAGTTATTCAGTATTTTATACCTTCTTTAGCATTACTCTCTGAGATACATTTTTACCATCCAGCAGTATTTCCATTCTTCTCTTGGAAATACATGATGACTTTAGACTATAGTAAAATAAATGTTTTCTAATAGTGCTTTTTTTTTTTTTTTTTTTTTTTGTGCAAAAAGCAGACTTTTTAATATCATTAACTTATTTCTTTAACATAAATTTCACCAGTGATTTTTTTCATTCTGCATCAGTGATAAAAAGGTTAAACTTTGGAGGAAGACTAAGAACTGCAGATTGTGTGACATCCCTTACTGAATATGTATATTAACAATTTATATCTATGTAAAGCCTGATGCGTAATGCACTCTGCATAGTAATACATACTGTGATGAACTTATTCATCTACGATCAGATCACTGACATAAATAATTTCCTTAAACTTTTACTTTTAATATTTGAAATAATATATTGTTCAATTGCTTTTACCAAACAAAGTTAAGCCTTGGTAAAAAGAAATATTGAAGACAGAGAAAATCAAGTTTTGTATCAGCTCTGCCATAATTTTGGGATCAGTGTTAGAACTATAATGGCCTAGCTAACTTCATTTATGAGTTTTTAATGACGTAATTCACTCTATTCATGGGTTTTAGATATTGGCACCGTACTGGGTTTCTCTCAGGCAACTGTAATTTCATCAGTTCCAGACACTTAGTGGAAATTGACCTTTATCTTCCAAAGCTTCCAGCAGCTAGCTCTTTTAAAATTTTCTAAAGTACATTATCTAGATCTGATAGCATTACAATTTTAACATTAATAGATGCCCTTTCTGGGCCTCTTAACAGTGGTGAAGTGGGAAAATCCTTATTATGTGTCATGAAGGTCACTTGGATTTTTTCCCCCTAAGCAACTAATAGGATATTCATATTTTATATTTGTGAATGTATAAATACATTGTATATGGATTGGGTACTGGAACAGGCTCCCCAGGGAAGCGGTCACAGCACCAAGCCTGACAGAGTTCAAGAAGCATTTGGACAACACTCTGACACATGGTGTGACTCTTGGGGATAGTCCTGTGCAGGGGTAAGAGTTGGACTCAATGATCCTCAATGATTCTAAGATATTTATAGCTAAATGTATATCCTGACATTTTTACCAATCTCATTATTACCCCTCAGTTCCTTTTTTGTTCTTTCTCCCTACATTTTCACTTCTTTTCTTAATTTTATGAAATTATTTCTAGCCAGTGACTCAAAATGGCTTTTTCTCAATTTTCTATATATGCAAGTGTGCATGTATAAGTGTGTGAGCTCACGTGTGTGTGTCTTTTTATACTTGCATATATACTTATTTTTATATATATACACAATGTTCACTTAATGTTATCATAAATGTGACAGTAGCCTATCTATGCAGTTCCTCAAAATGTTCATAGTGGTAACTAAGATGTGCTTAAAACAGGCACTCCCTCAGTATCTTTTTAATTATGAGTATCTTATGACATTTATCTGATCTTCTTTGATCAGAGCTTCATTTCTCTAGATGCTCCACAAGATAAAGATTTTGCTGGCACTGAATGTACTCTTTCAACTTAAAATACTATTTTGTATCAGTATCTATTTTTTCAAATCTCTGTGTACCTACCACAAGAGTGGAACTTCACAAAATTGAAATTTTATTGCATACTATGAAGGGTTGAAGAGTCTGATCTTATTGTTCTCTTGCATGATTTTATGGATTGTAAGGTACACCTCGTACTTATTCTTAGGCTGCTAATCCATAAGCAATCAAGATCATTTTTCAGTTGTCAGTGACTCAGGAAAAGGTAATGCATTTTTCATGTATATTATAATTTTCCCTTGTTCACTCCTCTTCATAGTAGTTTATAATATAGTTTTCATTGCTATTTGAGCAACATTATCTTTCTGCACAATCTGAGTAATACAGATATAATATTTATTGTCACAAAATTAAGGACTGTGGTGTATAAACAATTATTTTTTTTCTTTTCCTCCTCTTTTGCTTTTGTGCATTGATTTCTTTAGTTCTAAGTGTGTGGCCATTTGTTCCCCCCTTCTTAGATTCTCTTGGGTTTTTTTAGGAATTTCTTCTGCACAAAGCAATTTACATTCATCAGACAGATCAGAGCAGCTACAGGACAAAACATGACTGATCTAGAAGAAATATTTGGTGAATTTTGCAGTTACATTCTAGAAATGATGAGAGAGACTATACCATATGAAAAAAAAAAAAAAAAAGCTCCCTTATGAGGCAAGGGCTTCTCTCCCTTCCTGTGTGCATGCTAGGTATGGTGATGCTAGAACAAGGATCACCAACCTGTGCTGTATCTCCCCAGGAAATCACATGGTGCAGGTCATATCAAACGTTTACCACAGGGACTGAGTCTCACTGTGTGAACAAGAGGGATGAGTGAGCTCTGGCCAACGTTGAAGTGAGCTGTTTAAAGACAAAAGGGGCTCGAATGCTCAAAAATAATCTGTCTAGGCTTGGCTGGGGTGTACAGGTTAAGCTGCCTGCTGGAGATTCAGCTAGCAGCCCCAGGGATGGGGCAGCCTGTCACCTGTGAAAGGACAGGGACCAAGGGCTGCTCAGGGACTTATTTTGCTGTGCACACTGAATCAAAGCTGCAAGGTAAATTAGATCAGGTAAATGAGGACTGAAAATACTGCAATGCTTTCTCCAGACCAGCCAAGCATCCAGGAATATAAGGTTGACTGGGTATGTGCATGGCTGAGTGAGTGTTTTCCACCGACTTTGGCACAGTTGTGCTCTCGACTTCCAACTACTACTCTCAAAAAAATTAAGAGGAAAGTTGCTTGTATCCCACTAGTCACTCCCTTGGATACCAAAATTTGATTGATTTTTTTTTGTCATGGCTTTTTTCAGATTAAATGAATGATATCTTAAGAATTTCTGATTTTCTACTTTGATAAGAGAGTAAGTCTGCAATAATTACATGGAAACTAAATTACAAGTACATAGTATATTACAATTATTCGATCTAAATCCTTAAACACCATAAAAAGGTACAGGAGCTTGAGTGGGAACAGTTCTCCTACTCTTGTTACTTGAAGTAGTGAAAAAGAATGTAAACTTAACTTGATTTCTCTCTTGTCTACTCAAAGACTAATTTGAAGGACTACACGTCTTCTTTTATCAGAATTTTATGTCTAAAGTTATGTGTTCTAACTGAACACATGTATAAAGTGTTTTGAACTATAACTACTGCTACCACAGTGAACTAGGGGGTTAAAACTCGACTCATAACACAAAGTTCAAAGGTCCCATCCAGCCAAAATTCCTGTGATTCCTACCATAATTGCTACCAGAATAGTCCTACGTGGATCCTATATAGTATTAACCATCAGGCTACAGATGGAATTAAGGTCAGATGAGCCCCAGCTAGCATGTAAGCCTCCCTTATTTCAGTTATTAAACTGCAACCATTATTTCAGATTATGGGCCTATAAGAGTTTAGGTCCCCACAGGTATTATGGTGAACCTCCAAATGGCAGATTTTGTTCAGATGTGGAGGGTTCTCAGAACAGACATGTAGAATTTGCATGATTATGAATTGGAAGGCATTTCCAAGGGCACGTTTACTGAACACGAGTTGCAAATGGGCATCAGACTAACTTGTGTGAAGCTGGCGGGGGAAGGAGGGGGAAAGAAAAATGGAAGAAAAAGTATGAGACTTTTTCCTTTGTGTCAAGTAAGATTTTTAGCATCAACAATTCCTTGCTACAGATCTGCTAGTTTTAGTCCCCAGAATATATTGACACCAACATAGCCACAGACTAACCTGTTTCTAATATGTAGAAATAGCTTCTCTGCATATTCATGACCTCTACCTCCACCTCTTGCATGTGAGGCAGATTGTTGTTGTTGGCTTCTAAACATGTATATAAGTTCCTGAGGTGCCCTTTAATATAAAATCTGAGTTGACAATGTCCTGTCAGACTTCTTTCTTTCTTTTGAGAGATCATATTTTCTGTATGGGAATAAAACTGGAAGATGCTGCTAATAGATTCAGTTTTCCTAGCCTTACCTGAGAATATGAAAAAATAATTGGGGGATATACATACTTCTGTGATCAAAGCCTGCATGCATTGATTACACTTATTTCTTCTCTGTCTTCCTCCTGATTACAATATCTTGAACAAGATTTCCTGAGGAGTAAGTAATTGCTCTTTTCATAAATTCAACACATGACCCGATAGAAGGGTTACTTCATGCTTGACTGCAGATTGCCTGTTTACTCTTCATGGTCTGTCTGGCAAGGTTAATTACTGGAAATCAAAGAAAAGCTTTTTGGCTTTTCCTACTCAAATGAAGACAAAATGTGCACATGGTCCTCATGTTACAGCCATTGGACATATTTGACCCTTTTCCTATTCATTTGCAATATCATCAAATGAACAGGCAAGGGCACTGAAGGCAGAATCAGCACCTGAATCTACCAACGGAATTGACACTGCTCTTATCTACTAAATTAAGACTATAGATCTGCTTACGGAGCTTTATGTCACATTCAAATTCCTCCTTTATAGAGAGGAATTTTAGTAGATTCATTGGAGAAAAGGAAGTCTACTCATTACAGGAAGTACCCATGTCAATGTTACGCAATTTAGATTCATACCAGCAAAACTTATGTTTTGCAACATCTCTTACAGTTACCACTTTAACCACTTATACTGGTTGCTAAAGAAATTATCATATTAGTAAATATATCAAAAGTATTTAAAATTTGACTCTCAATTGCTATTTCTCTCCTAAGACTTCTATGAATCACTGCTCTTCAGGAGGAACTTATTTATTTCTGTTATCAAATGTAATGACGTTAGGGAAAAAGATATAAAAGAAGTGTGACTGAAATCTTATAAATAGGAATATGTTACAAATTCTTCTAAATCATCTATGTTTTTCCCGTCAGGAATAAAATTTTATCTAATGTGACTTTGAAGACAGATGAGTCCTGAATTTCTAAAAACATTTATGTGCTGTAAACATTTTAAGGAAAAGCAAAAATATGCATATTTTGAAGAAAAGGAACAAAAATATGTTAAATCAATGGTCTTACTTTTCTGTCATTCCTTTTTTTTAAGAATAGCATTTCAAGCTGCAAATCACCTCCATTGCTTTCTTCAAAAAGGTAGATTGTATATTAATTTGTATTCTCAGCAAATCTGAATTTATAAAACTTGATGAACAGAAGCTTGCAAATAATTTGCTGCAGCATACATGATACTAGAAGTACCAGGTATGATAGGCTCCTAATTTAAGGTCTTCTCTTTCTTTATGTCAAATGGAAACTCTGCACTCAGGATCTCTGAGTCTCCTCAACAAGAAGCACAGTACCAACTGGCCTATGATGGCCATGGTTATTGAACCCATAATGGTAATTTAAATTGACAGTTGAGCTTAAAAGAGATATTCAATGTCTAACTTGCATAGTATTTCAATGATCAGTTTTGTATACTATAGTTGTGTAAGCACTGACTGAGCAAGAAAGTCACTAGGTGAAAAAAAGGGAATTTGTGTGACTGAATGGAGTCTAACTCTGAGAAAATTCCCCAACCTTCTTGCGTAATCAGTGTAATAAAAAGTTTTCGTGTATCCACTGAATGTGAAAGAAGCTGACAGGATCTGCCCAGATATAAATAGGTCTTATTGTACTCAAAGAGAATGAAAGAGGGGGTTTTGCCACCACTTTTCTGCAGCAGAGCACAACTTCAACCCTTCTACTTAATGGACGGCATCTGTATAATTAAAGGTCACACAGTATTAATCTGGTGTGACCACCTGCACATTATAGGCCAACAAGTTTCATTCATAACTCTTGAAGTCAGAGACTTGTTTGACTACTGCAAGCCTTCCAGAAAGGAAAAGCAATCTTAAAATGAAGGTTTCAAAGCCTAGAGAATCTTATTTTCAGATCAGTGCAAGAATCAGCAACTAAAAGAAGTAAAGTCTGTTCAGAATATAAAGGATACAACTTTTAAATGACTGGCAGTAGTTCTGGGTACAAGAGAACAAAAAAACCATGTTGTACTTCAATACTTGTTTTGTGTTTGTTTTCTTGTTTGTTTATTTTTTCAATATTATAATAGTTTTTGAGTACTATGACTGAGCAAAACATGAATCATGTAAGACAAGGATTCCGATTCCTAAACTGTTATGCATAACATTAATAGCATGTAAGCCACAGGCCTGCACAGAGCTCCTTCTGCTGCTGTCTTCACTTATATCATAGAGCTTGGATTAGTTGTGGCTGCTGCTTTATATCATCTTTGAGGCCATCAGTAACCCCAAACTTCTAACAGACACTTGAGAGACCACAATGCCTAGAAATCAGTAAGGCATACTCAGCTGTTTATCATCATACTGAGACAATGTAAAGCAACAAGCATTTTTGTATTCAGTTTGGTTTTGTATTTACAAATTGAGAATCTTAAGGATAAGACTTGCTTTAATAAAAAGCATTGCTTTAACGCAAAAGATATATCCAGCATTTAAGTTCCACAGAAACCAAATTCTAGTCAAAATAGGGTAAGCATATAAGAAAATAAACTTATTTTCATCTACTTAAAACTGCAGTTTTAATCATCTAAATTTTGATTTTAAGATTGTAACAGTAAACTTTATTAAATATTATTTTCTGTTCTAAATCTTAATAATAACCTCATTGGCCAAAAATGTGCATGCAAGTGTGGAACACCATAGGAAACATGTCAAAACCTTTTTTCCTGTGGAATCACTTTTATGAAGCAGCTTGTTATCTGCACACAACTCTCTAGTGGTTGGTTGTACAGCAGCAAGCCTTGTGTGTATTGTCCAGCTTTCAAACAGGACTATATGAATTAAAAGTGTCTCAGTCAAACAGCCTGGATGAGTTTAATTCTTCACTTCCATCAGAAGCTGTTTGACAAGGAGAAAGGGTGCTGAATTTTGGGGCTCTGGTGTTAATACCTGCCTTATCAAATACCTTTAAGGAAGTCATCTTCACTCCTGGAGACTGGAGATAGAGCTTCCTCTTCCTTCACCTGTCACTACTGCATTTATCTCTTGGCTGCTGTCTCCAGGACTAGAAAGTTTATGCAGAACTTTTAGGAATAGTCAGACTTAAAGACTGATTTAAAGCTTAAATAAAGGGGACACAGTGTCTAATGAGATGGAATCTTGCGACTGTAGAGCTCCCTCAGAGACTTAGCTCTAGGCCTGCTTGCTTGAATCCACTTATTTTAATCCCTGTAAAAGCAATAGAAAAAACAAAGATTGGACTTCAGAACTACTAGCTGTGTGTTTTATAATGTCCAACTATTGCATTCAGGAGAAGAGAAAAGAAAAACGGCCCTGATTCTGTTTGGTAACAAGGACACTGTTGTGTGCATTCCTTTTTTTCAGTTTTGCAACACACATAATTTAATGAGTGTTAAATCAAAAGTGTAAAATAATGTCTTTAGCAAGACCCTTAACCCCAGATGTTTCAGTTAAGAGATTCTTTTGGTTTTACTGACCTAAACAACAATCATAATATTTTATTTCAAGACCTCAGTATTTTCTGTTATGTAAGGCATTCACTTCTCTTTAGTAGCGAATTTATTGCAGATTAACACTTGTCCAGTAATGCAGCTGGAAGTCTCCACAAAGTGATACTCTATTCCCCAAACTTTTAAAGATGAAAGAGTTATGCTATTTTAAAGCAAGCTTTAAGTAGCCTCTTTTAACCTTTATTTTAAACATTGGACTGTTCAAGTCATTAAGAATTTGGACATAATTTTGAGAAGAGGGGAGATAAATCATACAAATAGACTATTTCCTTCTCCTTTATCTTTATTCCTCGCTGCAGTGATTTCATGAGTTTTGGGGTTCTTTTGAAATGCTCATTCTCTTCTGGTTTGGATGTCTTACATTTTTAGTGTGCAAACTTTCCTGGTATAGTATAAAAGCAATTAGAAAAGCAAAGAAAAGCCATAACTGATTTGAAGGTTTCATGTCCACTATTCAAAATAATGCACTGGAAAGAAATAAATAGTAAACAGAAACAAGTACTGTTCCACACAGATCAATATCCAGGATCTTATTTTACCATTTTTTACTTACATTGACTACTATTTTATGGTCAGTCTGAAATTAAATTGCATGTGTAAGTACCGTTCAGCTTTAGTTAAGATTGTCAAATAAAGTCCTATATATTGATTAGTGTTGTGTCAACATTTGCAGTGCTGCTTGGATACCAAATAGAATTCCTGCTTAATTAAATAAGCAATCATTCAACAGCTGACCTGTTGAGAAAAGCAAGCAAACAAACAAGCAATCAAGGCAACAACTAATTAACCCCTAAAACTCAGAAAACACAAAGAAATCAAAAGAAATTCCCCCAAATCAACAACCCTATCCCACCCTTAAAACTAAAACTAAAATACAGTCACTGGAAATGAAGTTCAGATTTGAAAGGAAACCTTAAATATGTAGTTGTAGTTAATTGAATATGTGAACATAAATACCTGGAACTGAATTTGAAAAAGCTAGAATTTTCCCAAATTGAATATATGAATATAAATATATGGAACTGAATTTGGAAACCTTGGAAGTTTGCCAAAAGGATCAAGTTAAAATGGCATTCAGCACAATGTGCATTAACACTATTTCTATTCATGAATTAGCTCAATGAAACTCCTACTGATTTTAAAGGGAAAGCTCATATGTGTGGATCATTATCTGTATTTCACTCCTCCCTGATCCAAGGGCTGGTTTTCTATACAGTTTTACATTTAAAAAAGCATTGTATGCTGCCACTTTTTCAACATCTTTTCAGCTTCTGTGTTTTCTTGTTTATGCAAAGTCTGGATGTTACTTTATTTACTGACAGAGAAGGAAATGGCTTGTTTTATAGATTGTTCTCTTCAATGAAGTTTGCATAATGTCCAGCTGATTAGTAAAAAAAGAAAAAAAGTATCAAACGCAAATCTGGATAATCCCAAAAGATTGCACTATGTGCAAAGGGAAATGTATGTTTAGAGAAGGTACAACATGCTACTGAAATCTTTGCATGGCATTTGTATTTAAGCTGGGGAAATAATTAATATTCAACAGAGTTGCACACCTCTAGTTGATACTGGGAAGTTAATACCTATTGCTGCAAGACTAGCAAGCCAATAACTGCGACATGTCATTCAGCTAAATAAACAATGTTTCCCTCTGAATAGGAAAATAGTCATAAAAAGCACCACAACAAGTTTCTGTGCTTCCATGTCTGCTGCCTCTTTCTGCTGGGTCTTTTCAAATGCACCACAAGTTTACCTTACCAAAGGCGCTATGTATCTAATGGACCGGTGAAATTAGAAATCACTGATAATGTGTCTGGCCAGATTTCTGTATTGTAATGGAACAAATTGAGATTGAAGGCCTGCAACAGAAATGAGCCAAGCTGGACTTTCAGCAAGTGTGTCCCTGACACCCATATATATTATACCTACATCAAAAGGCTTCTGAAAACTAGACTGTCTCCAAACATGACAAGAATGCATGGCATATATAAAACCAACCACTGTGTATGTATAAAATAAGGAAAATAATTTGTAATGAATTAGCAGAGTTGTAATGTTATGCAAGAACATATTTTTTTCACAGGGAAATACAACAAAGTACAGCATTAGCTTATGGAGAAGTAAACAACTCCATTTGTTCTCTGATCAGCTTTTTGATATATGGAGACTAGGAAAGATGACAATGGCTGGCTGATAGAAAACATGTACCTTAGAAACAGCTGTACAGAACACATCTTGAAAAACAAGCAACCAAATAAACAAACAAAACAAAAACCTGGTGAAAACATCATGATCTAACCAGGGCTTTGGAATTTGCATGCTATCTTGCCTTTTGTGGGATGAAAGGAGGAAGTAGGTAGGAGCACTGTAAGGAGGGCTCTGTTTTGTCCATAAAAGTGTACTGTGTGTTTTAAATCTATTAGATACAACTGGAGTTAAAAAAAAAGATTTATTTGTCTTCATTTCCTCCTTTTCTTTCCTTCTGTGGGTGCAATGTACTTGTTTTGAATGAAGACTGTTTTAAAAATGACCATGGGAAGACAGGCTGATTTTCTCAGTTGCAGAGCTGGTAGGCAGATAACAATACTAAAACAGCAATTAAGAAACACAAGACAGAATTTATCTGTTAGATTTGAAACTCTGTGTGGACTATGAAGAAAACTGATAGGATTCCAGATGAAACAGATAGAAGAGAACACTCTTTGTGAATTGGTCTATGAAAAAACCTTGCTATATTTGTTTAGAGGGAATTAAATGTTTTATACATCTTTCAAATAAAAGTGTCATGTTAGAATAAGCTAGACTCCTTCAGACTTTTTCAGAGTCTGGAAACAATGCCATAAAGTACAAACAGATGACCACTGTGGTAAAACAATGTATGGTCTTACCTAAGAAAATGACCATTCAGGTGGTAAAGTAAAATGAAGAAATCCTACATGGTCAGGAAGCAAATCCTTGCTTATATCCAGATACCTTACTTCCTCATTTTCTTCTAATATTAGGTATAAGATTTTGAAATATTAATTTAGCTTTCTCTATGCCAGGTTAGATCAGAAGCTATGGAAAGTACCTTATGGCCTTCCAATCTGGGCAAACCCAACACAAAAAAGTGAAAAAATAGATAGCACTGATGTCAAAAACATTACCTTATTATTTTGATTTAGTTATAAAAAACATCTAAGCCTAGCTGTGCTCAAACAGCTAATGTTGACAAACACTACTTACTTCCCCAGCAAGACAGCAGCTAGGGAGGTACTTGAGTACAACTAAGAAAGATAAAGCTAGTGTGTTTTGACATCTTACTCTTCATGCTTAGTCTGCTGCTTCATGTGAGCATTTTGGGTTAATATACTTCTTCCATAATTGAGGCTGACTTGGAATTTCTTCACTGTCAATTACAGCCTTACAGAACATGTCTTAACACATGCTAGCACAACTGGTCTCCAGCTTGTACCCTTACTTTCACACTACCCGTAGAAAAGGATCTTCATTTCCAGGCACCAGTTCTCTGCTTGGGAAATTGTTCAACAGGATGTTATTGATGTGGGAAACAAACAATTGCTCTAGCTTTAATGACACAAACCCACAGACTCTTATGTAAACTGAGGAAAACATAAAGAAAATCCAGTCATGCAAGAACAAACAAGAAACAAAATATTTTAGCCTTCTTTGACTTATTGCTCTGTTTCAAGTTGAAATCTTCCAGTTTGAGATGGAAAGTCTGAGACTAATTTGGATATTTATTTTGCCCTTTTGTAATTGAATAATGTTTAGTTCTAAGAGACCTTTTCATTCTAATTTCAACATTACATTCTCCATGAATAAATATTTATTCTTTGCATATGGTCTTTTCATTGCATGCAGACTGTTTAGTTTTCAGACTGAAAAAGGTCAGTTCATCAAAGAATACAGGTACCATAATGAAAGAAAAGCAACCACTTGTATAATTTAATGGCGGCAAGAAGTCCAGGCTAACAGTCTGACTAATGACTAATTTAATTTCTTTCAAAATCTCCAGTAAGGAAAATGTGACATCAAACATTTCTCATAGGAATACGTTAAAAATGCATAACTTTTAGCACCTAGAATAGAGTCATTTATTCACAAAACTGGGCAAAACCCCTGAGGCTACATGTATACTTGTATACTAAGTAGGGCTTTGGAATTTTTCGGGACAATGGAAATGTGTTAGAAAAACATTACATTAAGTGACTGTACTACAGTGCCCACCTCACAGAGGATGTTGTACAAATTATCTGAAAGTCAGAATGTTAATGCACAGTCCCATTAACCGTAGCCATAACTATACTAAGCCAAAAATTTAACTTAAACATCAAACTCCGCTCAATGATGAAATGTGTATTTGTTGCAACTTGGGGAATGTAGAAAATTGAAGCAACAGAAGTGAATTATAATGGATATTTGCATCATAAGTTCTGTGGAAGAAGAAGGAAGCAGTCAGTCAATTGAAATGAATAGTTGAGAATATAAAGGCTGTTCTGTGAAATTTCCTTTCTTTCTTTTTCTTTCCAAAACCAGAATATTATATTATATATATATCTACTAATCCAGTAGAGATGGAGAACTAATACTATCATTGGGGGGTTTTGGTTTTATTTTTTTGAAAGGCAACTAATTTTATGAAGAAAGATATTCAAATGAGATGTTTCTCTTTTTGCAGGTATATATTCAAAACCAAGCACCATCATTTGACAATTATAGTCTTGGAGATGTCATCACCAAGGAAGAAAAATATTGGGGTAGCTTCTGTGGGGGAAAAAAAAAAAAGGCAAAAAAAAAAATCTGATTTACCCAGTTAGTAGATTTCTAAGTGTTTTATGGTCCATTGCAAATTTTGCACCCTCAACTTCTGCTAACCTTATTATTCCACAAGAATCAGTTACATCTCTCTCTCTTTCTCTCTATCCCAGTGTATGCTTCATAAGACAATGGCTTACCTTTCAAAGGTAGTTTGGAGTAGCTGTGCCATTTTTTCCCCTTTGATCATAGCTCACCTGCACAACAGCTTGAGCAGCAGCTGCAAACTGACTCACTGAAATTACCTGCACTGGGAATATGACACCATCTTGACCCCTACAATTTAATTCAGCTACATTTGTTGAAGGGCACAAACAGGAACAAGATGGGGAACTCATAAATTGTCTTTCCTGGAAAAAAAAAAAAAAAAAAAAACACCAACTAAAAAACAGCATCATGAAATTACATCTTTTATCCACTTGCTTTATCTTTTACTTCTTTCCTTGCTACCCTGTCAGTTGATTCCAAATGCTAACTACCCTTTTCTCTCAAACTGATCAGTTAACACAATGGACTGCATGTCATGGCAACTGTTCCCAGTGTTTATATAGTTTCAAGTTCGGTTCTTTTTCAGACCTGAAGAATATCAAGAAAAAAAACAACCAAACAAACAAAAAACAAACCAAACTAAATGAAAACAAACAAACAAAAAACCCCAAACGAACCAAATAAAAAACATCCCCACCTCCCCAACCCCCCCAAAAACACCCAAAACATCCTTGCTTTTTTTTTTTTTTTTTTTTTTGCCCCAAGTGGGTAACTTGGGAAACTATTGGTGGAATTAATAAAATATGTTGGTTCCTTTCCAGTTTTGGCAGCATGTAATAATGTAAAATAATGTAAAATAGAAATACAGAGGTAGGAGGGAGAGGAAGGCTTAGAAGGTTTTATATCCAACCTTGAGTTTGATAGAATTTGGTTTTTTCAGCATTTACATTACTATTGTCCATAAAAATCATTGTAGCTACAGCAGGAAATTCTAACTGCTAATTTGTGAATGCAGGTTATACTTTATTTTCATTTAATGCTCCACCTCCATTATAGTGCCATTTAAAAGCTTTAAATAAGTTTTGTTGGCCTCTGTCTTGCTTCACCTCTAGGGCTATGACCTCCTTGGGATCATGAAAAACTGGGGGGATGGCTCCCATGACTAGACTGTTGCCCTGGGGGACACAGGCTCTTTAGGAAGGACAAGACTGGCATACAAGGAGGGGGAGTTGTCCCCTTTGTGTGAGAGAGAGCATCTGGAGCTCTCCCTGGAGGTGGAAGAGAAGCTGAGGGAGAGTTTATTGATTAAGACTAAAGCAACAGCAAGTTTGCAGAGACCAAACTGGGAGGAGTGGCTGGCAGGTCAGAGAGTTGTGCTGCTATCTAGACTTGACTGAGTGGAGAAATGGACAAGCAGGAAACTCATGAGAGGTTCTCCTCAATAAGAAGTGTCCTGCATGCGTGAAGAAACTACCCATACTCTAACATATGCTAAAGTCTGTCGAGTGGAAAAAGTGGCTTTGCAGAAAAGAACTTGGGGGTCCTGTGGTACAACAGCAACGTGCCCCTTTTGCAAAGAAGGCTAAGGTCATCCTGGACTGCATTATATAAGGTGTTACCTCCAGATCAAGAGAGGTGATCCCCTTTAATCACAGTATACAGGTCTGAACTCCTCAGTAGAAGAGAGAGATGAACATACTCAAAAAAGTCCCATAAAGGGCCACCAAGATGATTAAGGGACTGGAACATATTTCATACAAGGAGAGACTGAAAGAGCTTGGACTGCCTAGCCTGGAGAAGAGAAGGCTCAGGGGGAATCTCATCAATGTGTATAAATACCTGAAAAGAGGATATAAAGAATAAGGAGCCAGGCTTTTATTCTGTGGTGTACACTGTCAGGACCAGAGGCAATACACACAGACTGAAACATAGGAGTTTCCCTCTGCACATCAGGAAACACTGTTTTACTGTGAGGGTGACTAAGCACTGGTATAGACTGCCCAGAGAGGCTGTGGAGACTCTCTCTTTAAGGATATTCTAAACTCCTCTGTATGCAGTCCTCAACAACGGGCCTTAGGTTGCCCTGCTTGAGCAAAGCGATTGGACCAGATCACCTCCTGAGATCCCTTCTAACTTTAAACACTAATTAGCCTAATGAATTAGGCTATCATATAGATAAATTTGCAGTTCATCTCTGGTTTCTCTAATATCTCCAGTGTAATAAGATGATTTAGTAGCATTTTCCAGCATGACTGAGATCAAGTAGTTGTGTTTTTCCTCAAGAAACTGGCACCTACCAGTGCCTTGTGTTTAAAGAAGTCAAGGTAAGAGATGTATTACCCAGATTCTTGAGAGTGCTGTGGTCAGTTCCTCAATATAATCATATAAAATAGCAATGTGTTAGACTAGGATGAAAAGAAACTTGAGCAGCCTGCTGAAGCAGTGTCAAAAACAAAGTCTCTCTCCTTTTTGCTGTCCATTTTGCTTTCCCACTCTGTAAAAGCTGTTAAAAACTGTACTTTAAGGAATTACTGACCTATTTGTCAAATGCATCCATTTGACAAAGTTTTACTTTTTCAATTGGATTGAGAATGGTGCTGGTAAAAGTTCTGGCATTTTTATTCACATACATGAATAATTGTTTGGATTAAAGATGAATTGAGTCCCAAAAAAGGATAAATGGTAAAGAGGTTCCATTTGATTATTAAATGGACTAATATCTAATGTATTCTAACATTATTTGAATCTATTCAAGGGCATGGAAAATAGAATTTAGATTGTTAAATTGCGTCTGTTTCTACTTTTTTTAAAAGTAGAATACACTGGGACTATATTATATTACAAAATATCAGGGATAGCTATTCCCTCAGATATTGCTTCAGCTTCATTTCTTTTTTAAGAATGTAGTGCCATACTTCGGGTTTGGCCTATAGAACATCTGAAAAAGCTGTAGCCAACAGGAGAAATGACTACAGTGTAATTCTTTGGTCTGAACTAGGTAGGATATTGTGAATCATGTAGTTTGGTTGGTGGTTTTTGTTTGTTTGGTTTTTTGTGTGTTTTTTTCTTTGTTTTTGTTTGTTTGGTTGGTTTGGTTTTTTTGTCGTTGTTTTGGGTTTGTTTGTCTGTTTTTGTTTTTTTCCCCTGCCCTCCCTTTTTTATTACTTTTTCTTTCTTTTTATCCTGCCATTAATATATGAGCAAAGGTTTTACAATTATTTAAAGCCAAAGCAATTATTGTGCTCCATTATGATATTCACTGACACAGTATTGAGAAAGAAATTGAAGACGTGAAATTCTGTATAGGCTTAGTTTGGGCTTCAGAAGGGAATTGAAAAAGTCAGTAATAAAGAACTTACTTTACGAACTGAACTTGAAGATCATTTATTTGCCTATTTTTTCTCCCACTTCTGAAAGCACACAGTCAGAAGAAGATTAATGTATTGAGATAGGTAGATAACCCTAACTGTTTTTAAATAGATGTTTTTCATGGTTTTTAAAGCTTCAAACACCACTTGCATCTTGAACAACTTGGGCAAGGCTGTCTGAGTATTGTTCATAAAACAACAAGACCCTTTAATCAGGATGACAGTCTGGAAAAAAATGACAAATAATTCCTCCACACAGATATTTTGAAATACTGTGTTTTGATGGGTGAGATTAAGTGTTTCAGATTGAGGACACTTCTTGCTTAGAGGGACAGTGTCAACTTTAACATATTTTTCCTTAAATAAAAGCTTTGCTTTGGTGCTAAAAAACACCTTATACTCAGACTTGACTTCTCTTCATGGTGTTACTTTTTCTCTGACCAGTTTTGCAATATGTTGCTTGTTTTAATGTTTCTCATCTTTTGAAAGTACAGGTAGGGGTGCTGACATCTTTTCTTCTTTCTATTTAACTACCCCAACAGAATAACAGTATATTAATAAATATTGTCCAGAGAGCATAATCTTTTAATTCCTACAGGGATCAAATTTGATATTCTTATAATGCCTTCCAGAATCATGAATTAAAATTGAATAAATTATCTCTTGATTTTTGAAGTAAACCAGGTTTTAAATTCAACACACATTAGTACAAATTTTACATAATAGCTTCATCATGACCTGGGTCTTCTCATCAACTGGAAGAAGTGGCACTCTGGACAACAGTTGCATTTTTATTTTTCAAAAGACATCATTAGTTTTTAAAGTCTGTTACCAGCTTAGTCTCCAGTTGTACTGAACACTGTTTCCAGCCACCCTAAGAAGCGGAAGGACGGTGCTGTTAAGATGACAGGCGTTAAAAGATCTAGATTCAAGCACTTGGTTTTGCCACAGATGACTTTTGTGGTATTAAATAAGTTGCTTTTTCTCCATTACACTTAGTTTCATGCCAAAATTTTAACACAACAGGATGCTACTCCTTTATTAGATTGTTGTGAGGCTACTGAAAGCCTAATCATTGCCCAGTGATGAAATCACTCAGCCAGGAGCAAAAGACTGGAAAGTCTGTTCCCTAATTTAAATTTGTTTTCATTTAATACTTTTTATATAATTAATTGAAGAGAAGGATTATGGCCATCCAGCCAGATGCAGCAGGACACAGCTGAACGAGATTTTGCCCTGCCCATTGGGCCAAATAACTCCTGCTGGCAATTTTCAACATTTCCTGTGCAATACACTGACTAGTGGATTTCTGTGCAAAATTGTCATCAATAGTACCTTTATGTTCCAATTTAACACAGCTAGTGCAAGCTGACTGCTTGAAATAAAGACACTCATCATATTGAGCTTCCTATAATTTTGTAAACTAATATAGTACTGACTACCTCTTCAGGCTTTCAAGAACATAAACTACTTACACGGTCTCCTTAATTTTCAGAAAAATTATTTTGTCTAAACTTCAGAATATTTCTTTTAGTCCTGTAAACTCATGTGCACAAAGAAATGTCCATGAAGTAATTGAATTTCCTCACTTTAAATATCACAAGATGACTAATGTCAAATATTTGTGCACATAAGAACTTCACTTTCATGGAATCTTCAAATATGTTTCTTATTTGAAAAGAAAAATAATGAAACTACACATTCTACTTTGATTTATCTCTATGCACTAAGATATATCTGAGACAGGGGTATAGATTGAGCATTTTGCAAGAAATTTGAGTGCTTCACTTGTGTGTTCCAAATATGATTATACATTTATATCATGATTTCAAAATAGGTTTGCTTACTATTTAAGTATATTTGCAATTTCCTGTTTTGAAAACACATTGCATTCAATGGTTACATTATTTTTTATTTCTCTTAGCTTTACTTTTTCTTTCATAATTAACAGCTCACTCCTTGGGATTTTCTAACAACATATGGAAGTAAACATAGACTAGGTGTCACTAACATTAGACATAGTTTCTTTTTCTAACTTTAGCACGTGGTGAGTGAAATTATGGTCCCATCCAAATCAATAGAAGAGAGCTTATTAAGATTAGTATCACAAGAAACTAACCCAACATTTTTCTCTTAGTTGCTGCATAAGAGACACGTCCATTAGTTCTCTGCCTGTGGAAATATGATCATGGGCTATAGCTTGGTGTTTGAGCTTATCTTAGAGAAGACTCTAAGTGCAGTCCTTGATATTTCTTTAGGCTCGTCTGATACTTTCTTCACGTGGGTGACAGTCAAGCAGGGGATGGTAACTTCTTCACCTGGCACTGCTGCAAACAGAAGGAATTAAGGTTTCAGTTCAAAAGATTCGTGTTGTGTATTTCTTAGGATGCATGTCTAGAACCATCTTCGTCTGCAAATACCTTGCAAAATAACACCTGAAACATGCACTTTTTGCCTGTGTTACTGCTCATGCCTAGACCAGAGTAGCCTGAAGCTTTCTCCAGCTTAATCTCCAGATTCACTATGGCTCAATGACTTCCAACCAGTGAGACTTAAGCATGCAGCAGTTCCTCTTGAGCCTTAATTTCTATTGGATAAAAAAAGATGCTCCATCTGGGCTGGCAGGAAGCCATGGACTGCTTCTGTGTGTCTGAATGATTAAGGAAAGAAGAACCCTAGGATGCAACAGGTGTGTTTCAGCAGGAATTACAGAGATTTTCAAACGGGATGATTGCATATAACAGCGTGTGTCTGCTTATGTCTTTCAAACAGAAGGACGTGCATCTGTCAGAAATTCAATTCATATATAAATATTTAATAGATATAATGTATTTATACTGTATTTGTAGTACACTTTTTATAATATATACTATTCTATATTTATGCGGACCATATTTAGCTTTGTTTTTTTATTTGGTTTGGTTTGTTTCCGTTTTTGGTTTTTTTTCCAAGGATACTTATGCATGCTTTTTTTTTTTTTTTTTTTTTTTTTTTTTTTTTTTTTTTTTTTTTTTTTTTCATGAACATTTAAGTGAGAACTTTTGGAAGCTGAAACCTTTGGATATAGGTATCAGCTCAGGAATTCTAAAGAGTGTAGTAAATACTTTCACATTTATTAAACCATCAAATCCTTAGAAAAAAACTTAATGGGAAAAAGGACAGACTCAATTTAACCTGCAATTGAGGCAATTGCACTACATCTTGTCAAGACCAGAAAATATAATATAATTTGGAAGGTAAAGTAAGAATTTTCCATATATTGTGCTATTATATGCTACATATATGTGTATATATATACAGAGAGAGAGAGCATACGTATATGCTATATGTTCGGCTTGGAAAAAAGTTTATTTATAGTGCAGAAACTCTTTAATAAGAAGAATCCTCAAGGATTATGATATATTTTTTCATTAATCTAGAAGTCAGATTTTATAGAAAACAGACCAAGGGAATATCTGTTATCACTATTTTAACAGAAGGACACAGCAATTTGGCAAGCTCATGTACTCGAAAGTCTCTGTGTCTTCCTCTCTTTTTGTAGTTTTCCTAGTATGTTTGTGATCCTTATTAAAAATATAAACTTATTTAAACTATAAATAAATAAATATCATTAATATCTTACTCCCTTTTAAGATTTCTCATAGATATTTTACTGTTATTTCAGTAAAGCAGTGTATACATTAACATAATCCTTGCCAGAATGATTCTACATGGATCTTTGCTCATGATCTTTGAGCAGGATCTTTGCTCATATAATTCTGTTTAGAATAGAAATACTCTTTAAATATACATTTAAAAAGTTTGCAAAATCACAAGGGCTTTCCTTTTAATTTTACTCTAATTACTCTACTTTAGTTTGCAGACATTACATTGCTACAACTGTTAGAGATGAAGTGCACAACCTTTTAATTCAGACTTGCATATCTTCTCATGGTAAATACCAGTGGTCTACCCTCTACTTATGGCACTTATTTCCAAATGTTTTTAAACAGAGCTAATCTTATTACCTCTCTCAAAAGGCTGTTGCTTTAGAAGTAGTTTTTTACAATCTCTACTTTCTGATTACCTCTCTCATCTTTACAGCACAATGAAATGTACTTATATTTCAACACAAACCAAACAGAAATCTGTCCATTTTCTGACCAAAAAAAAAAGCTATTTGACTTATTGCAAAGACTTTTCATATTAATTTTTTAGTGGTTTTTTTTAGCCATAAATCTACATTTCTTCCTATAATTTACAGCTAGTGCAATTCCATAAAAGGAAAGATTTTCTTCTGAGTAATTCCACATAATCAAGTAAAATGGGTCACATTCATAAATTTTGCATAAATACTGTCACAGTACTGCACATCAGGAAAGGTGTAACACATTATTGGACTGTTAAAGTAAAACCAGGAAAAGTCTCCTCAAATGTAATGACCCTTGGGCAACGAGCATTATATCAAAACTTGTTTCAATATTTTGAAATCTCTGCAAACTCACACTGAATTATTGGAACCTAATTTAAGATTGATATTTCTGATGGATGGTGAGCCCATTTCCTGAGAAATGCTAATAAAAAAACTCTCCCTTACATAAACAAACATAAAATGACACAAGCTACAAAAATATTTGGAGCTATCTCTACCTTTAAAAGGAGGGTTTGGTCCTGAAATGAAGAAATGCAGAGAAATATTTTAAGGACTAAGGGTATATTTAAATAGGAAGGATATAGTTGCTTTTTTTATCCTGTAGTTATTTTTCTGCAGTTATTAACAAATTAGGCTAATAAAAATATATATATTTTTTTTTTTTTTACGTTTTCACAGGTTTGAATCTGCTTTCTCCATTTCTGTATAATCAGGGCAGTTTTTGCTTCATTACAGATAGGGATTTTGAAGGAAATGTATTTACCAAGACTCATGATAAAACAGCAAATGATAGCAATACTGACAGAAACATAATGTTTGGACTCCAAGATAGGACTTCTAGCATCTCAGACTGCCAGGGAACCTCCTTCCATCTTTATCACTGTCAAGGCCTGAGAGAATTTGCAGTTTGGTTCTCATCTACACTATCTGTGTAGAGGTCATTGCTGAATGGCAACCAAACGGCAGGCAACACTGAACAGCTGCCTCAACAGCTTTACCAGTGTAGGGGGTTAGAGAAAGTGAGAATTGAAATCTAGGTCTCCTGGATGCTGTACTACTGAATAACCCTCCTCCCTTCTCCCACTACCTTTTTTTTTTTTTTTTTTCTGTTTAATCAGAGGGTAACTGAAAGTTTGAAAGGCTTCAAGTGTGAGGTCAGTATTGCTAAGTTGCTTAGCTGCTTGTCAAACACTACAGAGAATATAACAAATCTGCAGATAATATATGAATGGATTTTCTAGATGGGGCCAGCATGTTTTTATCACACATAACATCTGAATGAGGAATTGCCTCCCACAAACATTTGAGGCAAATGAAAGCATGCCCTCACATGAGGAGTCCTGCTGATTTCTGTGAGACATCTTGCATGTATAATGATTTGCAGCGTTGAGACTGTTCTGTGGCCAGTAAGGCTCAGCTGGAAGCTTGTCATGGTTGGTTCTAAATTTGTGCAACACAGGGATCAGACTGTGCTTATTTTCTACAACTTTGCATTTGGCTTGAGGTCATGTTTTCAGCTGACTGAAATAATGTCAATAACGGTCTTAATTTATTAATGTATTTAACCAAACAAAGTAACTCAGTATTGAAAATTTTTATTGTTGTAATTTTAAAATTAGTATTATTTTGAAAAATCTGGCTAACTATTTAGCCTATTTATTCTCTAAGCATTCTATGCCAAAATTAATTGAAAATTAAAGTTTAAATGTTTTCATACCATAAGTTGAGAATTTCAGCAGTTCATGTGTACTTAGTAGACAATCTCTGAACTGGAAAGATGTTGAGGTGGACTTACACATGGCAACACCGGTGCATGTCATATGCCTTTTATTACTTTTACAGCTCTGATTCAGGCACCCACAGGATAACATGCTGAATCCATTTCTTTGTGAAAGCTGCTCTTGGAAAGGAAGGGATTTTAATTCAATGTGTGTGTTGAGAAGGATAAGAGTACCAGACCCCTGAAATTAAGTTTGTCTGTAACCTTCAAGGCAGTATGCAAACTAATGAGATGTAGAAGAATTGCCACTACATCTGTTACCATTTGCTCACATTTAAGAAGAACATTTAAAAAAAATATTCCCATTATGGAGCCCTATTTGCTGAAAATAATATCATTTGTGCCTACACATTCGTGCTGTGTATTTAGTGCTTGAGGAAAGCAACTAAATGGGATACTTTTCTTCTTCTTTATATTAATATTTAATTAAAAGCTCAAGAAGATTACATTTTGACAGTTACTCTTTTAGCCATAGGAAAAATATACCTACAGGAACACTTTTTTTTGTTTGATCTCTTTTTTTTAGGTCAACTTACTTCCATACACAGACACACAGATACTGCATTCCATGATAGGGACACAATGCTGTTAGAAATTCTTATGCCTGAGGCCAGGGAAATTGTATCACACTTGCTTTTGACTCCAGATCAAGAACTGTAGCTGTAGCATGACAGAAATAAAAATAGAGAAAAGGCTTTGAAGGTTTGAAATGCTGAAATTCTTAAGTCTGCCTTGTAAAGGGGTTTCTTGTTCACAGTAGCATTTGCTGCCTCGCTAATGATCTTCTGGTTGGGAATGATCCAGCCAGTGTATCTACTCTTCTGTTCATTTAAACTCATGGAAAAGTTTGAAATTTCACAATAAACTGTTTCACTAAAACTTTGGAGAGGGATGAAGGGGGAGGGAAGTGGGGAGGAGAACCAAGAAAAAGACCCCAACCAAAAATACTGTATTGTGAGATGACAGATGTTACTTCAATGACATTTTAATAAAACAGAACATGTTATTTAAACAAGTGATATTAAGTCAAAGGATGCTACAAAATTGGTAACCAAGTTCTCCACTTATTGTACAGGCAAAATTCCCACTGAAATTAAACCTCTCTGGGATCCAACAGTCACAATGTTTGAAGTTTTACACATATCTGTCTTTAAAATACTATAAAAGGATATTCTACATGTTCCTATCTTACACCTGTGTAATGTAGGTAAAATAGAACCCTGTGTGGCCATAATGCAGAGACACCCTAATTCAGAGATCCTCAGGCAGGCAAAAGTGTCTGTTTTCAAATAAATTGAAGACTATATAGTGATTCTCAAAAGTGCCTCAAGTCACTCCTGTGTTTGCTTCTGATAAATTATTACTCTAGAGGCCAAATCTTCTGTCAATGATTTATGGATATGATGAATATAATCATTTGGGAGAGAAAATGGACTCTGCCACAAGAAAATGTAGAGACATCTGGAAATTATATTACTCTTACTGATTCCTAATATTAAACATAAATATTAGTACAAGGCTGATGTCTCCCAATATTAATACTACCACAAATATACCCTCTATTAATGTAGTTTTGTCTCAGCTAAGGCAATGAATAAAAGTGGAATACCCTTGTTCTCTTCCAAATTTTTGTCCTAGTATCAATGGATGTCATGGACATGTGAGAAATTGAGGTGTTACCTTGATAAATCCATCCAGTAGCATTAACATTTAGGCAAGATATAAAGATGATTTTTAATTAGATACAATGTCATGAAGTTTGGAATATACATTTCCAGATGGACCAAGGCTAAAAAAAAAAAAAAAAAAAAAATAGTGTGGACAGCAAAGTAAAATATATTAATACAAATAAAATCGTATGTCTTGAAAAACATTTAAGAGTAGTGTACTCTGAACTAGCCAGGATGAAAATTATTAATTGCATCCAACAGCTGCATCCAAACCTTTTTCTTAGTAGACTAGATGGTATCCTGTATATTTGTACAAAGACCATGCACCTCTAAGCCTATACCTGACATGGGACCAGACATCTCTATGCATATGCATCATATATAAGCTCTACACATTTAATAAAACTAAATTGTATGTACTTCATATTCATTGCTCACTGCTTAACTCCTTTTACTAGACATGTACTGGTTTCATGTTAGTAGATTTTTTAGAGAGAAATGTCACAGACTCAGGTGGTGTAGAAGTCCAACCATATGTATGTATGGGGTACAGCTTACCACATCTTTTCCCCTGTAACTCATTTACTTTCTCAGCTCTGAGCTTCCTGATTTTTTTCACTATGAAGATGGCAAGACAGTGGAACAATTTTCCCAGAGAAGCAGTGGATGCTCCATCCCTGAAAGTGTTCAAGGCCAGGTTGGATGGGGCTTTGAGCAACCTAGTCTAGTGGAAGGTGTCCTTGACCATGGCAGAGGGATAGAGACTAAATGATCGCTAAGGTCTCTTCCAACCCAAACCATTCTGTGACTCCTCTATGAAGAGTACAAAGAAAAGAATATATATTTCAGTCAAAGCTTATGTTTGCAGTTCTCAGAGAAAAGTAAGAAAAAAAATTGTAATAGTACAAACAAATTATTGCCTTCAGTTCTTGTGATTTATATCTCCTCTGTTGTTTATTATTAGTCTTTTTGTTTGTTGTTTTTTTTTTTTTTTTTTAACAAACCAACAAAATCCAACACTTAATTCTAGACAGGAATCAAGCTTGCGACAATCTAGTTTTTTCGCAAGCTGGGACTTCTTTTATTAGATTTGTTTTTTGAGGTTGGACTGAGGGGAAGTAGTAATGCATTGTCTTAGAAATCCTAGCTATGAGGAGTTTAAACTATGAGTTCACAGATGAAAAACAGTCTGAGATATGTCTCTTATTTCTAGGAAACATGCAAACTTCAATTCCTTCCCTTGTTTCTAGAGGAAGATTCTGTACTGGTCTATTCCTGTTCCTAATGCTCTTCCACGGTAGACACAAGGGACTCCAGCTTCATCTTCTTGTGACTTTTTAGACAGGTAGATCTACTAGACAGCAAAGCAAGACGGAAGACAGGCATCACTGTTGAATACACCACCAAGCCTACCCCTGGCATTTAGGCCAATGGATGCAGAAGACCAGCTATAGTCAGTTTGCACAGGTGGAGCTTTCTGTCACTCTCTGAGAGAACTCCTGTGCTCCCCTGAAATGATGTGTGTTATAATCACAGGCCTGAATTATGTCTCTCTAGAGTAGTGCTTCTATAGAGGAAAAGCAAAATAATAACTTGATTGCTCTGGGTACTGTAAGAGGAGACCTCTGAGGCACAAATCCTGCTGAAACACATGTATAGGAAAGGAAACCAAGGCTAGTGAAGTCTTGTTTGCACTGTCCTTCATGGAGTCAGCCCTACATCCTTAAACTTCAAACAAGGTTTGCTTTGGAAGCAACTAGATGCTGCAGTCAAAAAGACATCCATGTAGAGAAGGTACAATTGTGCAATAGAGGTAGACAAGTAATCAGAATCAGAAGTGAAAAGGAGACTGAATTTCTGGAAGGGGAAGTGTGTTCTTTAAGAACCTAACAGAATGCTAATTTTAGTCATTACCATTTCTCAAGTAGCCTCATTAAATAACATTTTTGAAAGACTATGTTACAGTTTAAGACTTTATTCCATGCATGAGGTATATCATGACAGAAAGCCCTAGGGTAGTCTTTGAAATGCAATCTGCATGGATTATGATGAAGACAGATGAGAATTGGGGTTTTCACGCATTGTTAACCTCTAAGAGATAACAATTAAGGCCAGAATAGACTATGACAGTCATCTGGATGTGTGACTTATTGTAGGTATAATGGAGAGCTGCTAATACAGGAATAATTTGATCAAAGTGATAAACTTGGAAAAAAAAGAACAGAACAGAATAGAACAGTTGATTTAGAAGGAACCTACAGTGACCATCTGGTCCAACTGCTTAAATCTAGCCCAATTGCCTTCATCTAGTCTAACTGTCTAGACATAGAAGAATGCCAAAAGATGCATCCAGCATACTTTTGAATGGATGGAAATTGAGCATTTGACAGTACTGGAAAATAAAATATAATAATAAACAAAATGCGGAACTGCAGACTTAAAAAATCACCTTAGAGGTATTAGATAAACACTAGATACTTAAAAATTCTATTGATGCACACATTATTACTTCTTATTTAGGTGTATTGCTTCAGGTCTCCCACAGGAAATACTTTATTCTTATTATTTGATTCAGAAGAATTTGAAAATATTTTGAAAAGTTTAAAATGTGGATTTTGTGCCAAAACAAAAACTGAAGCAAAATGCCTCAACTGGCATGAACAGGTGATTCCGGTATCAATTTTATTTACTTTTCTGTTTGGTCATATCAGCCTATCTATAGCAAAAAAGAATCACTCATTAATTAATTAATTAATATTAATCAGCCTATTTATATAATTCATAACAACACCAAAAATATACCGATGAAATTGTACTTATATAAATCTAGGATAAACATTGCTGTCATTTTCTTGAGTGGTATGGAAATATTAACTACCTTTTAGGATCAGCCTGGCATAGCTTTAAATGCACATCTGCAATCAGGCACAGGTGTCACAAAGTGGGGATATCAAAACAACTAACTTATATAAGGGATTATAAAAATGTTTCCCCTTGGAGATAGATCTAGTTGTTTATGCACTTTTTCTTTTTAATTGGAAAGTAATGTGCATCATTAATATCATCAGTCTGTGAATTAATGAGATTTTTTGCTAACAGAAAGTGTAACACATGAACAAAAATGCTTTGAGCTGTTATGAAGGTGAAAAATTATAAAAACGTGATGCAGAGATCTTCAAGTGGCATCTGAAAAGCAGTAGCATAAAATTATGATTTTATGTGCTTTTTCTCCTTCCTCCCTTCACCCATGTTTTCTTAATGGTTATTTAAATGGCTCAGGCTCTCTACTGAGCACCATATTTGAAAGCAATCAACATTCTAAAAATAATCTTTCTGTATGCATGTGTCAGTTAACAGAAATTTAATATGTCTCTAATTGCAAGGCAAGGCATGCATTTTAGAATACATTTTCCCCTGGAATGACCTTTAGGATGTTCTGTGCATGTGTACATGCACACACATATATTATTCATGCACTGAAGCACAGCTCAATGTAGAAGACCAGGGATGGCGTTAACGAGAGTCCTCACTACTTGCAGAATTTCTGACAGAAAGAACTAAATTTGTAAGTAAAGCACAGAAAGTATGAGGTCTTTAAACTATACTGTAATTCAACCTTTGACAAAGAAGGACAGATTCTTTTTTCTTTAAGTTTCAGAATAAGTACCTGTTTGTATCTTCACAAATCATAGCTGACTCATACTTTCTGACTTCCTTTGCCATTAGCTTTCTAAAAATCATCTCTTTTTATTTTAGTGACACAGCAGATAAGCTTTTAAAGAGGCCTGCCAGTACTCAAGTTTTGATATTTATACCTCAGTAAAAATATTGTAAACTAATTATGCGAGCAGAAAATCAGTAGGCATACTGTATGTTTCTGAGTTCCCAAGTTTTGCTTCAATTAAATCACTACCTGAAGAAAATTAATTTAGTGACTTACTATTCTCTGCAAAAGGAAATTGACATATCCTTCCTGGTACAGAATAATCCCTAAATTTCCAGAGTGAAGCCTACACCTCAGAAAGTTAAGGCTAAATACTTTTAAAAGTGACTAGAGATAAGCAGTTTTGCTTCCATCTCCTTTTTGCCTCTTTTTTAGTCCTCCTGGGTTTCTTCACACTAACACTCTGGTGATTCATGTTTGTAGAGCTGCTATAAAAGATACTTTGAATGCTTTAGGATACAGCAAGTTCAGAGTTAAAAAAAATATATTTTCTACCAGATGCTCATTACAGATCTAACTACATATTTATAAATATGTAAAATCTTTCTCACATATGGAGACAGAAGTCATCCAGCAATGTCAGAGGGAGTTTATACTGTTATTGTCAGTCAGCAGATTCATGCCTAGATTATATATATGAGAAACCACAAACATTTATGAAAGCTTATTTCTTTTATAATTTAAAGAAAATAATGTTGGAGGTCAGATTCACAAATTTAAACTACATCCTGTGTATAGAGACAAGGAAAACAAAGAAACTGTGTGTGCATTCCTCTTATTGCATCACATCTTTTGCTTTGTTGTGAATAGTTTCACATGACAATGAAAAGGAGAAAGAGCATGAAAAGCTTTCAAGTTATTATTTAGAAAACAAAGCAAACACCAGTGGTATGAATACACATTGTGATTACTCACTTTTGCAAATACCAGCTGAGTACAAAAAATTAGTACATTGAAACTGTTTTTTAAGTTTGTATTTTTATAAAGTTCTAAGGATTAAAAAAAAAAAATAAAAGGTCTTTGTATACTTTGATATATGAAGGAGAGGAAGAGAAAAACTAATTTTGTCTTCATATATTTACCATGGTCAATGTAACTTGTGTCAGGTGCTTGACTTGGAATTGGCTTTTTCTTTTTTTATTTTTTCTTCTTTAAAAAAAAAAAAATCCATTAAAATTTATTGTCTGAGAACACAAATTTGATTTTATTTTTTAAATTTTCCTACAGCATATATGCTGTCAAGAAGCAGAAGTAGCTTGTGCATTATCGGATCCAGTTTTCTATCCAGAAAAACAACTTATGACATCATTTCTACTCTGCTGATAATGTTCTTGAGACGGGGGAAAAAAAAAAAAAAGGGCAAGCATATGAGCACATTGAGGAGCTAAGATGATTGATTAATTTTCACTTATCTATTGAGAAATAGTTATGATTAAACAGTGTTTGATTATTGGTAGTTTGGCAATTTTAGGTTATTCTAAGGATTAGTTTATGAATTATTATTTTGGAATGGTTTTAAATTGACAAACTGCTGAAGATTCCACTTGTTTTCCTTTCCACATGCACACACACTCAAGAGAAGCTAGATGAAATCTGAAGTTGAGATTAGCAGTAGCCTAAGGGCATTACTGTAATTACTAGGCCGTTTAAAATATATCAGTATCATGTCTAATATAATAAAAGTAGAGTCATAGCTGTAGCACAGTTAGGAACAAGAGACTCTGCAAAAGGTTGTCAGATTCTGTTAGCTGAAATCAGAGTTAAAATAATTGCATTATTTGTGTGATTATGGCCATTGTTCTTAGCAGAAAATCATCTGCTAAATGAGGTCCTTTGATAAGTCTGACTCTATTTTTAGCTTGGTTTGGTTTTGTTTGTTTGGTTGGTTTGGTTTTGCCTTTTTTTTTTTTTATTTTGTTTTTATTTTTCCTAAAGAAGTGAATTAAAGCAACAGTGTAACAGGGAAGAAAAGAAAAATCAAGATGTTAAGCGGCACAAAAATTAAAGGTTTTATGGGTTAGATTGCATGGGTCTAATATTTCATATTAGAATTATTAATAATTTACAAGTTAAAGGGACTTCTTTGTCTTTTTCTGCTCTAAGAAGAACTGCTGACAGCAAAAGCTAGGCAAAGTTTCAAATGGGATGAGAAATAAGTGCATCAAGGTTTTTTTAGTGTCCTGAGACTGCGAACTCATTTTCAAGCATGCAGATCTTTTCAGGGACAGACAAATGCATATGCTGTGGTTAGTAATAGAATGCAAGAGCCTAAATCAGGTTCTTTTTTAAAGTTCTTTTCACCAGGTGAGACACAGGGCCAAAACCAAGGCTGGGGCAACAAAAATGCCAGTCTGGAGAATGCAAGTGTCTTATGGAAGGATGTGAGACAGGCAAAAGCTGTTAAACAGAGCATCATCCTGCCAGAAATCAAAAGCAACAAATAGATTTGCTTCATAATTAGGGAGTAGTGCATTCCGTTATTCAGTCTTGCAGAGCAGTCGTTCGTCTCCTGTAGCGCTGAGTGTAGCCAGGTGGCTCTTTCCAGGCTTTGGTTGAATGAAAGCGTGTGTGGCAGCATTGATGAGCCCCTTTCAAGTTATATCTATTTTGGTCTTCTGAGGTTGAAATGCCCCAAACCACAGAATATTTTAAGTACTTATCTCTCTATTTTTATGGCTTGAAGCATTCTGTTTTTGTCTTTTTTGTTTGTTTGTTTTGTTGTTTCTCTTCTACTTTTTAATATGGAAAACCAATTTTGTACCTAAATAAAGCTGCTTTTGCAACAAGCATTTAAAAAGCCCTGAAAGGTTCAACATAGAAATAAAACACTTTTTTCCACTCAGCTATTGCACAAGGGACACATTTAGTTCAGGATGTTCAACAACTCCAAAGAGAAAAGACATCTGGGTTCAATTCATAAGAGCCTAGGGCAACTAAAGAAACTTTCTAAAATGACATTGAAGAGGAGGAGGTGATTGTTTCTATGACCACAAAGAAAACTCATCCATTATGGAGAGACTAACAAAACGATACAGATATTTTAAAAAATGAAGTAATTAAGGAATATCCAAGGCAGGGAAAAGGAATGAAGGGAATAACTGGTAGGTTGCTTTTGTGAGAATGGTGTGGTTACTTCCAATCCTCTTTATAGTGTTTAGAGAGAGAGAGAGATGTGTTAAAAGTTAGCCTTAGCAAAATGCCTGGACACTACAAAGTGTTTTAACCACATAACATTGTTATACCTTACCAACTATCTGGACATACCATGCGAGTGAATACCTTCATCTGCAACATCTAGTGTTCTCTTTCTAGTATTGATTTCTGTGAAAACACTTTCATATTCCCAACTATTCAAAGACGTGTTGTGGGATTGTGTTTCTTTGACCACAGGGGTCAGTGGTGATCAATATTTTTGTGTTATCAACAGAAAAAAAATCATTGTTCTTTAATTTATATAACTGCAGTCTTCTTTTCTGATATAAATCTTTTTGCTTAATATAAACCACAACATTAAAAAAAAAAACAACAAACAAACACCCAAAAAACCCAAGACAGTAATACATAGAGCCATTGGTTAAGTGACAAATAACTGGTAGGTTAATTTCCCTTCATAGGTATTACTACCCCTTTACGTCTACAAGGTTTAATGTTAGATAGTGACAAAGAATTTAAGAGCACAAAACAGACCTATATAGCATTTAATATTATTTATACCTACTTTATTTCTTTAGTCATATGATTTCCAAACAATTATTACTTTCCTTTTCCTTTTTTTATTGTTGTTGTTTTTGTAATTTGTCCCTCCAGATCACCTTAATACATAATAAAGCTTGAATTTTTTTTGCAAAAAATTACAATCTGCTTCTTCTCTAATGCATACACACAACTGTCAAATATGCTGACAAAATCAAATATATTTAAAATTATTTCTGAGGTTTACTTTCTTTTAATGGTGAAATACAGAATTTTTACAAAAATAAAGCTGGGCAGAATCTAGTCCCCCATCTCCTGCCTAGCATGTCCCCACGTGCTCAAGGAATACAGGACAGTAGGGTGAATTTCAAAGAAACATTACATGAGATGTGGACATCTTAATAAAAGCATGAAGGAAAAAAAAATAAAATTTTTGCGTTGAGTTCTCCAAAGGAACGAATTAGAGCTTGCATCTCATGGTCTTCTTTTGCACTGGCGTGAAATACCTGAAGATTAGGAAGTTGTAATTTGCAGTTATTGTCTCTCTTTGATCTACCATGTCCAAGTTGAGTGAAGAATGTGCCAATATAACATTACTAAGCCATACTGCTGAGGCTGTCAGGCCACCTAGTACAAAACAGATGTTCTATCTCTTTTAGTATTTACTACTTATTTTCATAAACAGCTAAAAAGAAAGCTGACAAAAAAAAATCTTAAACATAAAATAAAAGGAAGGGAAAGACAAAAGCACTCAGTAATATTGTATCTGTAAGCAAAACTGAGTAAAAGAGAATGAGAAGCACTAAAAACCTCCGCTAACAAAAATACTAAAAGTATTGCCAATTATTTAACAAAGCAGAATACCTGTTTAGCTATTTATTGTTCTACTTATGACAAATATCAAAATACAAAGTACACACCTATGCTTCTCTCACTGGGAATTCCATATGCAAAAGCTGTTTGAAATTAAGGCCAAAATCAAATCATCTAAAGTGCAAAAAGAGACAGTTCTAAACCCAGATTCTCTAAAGATCTCTAAATGGGGTTCTTGGTTGATTATATAATTTATACAGAAACTAAGGCTCTGTAACATTTTAGAATGAAGGGAGCTTCAGTTCAGAATGCTTTAGATACTGACTTAATGTACTGAGGTTTTATGAATTTTATGATCTTTAGCAAAATGTCTACCTGAAAAACATGACACGAGCTTGGTTTTGCTCACTCACCTAAGGAATATACAAGTTTCACAGGGGATTTTTAAGAACAAACTGAATCTCTCAGATTGAAAGACAGTTGATTCTTCCCTCCTGATGCAATACTACTGTTTTTCTCTGGCCTTGTGAGATTGATTCCTTTCCCCAAAAGGCCCCTATGTGCCCCTTAAAGATCAGCCATCTCTTGCATGCCTCTCCCTGAATTGTCTGTAACCTGGCATTGTCTCTCAATACTATTTGTAACTTCTCAGTCTGTTATTTGCCATCTGCAGTCTTCCCTCATGTCACATTCTGATCTTCTCCTCTGGTAGGTACACCTCAGGGACCTGCCTGCAACCTTAGCAACAACAATGTTAAAGTACAGGGGGAAAACACTAATTCCTTTCCTTTGTACAGTAGGCAAATGTTCCCACCTCTCTTCTCAGCCCAGCAAATGAGATCCAAACTGAACTTCTAATGAACCTATTGGGGAACAGAAACTGAATTTTCCTGTGTTTCAGGAAAACACCTTAACTGTAAGGCAATTCTGCCTGCAAGGCAGAGGAAATGTTCCTTTCTGGGAAGTTTTATGATCTCCAGTAAATAGTTACAGATTTACCAGTTCAGACAAGGAAAAAGAAAGGGTATTACTCTCTAACATCTGGGGTTGAGAAATCTCAGTCTTCAATTCATCTTTGTTTTGTTTTGTTTTGGTTTTTTTGTTTGTTTGTTTGGTTTTTGTTTGTTTGTTTTTTTTTTTTTTTGTAGTTTGTTTGTTTGTTTTTGTTGGTTGGTTGGTTGGTTGGCTGGTTGGTTTGGGTTTTTTGCTTGTTTCAGAAGAAATAAACCCAGACAATCTCATCCTCTCACCATCCCCCAGCCTGGTGCGGGTATACTTGAAAACCAAAGATTGTGTTTCCCACACAGTTTAGTATTCACTGGGTTTATGTTCCTCTTACTTAGCTTTTATTACTCTAAAACCTTGAACTCTTTACTGCATAGTAAAAAACTTTTCATTGCACAATGAAGCAAATTCAGAAGAGCATGCAGTCTCTCTCTGATTTTCAAGCTTAACTTTGATCCGAAAATTTGAATCTCCTTGGTAATGAGAAACAATAATTTGCCTGATAAATATTTCATCCAATAGGCAGTAATAGAAAGGGAGACTATGCCCAGATGTGCAGGAAAGAAACCAACCACACTTCATTTTGGTGGAGCTCAAATATTTAGGCAAATAGGAATGCTTTGACAATTGTTACAAAGAGTTTCTTGGACAGGATGAGTAAGTTGCACAGTCCACTTAGATTTATGCCAATATGTCAATGACAATACACTCAACTTCATCAGGACTCGGAGCATCACTTCTGTATAACTCTAGGAATGTTTGCAAAGTGTTACATTAATACACCTTGTAGGAATGTGCAGGATCTGAATCAGGGGTTTAAGTCACAGCGTTAGACATAGTTGTTTCTGTTCCACCTAAGCCTTACTTCAAACCTCTAAGATCTTATCAGGAGCTTGTCATAAGGATATTTGAAATGTTTTTGACCTTTTATAATCTGCAAGTTTTCCTCTTTAAAAAGAACCACTGAATTTACTAAGATATAATTTTGAGATATAAATCCCAGATCTAATCTATTTTTCAATATAAATTTTTCAGATTTCTTTCAACTTTTGTTTCATTTGTGGCAAAAGTAATATCAGAGTTTAATAAATAGATTGTATAACACAAACTGCCTTCTGCCTGGAGGAATTGAAACAATAATAAAGAACTTAAAAAACTCCCAGTAACAAGTAGCTTTTGACAAGTCTCTTCTAATTAAAGTACCACAACAGCAATAAAACACATTTTTCCTTATTTGTTAGACGGCAGTAAAAAAAATATGCTCAGGATTTCTTACATCAATAAAAAAAAGAAATTAAATAAAAATGTTACACTAATAATGAATTTGGCCACCTCAATCTCATAAATATATATATTCAAGATTGTATGAGATATTCTAAAATGCCATAATAAAATTCCTTCTTCTCAATCCCCAATGAAAAGGAAAGAAAAGCTGGAACATAAATCTTATCAATTGGCATTGAAAATAGTTAATTTCAATAAATATTGCTGGGTCAGTTTTATGGTTTGTTGATGATTATTGTTTTCAAATTCCCTTTCCCAGAAGGAAGTTAAATTTCTCTATTCCAAATTAAGCTGTCAGGGAGTTAGTTATCTTCTGTGCCTGCTATGTGACACTAAATCATGTAAACATCAAGTGTCTTTTTGTTTCCACCTTACACCTTCCACAAACTTCTCATAGCCATTTGGTAGAGATATGTGATAATATTTCAGGTATTTTAACTGGTCCTAAAAGTAAACTCATTTGAAGCAGATGCTAGAAACAGAAAAAGAGAGAGCAGAGCTAAGAATAAAAACTGTTCTGAAGCACAGTGATCATTTGCTTGCATGCTACTTTCCTAAGACTAGGTCTTTTTCAGCCACTGTTTTGTCCAATATCAGCAGGAAAATACTGCAGTTTCATCTTCAGCAGTCTGAGGAAAATCAGTGTTTTTAAACTTGACCATAAAAAACATTTATTGTATCAAGAGTCATCTTTCTCCTGCTCTATTGCACTTGTACCAGATGATATTCTGTTATTATGAACAGTATAGGAATATATACTTTCAATTAGAACAATAAACTATCTAAAACACATTATCTTCATTATACAAGGATAAGTCATCTTGATTTTCAAACTTTTGTTGTAAATTTGAGCTTTATATTTTTCTTTCATATTTTAGAATGCCTTCTACTGTGTATCATATTTCATTTTGACAGATAGGAAGAGCTTGGTAACCTTTTTATTATGGTTGTTAGATGTTTAAAACATGGTTACACAGGAATGAACCAAGGTGAGAGCCATGAGGATGGTCCAGAGTTGGAGCACTTTTCTATTGAGGAGAGATTATAACCGGAGTCAGAGGTAGAATATGAATTTATTAATTTAACAAGGATAAAGGTTATTTTAAACTTTAATGGGTTTGTGTGGCAAGGTTTTAATGGTCGGGGGAGCTGCAGGGATGACTTCTGTGAGAAGTCATTGAGAGCACCCTCCATGTCAGGCAGAGCCAGTTTTGGCAATCTCCAAGATGGACCTGTTGCTGGACAAAGGTGAGCTGGACGTGGCGCCCCTGTAATTACATCATTAAGAAAGGGCAAAAAGCTGTGTACTAGCTGTGAGAGAGAAAAGACAGAAAATGTGAGAAACAGCTCTAGAGTCACCAAGCACCAAGAGGTGCTCCAGATGCTGGAGCAGAGATTTTTCTGCAGCCCTCAGAGAAGACCATGATGAAGCAAGTTATCCTTATTCTGCCTATGAAGAACCACAGTGGAGCAAATACAAACTCCATTGACCATGAAGGACTTCACACCAAATCAAGTGGCTATGACCTGAAGGGAACTGCAGACCACTGAGAATCTGCACTGGGGCAGACTCCTGGCAAGGATAAGGCCTGTAAGGAACCCATACTGGAGCAGAAGGACTGCAGTCCACTGAGAGGACTTTTACTGGAGCTATTCTGGAAGCAAAACCCTATGGGAAGAACCCACACTGGAGCAGTTCATGATGAACTGTATCCAACAGGAGGGACTTTATGCTGGAGCATGGTATGAGTGTGAGGAAGAAGTGTAACACTCCAGCCCTGAAGCTGCAGGCTCATGGGCTCTGCTAAAAGTTTTACTTTAATATTTATATATATATATATATAGGATTCTTTAATACCTTATGAAAACCTAAAAAGAATAAGCCATGAACTTGTTCCCAAGGGATTTCTTTATTACTTTAGGGGAGAAAAAATGGGAACTTGTCAAAGGTTCAAAAAGGGCACTACACAAGCTAGACAAAATGTGCCACCATCAACAACACCCAAATCAATATTCAATCAATTCACCACACTTAAGTCAAATTCAATCCCTCCAGCTCCAGGCCACCCAGAGCATCAAGAAAGGAGTAAAGAAAAAGAAGAGGGAGCAAGAAGAGAGAGAAGGAGAAAGAGGGAGAGACAGATAGCTACCACTAAAACTTTGTGGAAGATTGGCTCTCACATGATCAGATGGCAGGGTCACATCATGTGGCACTCCAAAACCTCTGGTTTTATCTGCTCTGGTCTCTACAGCCAAATCCCCCAGGTGGGGCCCCTGACCCCCCAGCCACTCCAGAGTCCCAGGCCAGGGTGAGAGGCAGTGTTCTCACTGTCCCTGCCAATCTGATCTGGGTCAGGGGCTCCAGGAGCTGTGGGGTGTTACAGTTTTCCCAGGCTATTTGTGACTGGCAGCTGCTCTGGGGCTTTCCCATGTGGGCTCCAGAAGCTGCCATGAGGGATATGACACCACCCCACCTCTCTGAGGTTTGAGCCATCTCTGCCCCCTCCACACACACACATGCACCCCCACAAAGTGGTTCTGACCCAATAATCACTGATCTGGTGTCTAAGAAGGAGTGACAGAAATAGATTTGAGTAGTGACTCCAACTCTCATCCACCATCCTATTGTGATGTTTGAAGGAGGGAAGGAAGCAGAACAGTTGGGAAAGAAGTTGCGTATGTGAAGAGGGAGGTGAAATGAAAGTGGTTTAAGTTTTGCTTTTATTTTTCACTATCCTAATCTGTATTAACTGGCAATAAACTAAATTAATTTCATGAGGAATCTGTTTTGCCCATGATGTTAACTGGAGAGTGATCTCTCTGCTCTCACCTTGTCCCAGAAGCTTTTCCATTGCATTTTCTCCCCCTATCCTCTTAAGAAGGGGAAGTGATAGAGAGACTTGGTGGGCACCTGGTGTCCAGCCAAGGTCAATCCATCATACAAATCTACTAGGATTTTAACTTAACAGAAGAGCTGAGGTTTCATTTTGGACACAATTAAATTGATTTAGAGAAAAGACATGCATGTGAAGCTGTGTGCATTACTAAGTTTAGGAAGAAGAAAACAAGAGCAAGAAGAAAAGGAGGATCCTTAGTTGAAAGGTGAAACACATGACAGATTTCTAAAGGGAAGGAGAAATTTTATGTGACTGACTGTTGGAGTTTGCACTGTATTTTCAAAAGCGATTAATCCAAATAAAGAAAATTTTGCAGACAAATATCTATATGCTGGATTTCAAAGGCCCAAATGAGAATTTTCTAACTTGCCAACTAACTTTAAAGGCATCAAGGCCCATGACAAATGAGAAACCTTTTCCACCATTTTTTATTTGACAATTATATGTTAGTAAGAAAGACTCTGCAACTTGACGAAAATGTGTATTTGTTCATGATCCTCTTCATAGGGTGTAATGCTTTTAATGGAAAACAAAGGTACTTGAAGATATAGTCCAAAGCTTAAGTAAACATGAGCTTTTTCTTAAAATATATATTAAAACCTTTTTTCTTCAAATTTCACCCTTCCAAGAAAATAGAACTAGAAATTCCCTATGTATTTGTATAATCTGCCTAAAATGATCATACTCAAAAAGTGTACTCTGTGTAAGAGATTTCCAACACTGAACTTTACTTAAGCATATTTATTTATTATCAGTGTCTTGTAAAAATAATTATAGGAGTTAATTTTACAAATGTCTATACTGAAGTTTGAGTCCTAGAAATTTCTCTATATTTAAATTTGTAGCATCTTATGGCTTCAGTAATGTTTGCAAAGCTAAATAAAATAGAGAAAATAATTAGACAGAAAATTCTACAAATATTTGGTATAAGTTTCAATTAATTTTCCCTTATTCTCCATTCACTAATATTTCAGTTACTTTGTTTAGAGGTACAACTATTCTCAATGAGCACATTTCTCAGTATTGTACTAGAAATGTTTGTATACTTATTCAAAAAGACCTCACTCCATATGGCTCGTAGAAGTAGGAATATCTAAGCTATACTTACAGTCAAAATATATTTCCTGTTAAAACTTTTTTTTTTTTTAAAATATTTAATATCCCTTTATTTTAAATTTTGCACTAATTTTTAATTGTGATATTTTTGTTGTTCATTTTACCTATTAAGTTTTTTAGTTGAATTTACAATATGCTAGACCTTTTTTTTAAGGAATTCCACAACTTTCCCTTGATTTGTTTGCTCTTTTAATGTTTTTTTTTTTTTTTTTTTGGGGGGGGGGGGGTTGGTTGGTTTTTGTTTAGTGGGGTTTTTTTTGTTTTTTTGTGTGTATCCCCCCTTCCCCCCCCCGCTAAAGAACAGGGAAATAAACAAGATAACTTTTCATTTAGACATGTAGAGGTTCATCTTCACATCTCAGCAGGAAGTATAAATGCTGCCAGTGAAATAGGATGGGTTAATGATATATATAATACGTAAATGGATGGAAGAGTATGTGTATTGTATTTAACAATTTGGCTACGATATAACACTTAAGGCCTATACTGATTGCTCAGATATTGCTATATAATCTTTTGTTATTTCTCTTACATCTCCTGTATTTTGTTTGTATATCTTAATTTGGTCCTTATGTCAAAATTAATAGAAAATCAGCGTAAGTCAGAATTAATAGAATAGTTTTATTTCAAAATACAGTATATATGTGACAATATAATTGTTTCCATTATTATAAGGGCATGAAAAAATAGAAATTATCTTTTTGCAAAGATAAATTTCTCAGAAGTTTACATTTAAACATAGTGACAAAAACATACAGTCTTCTTTTTATTTTAGATTGCAGGATCAGCTCTGTTGCCATTACACCCTGTCAGTCTATTTATCCTTGAACAAGAATAAGAAAAGCATTGATGGGAACAGACATTGAATTAGAGAGGGAACAGATATGGTGAAGATGCTGACAAACACCAGCATACAGAGAATAAATAAATCCTTAATGAAGCAAATCTGCCATCTCCAATTACTGCCCTCTCTTTCTTGACCCTGTGTATTCAGAAGCTACCACGGGATCAGGTCCTTACATGAAAAGAAACAACAAATAACACCAATTGCCTCATATCAAAATATATTTACAGAGTTGTTTGCTTAACAGAGCAGCTAAAAATAGCTTGAAACTTTCAAACTTCAAAATTGTCGCTGACATAAAACTAGGCTGGGTTCTACCATGGACTACCTACTACAACAACACTGCAGCAGTAGGGTTGTCTACAGTTATTCTAAGAAGAGGACATAAAGACTACTGTAACCTTCCTCTCCTTGCAAGTAACCAGGGAAAGAAAATCTTTGTGATTGTAGCATAGGAGTGGGATTAAAATTTATGAATGCCCTCAAAGATACTGCTACAAATTTCCTATGACATGTCCATGTCTTCTACATGCTACACTGATGAAAACAAGCAAGCCATGAACTGCCATTATAGAGTTTAGAAACTTTCATTCAGCAGCTTTTCTCTAACGTGCTTAGCATCTGAGAAGCCCCACCTACTTAAAACTACAGAAAAAAATCCTTTGAAAGGGACTGAACCATATAACTATTTGCATCAAACATGGCTTCTTTGCTGTTTGGGGCTACAAAAAGAACAAACAAAGCCAAGAAAAATGAATCCCTGGTCTTAAACCTCTTGACAAATCAAGCAATGCAAGACTAAAAATAGACAAAATTTGTCCAGTGCCTGAACATATCTTATTACTGATGCCACATCACTCTCAAGTTATTACTGAAAATATAACAGTCCCAGAAATGAGGAACAAAGAGTTTTTACAGCTCATATTCAGTATCAAGGTGAACATTGAGGATACTGAAGTAATCTGAAGGGCAAAGAGGTAGTTTGTGCCATTTCTTTAGAATATAGAAATATTTAATAACAAAATCACTGCTCTGGAGTGACAAGTGAAATACTTTTATATGTAAACCCAAGAAATGCTTCAGACTTTCAGTCCCAGTTTCTCATGTATGTGGTTGAAGCCATGAATATGCACAGAATTTCAGGCAGATATACAGGCCATTTTGGCTTTTTAAATTTAAAGACGTGTAAACCCCCCTTGCAGTTAACACGTTGTTTGTCCTCATCCTTGTTTCTAGGTACCTCATTCAATTCACTCTGCACAAGGAAACCCAGTGGAAGCTGATTTTCAGGAAACACTTGGACCATCTGTTTTTATGCATACATATAGAGATTACTTGAATAAAGGGGGTAAAAGACACTGGAAATATTAAAAACACCTTGGAACAATAACAAGACAAACTGTAATTCCAAAAAAAAAATACTTTAAACTGATCTAAACACTGTCGTTTCTGAGTATGTGTTCCAAGTAAAAATGAAGCATTTTAGGAAAAAATGTCAGGTACCAGAAAGATATGGATTAATGTGCAAGTATATAATTAAAATTACTGTTACTCACATTTTATAGAGTTTGTTTTGAATGATAAATATAAGAGAAATGTTTGATTTTCAATCAGGTACTTCTGTGTTAAACATCTTTTCCTTACTAAATCTTCTCAGGTGTTTGTAGAAATGTTGACAATGACAAAGGTTCTGGAGCATTTAAATGTCATAGACAAACTGATACTGTGCTCTGATCTTAGTGTAAAGCTATATTGTACTTTTATTCAGAAGGGACAGAATGTAAGGTCTCATAAAAGCTATTGCTCAAGTGTGTATTTTAAAAATTAATTTTAAGGTAGTGGCCATGTTCTTGTATATTAATGCATGCATACATATTTTTATGTTCTTCAAGTACATCTTATTGAGGCTTCGTTATGTTTCTGAATCAGTTGAATCTTGTGCAGGAACCATCTCTGTCCGTATATTTGCATATGGCTGAATTCACTGTTGACATTCAATAATTATAATGAGCTGTCAGAAACTGTTTAGACAGGAAGGGTATGACTATTTTTCCTCCTTTGCATCTTTTCATTACAGGCTCTTGGTTAGGAAAGGAAATCTGACTGCTTGCTTGGCTGCCCAACTGATTTGCTCTAGGGTACACTGAGAAACAGCTCCAAGCTTTTTAGTAGTGAAGGCAAAAATTGTTTTTGAGGTGACAGCAAAATGAATTTAAGGAGAAACTGGGGTCTGTTAGTATTTTGGAAGTTTGATGACAGCAGGGAGAGATTTGCCAAGGTCTAGAGCTGTTTTCAGCAGGTCATGAATGAGAAATTGAGTCTGAAAAAGTCAGTGAAACTAGAGAGCTAGGAACAATTCTCTAGAAAGCCTAGTTTCACTGGCATTATATGGAGTTCTGACTAATAACATTTATCTGTTGTATAAACACATAAAAGCAATGCTTATAATTCGGCTTTCTTAATATTTTCCATCATTAATGATACTACCAGATAGGAGCTTAAGGGAGGAATTTATCAGAAGGAAGATCAGGAAGAAACAAGGCCATCACTTTTGTGAATTGCAAATTATTGAAAGACAAGTTAAGTATTCCAGAAAAGTACCACTGTATTTCTTATTCATTATTATTTCTTTTATATCTGTAGTGGCCAATGTAGGAAGAAAGATAATAGGTTAGATAGACCTTCCTTCTAACCCAGTAATATTGTTATTTTTATATTATGTCTGTGTTTTATGGGTTGTTTTTATGTGTGCACATACTTGATTTTATACAAGGGAGGAACAGAGCCAGCATCCATTGTGTTTACAGCGAGCCTCTAAAACTTTGTATTCCCTAGGGTAAAAAGGTACTTTTTTCATTGTCACCTATGAATATAATGAGTCTTACCTGTGCAAGATACTATTTAAAATTATTTTTTTTTTCTTGTCTTTATTGCTTATATCCGTATTTTGGTTTCATTTTCATAAAATAAAGACATCCAATACTAGTCAGAAACAATGAAAAGGTAGAGGGTTCCAGACTTACAAAACTGTACACTTAATTATGCTTGACTTAGTTATATGATAACGTTTTAGTTATATGATAACTGGTTTTCCAGTCAGTTGCAGATGTATCATTTCTAGTGCCTCAGTATCTAAATAACTATGTAATGTAGGTGATTTGCAGTATTGTAGGGAGTAGACTGCCTGTTCGATTCTTCTCTCAGTCAATAATGGAGAGACAGGATCCTCCAGGATGCCTTGCTAGGACAGAATCTGGCCCTTTTAGTAAAGGTAACCTAAGAAAACGCATTTGACTCATTCCATTTAGAAGCTGTTAGACCTTTTCATGCTCTTCAACAGGAAGGACAGACTTTGTTATAGGTATGACACATTCCTACCCCTCTGCACATTTATTAGCATTTGTAAACACATTTCCAGCACAAAGCTACTATGAGCATACAAAGTGATGATTCATACTCCCTTCCTGTCCCTGAGATTTTCTCCTGTCAGCTGCTCTGTTTAGGCCACAGTTATCCTGCATGACAAGCTGGATCAGATGAGATGGTGGCATTGTTCCAGTACCTTTAGCTTATATCAGCTAATGTTCTTTCCAAAAGTTTAGTTTAATCAAGTTAACTCAAATTGTTCTTGGTAGGAAACTCAAGGGTTTCCAAATACACTTCATGTAGATGTACATTTCTTTATTTCTCTGTAGGGATTAGCTTTTACTTCAGAAAAAATGCATCAGTATAGAATTACGCTACATGATAATATGTAAAAAATAGATTAAAAAATCAGATTTTTCAGAAGAACGAGTGTTAGTGTGAATGCATATGAGAAAATTGAATTTTTGCTCACAGACTCACAGAAAATCTGATGTTAGAAGGGACCTCTGGAAGTCATCTCATCCAAATCCTCTGCTTCAGCAGAGCATCTACAGCTGGTTGCCCAGGACTGTGTTGAGAGAGCTTCTGAATATCTCAAAGGACTAAAACGCCACAGCCTCCTTGGGCTGCAGGAGTCACTCACCCTCACAATAAAAAGTTTTCCTGATGTTCATATGAAGCAGCCTGGAATGAAACACGTGAGTACGGGTGTGACCCCACCAGTGCTGGGCAGAGTAAAAGGATCACCCCCCCACACCTCAACATGAATGTGACATTTCTCCTAATGCAGCACATGTACTATTAACTGTTGGGAAACACTTCTGCCACAGCGCATGGAGCGCACAGAGGGAGGATCATCCAGACTATGCATCGTGGAAAAAGAAACCCCTAGAAACAAGACCACCACTGTGACAACTTCCAAAGGACCTGAAACTTTAAAATTCAGCATTACCTGCGCCTTTTAATGTACGGGTATTTCCCTCTTGAGACTGCACTCCCTAGAACCACCCCCCACCCATGTGACTTTCTGAGGAGAATAGATCTGTTCCCTTCTCCTCGGGTATCCAGCCCCGGCCCCGGCCCCGGCCCCGGCCGCATCCCCCTCCCGACCGTATTGGATGTATCACCTCTCATTCCCTATTCCTGGGTTCCCACTGGGTTTTGGTCCTCCTGCTCCCTCATTGGCCCC